>CM053770.1:536285235-536298127 GCA_028658325.1 Potorous gilbertii
TCTTATTGTTCATCATTTCTTATGGCACAATAGTACTCCATTACATTCATATATCATAATTTATTAAGCCATTCCCCGATTGATGGGCATCTCTTTGATTTCCAGTTCTTGGCTACCACAAAGAGTGCTGCTATAAATATTTTTGTACATGTGGGTCCCTTTCCCATTTTTATAATCTCTTGGGGATACAGTCCTAGTAGGGATATTGATGGGTCAAAGGGTATGCACATTTTTGTAGCCCTTTGGGCATAGTTCCAAACCATTCTCCAGAATGGTTGGATGATCTCACAGATCCATCAACAATGAATTAGTGTTCCCACTCTCCCACATCCTCTCCAGCATTTATCATTTTCTTCTTCTGACACGTTTGCCAATCTTATAGGTGTGATATATTACCTCAGAGTTGTTTTGATTTGCATCCCTCTAATCAGTAGTGATTTAGAGCACTTTTTCATATGATTATAGATATCTTTAATTTCTTTCCCTGAAAATTGCCTGTTCATATCCTTTGACCATTTATCAATTGGGAAAACAACTTCATTCAAAAGAATGACAGTAATGAGACAGCCTACCAAATCTTATGGATACTGCAAAAGCAGTTCTTAGGAGAAGTTTTATATCTTTGAATGCCTAGATAAATAAAATAGAGAAAGAGGAGAACAATGACTTAGGCATGAAGCTGAAAAAGCTATAAAAAAACAAATTGAAAATCCCCAAGAAAAGACCAAATTAGAAATACTGAAAACCAAAGGAGAGATTAATAAAATTGAAAGTAAGAAAACTATAGAATTAATAAATAAAACCAAGAGTAGGTTTTATGAAAAATCTGATAAAATTGATAAATTTTGTTCAATTTGATTTTAAAAAAGAAAGAATAAAATCAAATTACTAACGTTAAAAATGAAAGGGGTGAATTCAGCACCAACAGGACGAAATTAAAACAAGAATTAGAAATTACTTTGTCCAACTTTATGCCCACAAATTCGATAATCTAAACAGGATGCATGAATATTTTTTTAAAAAACCCAAATTACCGAGATTAACAGAAGAGGAAGTTGAATACCTAAACAACCCCCTCTCAGAAAAAGAAATTGAACAAGCCATCAATGAACTATCTAGGAAAAAATATTCAGGACCAGATGGATTCACAAGTGAATTCTATCAAACCTTTAAAGAACAGTTAATTCCAATACTATATAGACTATTTTTGAAAATTGAGGAAGAAGGAGTCCTCTCAAATTCTTTCTATGATACAAATATGGTTTTGATACCCAAACCAGAATGAGACAAAACAGAGAAAGAAAATTGTAGACCAATTTCTCTAATGAATATAGATTCAAAAATTTTAAACCAGATTTTAGCAAAACTAATACAACATCTTATCACAAAAATAATGCATTATGATCAGGTAGGATTCATAGGAGGAATGCAGGGAGGGGTTCAATATTAGATAAAATATTAGCATTATTGATCATATCAACAACAAAACTAACAAAAACCACATGATTATCTCAATAGATGCAGAAAAAGCTTTTGACAAAATACAACACCCATTCCTATTAAAAACACTGGAGAAACATAGGAATAAAGGGAACTTTCCATAAAATAATAAACAGTGTTTACCTAAAGCCTTCAGCAAGAATTATATGCAATGGGGATAAGCTAGATGCATTTACAATAAGATCAAGGGGAAACAGCAATGTCCATTATCATCACTATTATTCAATATAGTACTAGAAATGTTAGCTGTAGCAATTAGACAAGATAAAGAAATTGAAGGAATAAAAATAGCCAAAGAAGAAACTAAGTTATCACACTTTGCAATTGATATACTCAGAGAATCTCAGAGTTTCAAGAAAATAACTACTTGAAATATTATTCAGTTGGTACTAGAAATGCTAGCTGTAGCAATTAGACAAGATAAAGAAAATGAAGGAATAAAAACAGCCAAAGAAGAAACAAAGTTATCACTCTTTGGAGTTGATATACTTAGAGAATCTCAGAGTTTCAAGTAATTAACTACTTGAAATAGTAAACAACTTTGGCAAAGTTGGAGTTACAAAATAAACCCACCCAAATCTTCTGCATTCCTATATATTAGCAACAAATTCCATCACCAAGAGATAGAAAGGGAAATCCCATTTAAAGCTAGAGTAGACACTATAAAATACTTAGGAGTTTACCTGTCAAAACAAACCCAGGAATTATATGAACACAATTACAAGACACTTTTTGCACAAATAAAATCAGAGCTAAGTAAGTGGAAAAACATCAGTTGTTCATGGGTAGGCCGAGCTAATATAATAAAAATGACAATTCTACCTAAATTAATTTACTTATTTAGTACCATATCAATTAAATTATCAGCTATTTATTTTCTAGAGTTGGATGAAATAATATCAAAATTCATTTGAAAGAACAAAAGTTCCAGAATATCAAAGGGAAAAGAAATGCCTGGGAAGGTGGCCTAGTGCTACCAGACCTCAAATTTTAATATAAAGCAGCAATTATCAAAACCACTTGGTATTGGCTAGGAAATAGAAGGGTAGACAAATGGAATAGATTTGGCACTCAAGGCACAGTAGGCAAGGAATATAGCAACATCCTGTTTGATAAATCCAAAGACCCCAGCTTCTGGGATAAGAACTAATTGTTCGACAAAAATTGTGGGAAAACTGGTTAACAGTGTGGCAGAAATTAGGTATAGACCCATGACTGACACCGTACACAAGAATAAAGTCCAAATGGGTACATGATTTAGGTATAAAGGTTGATACCATGAATAAACTGGAGGAGCAAGGAATAGTGCATTTATCAGATTTATGGAGAGACAAGAATTTTTCACTAAAGAAGCGATAGAAAGCATTATGAAATGCAAGATGGATAATTTTGATTACATTAAACTGAAAAGTTTTTGCACAACCAAACCCAATGCAACCAAAATTCGGAGGGATGTAGTAAATTGGGAAGAAAATTTTATGGCTAAGCTTGGGGTTAAAATCCTCATTTCTAGGATATATACAGAACTTACTCATATGTACAACTATACAAGTCATTTCCCAATTGATAGTCAAAGGATATGAATAGGCAATTTTCAGGGGAAGAAATTAAAGATATCTATAATCATATGAAAAAGTGCTCTAAATCACTACTGATTAGAGAGATGCAAATGAAAACAACTCTGAGGTACCACATCACACCTGTAAGATTGCCAAACATGATAGAACAGGAAAATGATAAATGTTGGAGAGGATGTGGGAGAGTTTGAACACTAATTCATTGTTAGTGGAACTGTGTGCTCATCCAACAATTCTGGAGAAAGGTTTGGAACTATGTCCAAAGGGATACAAAAATGTGCATACCCTTTGACCCAACAATATTGCTTCTAGGACTGTAACCCCAAGAGATCATAAAAATGGGAAAGGGTCACACATGTACAAAAATATTTACAGCAGCACTCTTTGTAGCTGCCAAAAATTGGAAGTCAAGGGGATGCCCAACAATTGGGGAATGGCTAATAAATTATGGTGGATGAATGTAATGGAATACTATTGTGCCATGAGAAATGATGTACAAAAAGACTTCAGAGAGTCCTGGAAGGACTTAAAAAATCTGATGCTGAGCAAAAGCAGCAGATCCAGGAGAACTTTGTGCACAGAAACAATCACAGTGTGCGAGAGTTTTTTTCTGATAGACTTGGAACTTGGTAAAATTAAAAAAAAAAGTTTCCTATAGTCCTCTGAGACAAAATGCCTTCTGCACTCTGAGAAAGAACTATGGAATTCATTGGTAGAATGTAGCAGATCATTTGTGTGTGTGTGTGTGTGTGTGTGTATATCACATTTTGATTTGTTGTATTCTTTCTTCCATTTATTTTATCTCATCTACACAACATGAGTATAGTGAAAATGTATTCAATAAAAATATATGTGTAGAACCTATATAAAATTGTATGCCGTTTCCGGGATGTAGGGGGGTGGTGGGGGGTAAGAGGAGGAAAATATTCTAAGTTTAAGGTAGTGATTGTAGAACATTAAAATAAAAAAGTTAAAAACGGATGATAAAAATTAAAAAATACCACATTTTCTTCCCTTGATTCAGCTCATATTCAAAGTCTACAGAAGTGATTCTTGATCTCTATATATCCTCCTCCTCTCAGACAGTAATTCCTTCCTCTCTAAGGTTACCTGCCATTTATATGTATTTTGTATATATCTAATTACATCCATGCTGTCATCCCCATTAGAACATAAACTTGAAAACAAAGTTGCTTTGAACTTTTATTTGTTCCTCTAGTATTGAGCTTAGAGCTTGGCATGTAGGCTTTTGTTTGTCCTTCATCTTCAAAGAAAGTCAGTGGCATCATGGATTGATGGCTTCGCTTACTTATGAATTGGATTTAAATGAGGTACAGTTGTACTTCGCTTTTCTATGTATAGGAAGATAAAATTCCATGGATATCCAAATATAGAACCCTCACCCCTTTCTTTCTCTTTCATTTTCTTCTTCCTCTTCCTCCTTCTCCTCCTCTTCTTCTTCTTCTTTTTCTTCTCTTCTCTCTCTCTCTCTCTCTCTCTCTCTCTCTCTCTCTCTCTCTCTCTCCACACACACACAGACACCCTAGTACCCTAGTCCACACTTACTTATGAATACATGGCACCTTATTCTTTGACTCTATATTTATTCTTTACTGATCCTAGGTGAATGAGCATAGGACCAAAAAAAAAAAGATAAGTTTATGACCTTATGAGCTTTCAAACTTCAGAAGAGTCAGCACAGACCCAGCAATACAGCTCATTCCAGACTTTCATAGCTACAGAAACTAAAGCCAAGTCTGGAGAGAAACCATCTTTGAAGATACGGATCGTCCTGACAACTAAGACACTATAGAACAAAAGCAAGAAATCATTGGTTGTGCTCCACCAAGAAGTGGACTTGAAGAGGAAATCATGGCCAGAGAGATTAAATAACTTGCAAAAAAAAATGTCCATACAAATTCTGGTCCTCTGACTGCATTTCTGTTTCCCCTATACAAAGCTGTCTCTTAATGAAGATCCTCACAAAAGTTTATGTGATACACATCAGGAATTCATAAAACCATGGTAAAGTCTGTGTGAAATGATGCAAAGTGGAATGCATGAATCAGGAGGGCAATATGGAAAATGACTCCAATAATGTAAATGAAAAGAAAAATAAAAAGAAGCTAAATTCTTCATAATTCTAAAGATCAATCTTGATTCCAGAAAACAGAGAAAGGGAAAATGGAAGAGGAAGGAGAATAAGTAGGGAAAGAATGAGATGAAGGGGAACTTTACATTTTGTAATTAATTTTACAAGGATGCACGAGCTCTGGTGATGAAGAAAATGAACTAGGGGAAGATTTTGTGACGTTCTGTCTTCTCCATGGTTTATTTTATCTAACAACAGGATATTCCGAAGGAGGTATACTGAAGACAGCTAGAGATCAAAGATGAGAGAGAATCAGAAGAGGGCAAGTCAAGTCACTACTGCTAATTGTTCTAAGTTGTTTTTTTTTTAATTCCTAATCCTGGAAATGAATAAAACTATGAATGAATACAACTTCTGAAAACTATAAAAAATTCATTGTATGAGTAATCTACATAAGAGGAAGGCAAAACTGCTAGAACAACTAATTTAGAGTCAGAAGGTCTGATTTTGGATTTTTGTCTCTCACTCACTAAATAACCTTGTATCACTTGACTTCTGAGGGCCTCAGTTTCCTTATCTGAAAAATGAAAGAGTTGGACAGGTGACAAATTCTTTTCAACTCAAAATTCTGTGGGATAATTTATGGAATCATCCTTTAATAAATATTTCTTCTCACCATATGAAGTATTAATAAATTTAGACCTTTTAGTATTACTAATGAATTCCAGTTATTCCAGCTTCTTTTACCCAGTACAGGGGGAGAGAGGATTACAGGAAGAAATCCAGGTAAGAGAAAGGTAAAACATCTAATAAATTTCATATAATCTTATAGCTTCTAAAATATAGGCCCCCCCAGAACTGAGTAAAGGTCTGGATCAAGTTGAGTTCCAGGGTTTCTGCAGTCACTTCTCTGAATCAGGGACTTAGGGCAACAGTGAAGCTAAAGGAAAATATGTCTTACATCCTTCTCTGTATGAGTAACTGCTTCACTAACGATATGAATGTCAACCAAAAAAATTCTGTAGTTAGATCAGCTGAGTGAAAGACTTAATCTCTGTTTATTGAATTCTTGAGCCTAACATAATAGTGTTAACCTACAGAGAACTTTTACCTCAAGAAATAAACAATATTTATTTCTATGCTTATTTTCCCTATCTTTCAAAGTGTATGACATATTTCAATCTCATTCTATCCACACCCAGATTGGGAAAGCTTAATATTTATGAAAAACATAAAGGAAGAAGGCAAAGGGGCAGTTAGGGAATTCAATAGATAGATCTTGAAACCTGGAATCAGGAAGACAAGTTTAAATCCAGCTGCAGACATCTACTAGCTATATGAACCTGAGAAAGTTTCTTAACCCTTTTTGTCATAGTTTCTTCATCTGTGAAATGAATTGGAGAAGGAAAGGGCAAACCCCTCCAGCACCTTTGCCGAGAGAACCACAAATAAGGTCGTGAACAATCTGAGTCATGTCTGAAACCACTAAATAATAGCAGAATGCAATCATTTATGCTTTTGAAAAAGTTCTTCCTATTACTCTTTTATATACTGTTAGTGAATATCTCACTCCCCCAAAAAACAAATATCCTATACTCTGTAATGAATACCTTTTGCCCTGGACAATAACCAGCTATGCACATAATGCAGCTAGGTAGATTTTCAATCCAACTAATACAGTATGGTAGAACACTAATTGCATGTTTTTTTCTCCTTACTAATTCTGCAATGTACTTTCATTCATCTGTTATTCCAAGTTCATTTCAAAATCTTCATATAGCTCCTGAATAGCCTAATGTCTCTCATAAAATGGACTTTTGATTCGTGTGAAAAGGGCATTGAATGGAAAAGCTGGGCTTCTTCTGGCCCCATTGGCCTTCTCCTATTTTTTAATTTGGTGGCCATAGTTACATTACTAAAACGCATTTTCAAAAGGAGAATACAATATAGCAAGATTGAAAGCATCCAACCCTTACATAGTGACCTGACTAGGAGAAAAGTGCACTCTTCAGAACAGAAGAAAATGTCTGTACATAGAGTATTGATTAAATAGACCCACTTAGCAAATGGACTTCTATGCATTTTTCAAACTATAATAATATGTGTTCTGTGGTTTCCTTGTCAGGGATTAACCTTGCATTTCATGGTAATGTGTGCCCACTAAAGTAATTCACTCAAACAAACATTTGTCATATAAAGCTTCCCATTATATTCTGACTAATTACTTTTGCAAAGTGACTGATTACTGATAAGTCTTTGTAAAATAGCTGTCTTTGCAAATTGCCTACACCAAATTGATTTCTTTTTAAAGACTGAATATAGTTAAAGAGCTAAGTTATTTTGAAAAATTGTTTTGTCCTCCAATGTTATTTTCAGACTAACTGGATGTCAATGGGAGAGGACATTGAGGAAAGATCTTATAGCAGACTAAGAAATTGTGGGTAGTGGGGAGACCATTATGGGCAGAATTGGGAAGAGTGAATACACTTAGGAAGAAAGTCTTTCCACAGGATAGGGTAAGGTGGAAAAGTTAAAACCTTGTTTTCCCCTTCTAAAATTGTTTTCAAAATTAGTAATTATATGAGAATTTAATCTTTTCTTCTTTTCTTTTTTTTTTCGCTTTTCCTCTTCCTTATTTCTTTTTTCTGGTCTGTAAAAGGAGTTTTATATATAATACTAAGCTGAAGTAAAAGTGGAATAAATCAGACAATAAATGAAAAATGTCAGCAAAAAAGATGTAGTGTAGAGAAGCAGCAAACAATGCAGTGATTTGTGGATAAGAGAAGAACATTTATGTATGTGGACCTACTTCGCAGTGAATGACAGCTGAATCTCACATCAGAACTAGTTAAAGGAGAAAATAATGCACATACACATAGTAGTGTACAAAAATACATATTACCCAACTGGAAAATATGAAGAAAGAGGATTAAGAGAAAAGGACAGATTAAGAATGTATGTAGATTAAGGGAGACGTTAGTCAAAAGAAAAAAAAATATTTTTAAAGGTGAGGAAGAGGGAAAAACAGAAAAGGAAGTATACATAGATAGAAATCATAACTTTGAATGTGAATGTAATGAACTCATCCATAAAACTGAAGTATATAGCAGAATGGATGAAAAACCTTGATTAAATATGTTATTTAAAAGAAAACACTAAAAAGAAAAAAGCAAACACAGAATTAAAATAAAAATCTGAGGAAGTGATTTTATTTTCTAATTGAAGAAAAAAGGAGGAATAGCAATCATATCGCACACACATTATATAATATATTATATATCATATATCATATTACTACGACAGCCAAACTCCAAGTTTTCAAGTCAAGAAGAAAATGTTTTAAGGATCCAAAGAAATGATTTAAATATGATGAGGCCACAATGAAAATCACACAATATTTATCAGCTTCCATATTAACGGAATGAAAGCTTTGACTATGATATTTTGGAAAGCAAAAAAGGAAAGATTACTACCAAGAATAACCTACCCATGCAACAGTTTCCCTTTCAGTGGATGAATGGATATTTAGTGAAAGAGATGAGCTTCAAGTATTCCTGATGAAAAGACCAAAACTGAATTTTAAAAAGTGACAGAGAGTAGACTCAAGAAATGCATAAAAAATCCATGAAAATGCAATCATAAGGGACTCAATATAATTAATTTTTATATGGGAAGATTATACATGTAATATTTATTATTAGGGCAGTTAGAATGAGTTTATATAGAACAAAGGCAAATCATTTGATTATATTAGGGTGATTCTCCCCCCAAAAACATAGGAGTGAGAGAGAAGAATGCACTGGGAAAAGGAAAGAAGGGATAGATAAAATTAAGGTTTCTTTTTTCTCACATAAAAGAGGTACACAAAGAAGAGGTTTTATGGTAGAAGAGAAATATTTTTTTTCGGGGGAGGTGACAGGCAATACTTAAACCTCACTCATTGGAATTGGTTCAAAGTTGGAAGAATATATATGCACGCTCAGTTGGGTATAGAAATCTATCTTATCAAATAGGAAAATATAAAAGAAATGGGATAAAAGATAGGGGGTGGGGAAATGATAAAAGGGAAACTGGTTTAAAGGAGGGCTCTGTCAGAAGTCAAGCAGACCTTTGAAGAAAAACAAGATAAAAGAGAAGGGTAAACAGAAGAAAATATGATGGAAGGAAATACACAATTAATAATCATAATTGTGAATGTAAAGGCAATGAACTAATCCATAAAATGGAAGTGGATAATAGAATAGATTAGTAATCAGAACCCAAAATTATGTAGCGTATAAGGTACACACTCAAAACAAAAACACACGTCTAAAGACAAAATAAAGGTTGGAGCAGTTCATGTCAGTCTTTCCAGGTTTTTCTAAAGTCTGCCTGCTCATTATTTCTTCAGTATAATAATGTTATATAATATTCATATACTACAACTTGTTCAGCCGTTACTCAATTGATGGGCATCCCCTCGATTTCCTATTCTTTACGACCACGAAAAGAGCTGCTGTAAATATTTTTGTATATGAGGAATCTTTTTCTCTTTGTATGATCTCTTGGGGATACAATCCTAGAAGAGATATTTCTAGATCAAAGTATATACACGTTTTATAACCCTCTGAGCATAGACTGAATAGTCTATTTTATTGTATCTATAGCTGTGTTGTCAGTTTCATAATGTCTCAACTATTTTTGCCAGACACTAAACCAAGGACTGAAGAAACAAACAAACAAACAAAAAACCCAAATAAAATGAAAACAAACAACCCAAAATTTGTTTTGAGCTTCTAGATAGAGGAGTCTTTCCCTCCCCTAACTACTATATATTTGTATTGCGAATATATTTGTGAAAAGACCCCTCTAATTCTTTTCTTTTTTGAGTTTTCTCTCTTAGTTGAATGCGTTTCCATCTGTTGGTATTCTCAGTTAACATGTGAGAAACATCACAACGATACCAAATTTCACCCACAACTAAAATTACAGAACCAGTCAGGGTAGCAGTTAGATGTGATAAAGAGATAGTCCCAGAAAACAACATTTCCACAAAGCCAAACAAGGAAAAACTAATGAACTAATGCACTGACTACTCTATACCCAGAAATGAGCTTGGTGAACATTCTAAGAAAGAGGGAAATAATTCTGGAACATGGAACTGCCCAATTTCAGGATGGGTGGGACGGTGATATCTGACAGCAAGGACTTTAACCTTATCTTTTTCTTTTGCTCATTAAAGGGGCCATTTCCTGTGTATATATATATATATATATATATATATATATATATATATATATATATATATATATAACTTTTTCATTCATTTTCAAAAAATTTTGGGTTCCTAATTTTCTCCCCATTTGTCCCCTCCCCCACCCCAATACACCGAGGATTCTAATTTCTCCTATCACCAATCTGCCCTCTCTTCTATCATCCCTCCCTTCCCTTCTCCCCATCTTCTCTTTTAGCCTGTAGGGCCAGATAACTTTGTAGTCCCCATTACCTGTATTTCTTATTTCCGAGTAGTAAGAACAATACTCAACAGTTGTTCCTAAAACTTTGAGTTCCAACTTCTCCCCATCCCTCTCTCCCCACCCATTCCCTTTGGGAAGGAAGGCAATTCAATATAGGCCATATCTGTGTAGTTTTGCAAATGACTTCGATAATAGTTATGTTGTGTAAGGCTAGCTATATTTCCCTCCATCCTATCTTGCCCCTCATTGCTTCCATTCTCTCTTTTGATCCTGTCGGTCCTCCAGTGTTGACTTCAAATAGCTCCCTCTTCCCAGTGCCCTCCCGTCCATCATCCCCTCCACCCTGCTTAGCTCCTGCTCCCCCACTTTCCTGTATTGAAAGGTAGGTTTTCCTACCAAAAGGAGAGTGCATTCTATTCCTTCCTTTAGTCGAATGTGATGAGAGTAAACTTCAAGTTTTTCTCTCAGCTCTCCTCCTTTTTCCTCCACTAAAAAATGTCCTGCCTATGAGAGATAATTTGCCCCATTCCAGTTCATCCTCTTTCCTCCCAATACATTTCTCTCTCACCGTTTACCTTAATTTTTTTAAGATATGATCCCATCCTATTCAACTCAATCCGTACTCTCTGTCTCTGTGTGTGCATGCAGATATATATGTGTGGGTGCGTGCGCATGTGAGCATTCATGTGTGTGTGTATGTGTGTGTGTGGGGGGGGGGGGTGTAATCCCATCAACTACCCACATATTGAAAAGTTTCAAAAGTTACAAATATTGTCTTTTCATGTAGGAATGTTAACAGTTCAACTTTGGTAACTCCCTTATGACTTCTTTTTGCTGTTTACTTTTTCATGCTTCTTCTCATTCTTCTGTTTGAAAGTCAAATTTTCTTTTCAACTCTGGTCTTTTCATCAAGAATGCTTGAAAGTCCTCTATTTCACTGAAAGATCATTTTTTCCCCTGAAGTATTAGACTAAGTTTTGCTGGGTAGGTGATTCTTGGTTTTAGACCGAGTTCCTTTGACTTCTGGAATACCCTATTCCACACTCTTTGATCCCTTAATGTAGAATCTGCTACATCTTGTGTTATCCTGATTGTATTTCCACAATACTGGAATTATTTCTTTCTAGTTGCTTGCAATATTTTCTCCTGGACCTGGGAACTCTGGAATTTGGCCACAATGTTCCTAGGAGTTTCTCTTTCTGGATCCCTTTCAGGTGGTGATCAGTAGATTCCTTGAATACTTATTTTGCCCTATGGTTCTGGCATATCAGGGCAGTTTTCCTTGATAATTTCATGAGGAGTGATGTCTAAGCTCTTTTTTTGGTCATGATGGCTTTCTGGGAGTCCCATAATTTTTAAATTGTCTCTCCTGGATCTATTTTCCAGGTCTGTTGTTTTTCAAATGAGATGTTTCATAATATCTCCCATTTTTTTCATTCTTTTGCTTTTGTTTTATGATTTCTTGGTTTCCCAGAAAGTCATTAGCTTCCACCTGTTCCATTCTCATTTTGAGAAAACTATTTTCTTCACTGAGCTTTTGAAACTCTTTTTCCGTTTGAATAATACTGCTTTTGAGAGCATTCTTCTCTTCATTGGCTTTTTGAACCTCTTTTGCCAATTGAGTTAGCCTATTTTTCTTTTTTTTTAAAATAAATTTATTTAACTTTTTACATTTATTTTCACAAGATTTTGGGTTCCAAAATTTTCTCCCCATTTGTCCCCTCCCCCCTCCCCAATACACTGGACATTCTAATTACCCATATAACCAACCTGCCCTCTCTTCTATCATCCCTCCCTTCCCTTACCCCTTCTTCTCTTTTGTCCTGTAGGGCCAGATAACTTTCTATTCCCCATTACCTCTATTTGTTATTTCCTAGTAGCAAGAACAATACTCAAAAGTTGGACCTAAACCTTTCAAGTTCCAGCTTCTCCCCATCCCTCCCTCCCGATCTATTCTCTTTGGGAAGGCAGACAATTCAATATAGGCCATATCTGTGTAGTTTTGCAAATGACTTCCATAATAGTCGTGTTGTGTAAGACTAACTATATTTCCCTCCATCTTATCCTGCCACCCATTGTTTCTATTCTCTCTTTTGATCCTGTCCCCCCGCCGAGTGTTGACTTCAAATTGCTCCCTCCTTCCACTGCCCTCCCTTCCATCATCCCCCCCCACCCTGCTTATCTCCTTCTCCCCCAATTTCCTGCATTGTGAGATAGGTTTTCATACCAAAATGATTGTGGATTTTATTCCTTCCTTTACTCAAATG
>CM053770.1:536298627-536310605 GCA_028658325.1 Potorous gilbertii
TGACAATTTCATGAAGGATGATGTCTAGGCTCTTTTTTTGATCATGGCTTTCAGGTAGTCCCATAATTTTTAAATTTTCTCTCCTGGATCTATTTCCTAGGTCAGTCGTTTTTCCAATGAGGTATTTCACATTCTCTTCCATTTTGTCATTCTTTTGGTTTTGTTTTGTGATTTCTTGGTTTCTCAGAAAGTCATTGTTCTCCATCTGTTCCTTCCCAATTTTGAGAGAACTATTTTCTTCAGTGAGCTTTTGCACCTCTTTTTCCACTTGGCTAATTCTGCTTTTAAACCATTCTTCTCCTCCTTGACTTTTTGAACCTCTTTTGCCAATTGAGTTAGCCTATTTTTCAAGGTGCTATTTTCTTCAGCATTTTTTGGGGCCTCCTTTGTTAAGGTATAGACCCGTTTTTCGTGCTTTTCTTCGATCTCTCTCATTTCTTTTCCCAGTTTGTCCTCTACCTGTCTAACTTGATTTTCAAAATCCTTTTTGAACACCTCCATGACCTGGCCCCATGGGGTATCTATTTCAGATATTTGGGATACAGAGGTTTGACTCCTACGTCTTTACCTGATGGTAAGCAGAGCTCTTCCTCGTCAGAGAGGAATGGCGGAATGATCTTTTCAAGAAAATAACCTTCTATGGTCTTAGTTTTTTTCTCCTTTTCTGGGCTTTTTCCCAGCCAGTTACTTGATTTCTGAGAGTCCTCTCCACCCCCTGGCCTAGATCCGCTCAGCTAGTGCTTGGGGTCTGAGATTGAAATGCTACTCCTCAGCCTCAAGGCTTTTGGTGGCAGGCCTGACTGCTATTCAATGAGATCTTATCTGCTGGTGCTCAGTCCCTGAAGCCTGCTTGGATCTGCTCTTTTATCTCAGTGCTGTGCAGCCGGGACAGGGCAGGACAGGGCTCTGCTCCCGTCTGGGGCTCGATAGACCTTTGTGGTCCGTTTTTCAGGGCTCTCTGCAAAGGAAATCTTCAATGTGTTTCTGCGTGGCTTTCACTGTTCCAGAATTTGTCAGGAGTTCTTTTTAGAGGAAATCCATGGGCTGTGGGTTGGGAGCTAGCAAATGTGAGTCTTTCTACTCCGCCATGTTGGCTCTGCCCCTAGCCTATTTTTCAAGGTGTTATTTTCTTCAGCATTTTTTGAGGTCTCCTTTACCAAGGTATTGACCTTTTTGTCATGCTTTTCTTGCATCTCTATCATTTCTCTTCCCAGTTTTTCCTCCACCTCTCTAACTTGATTTTCAAAATCTCATTTCAGCTCTTCCATGGCCTGAGCCCATTGAATATCTATTTCGGATGTTTGTGTTACAGAGGCCTTGACGTCTATGTCTTTACCTGATGGTAAGCATTGTTCTTCCTCATCTGGAAGGCAAGGAGGAAACATCTGGTCACCAAGAAAATAACCTTCTATGCTCTTATTTTTTTTCCCTTTTCTGGGCATTTTCCTAGCCAATAACTTGACTTCTGGGATTCCTTTCCACACCTACCTCAGCTCCAGATCCACTCAGCTAGTGCTTGCGGTCTGAGATTCAAATGCTGCTCCCCAGCCTCCTGTCTTTCAGTGGGGGTGGGTCTGCTATTCAATGTGAGCTTAAGTTCTGGTGCTCAGGTGGGGGCAGGGCCGCCTTGGAGGGCTCAGTTCCCTCAGGGTGTTTATGTGAAGGCCTTCCACAATTAATCTGAGCTCCTGTCTGCTTTGGGACCCCCTGTCCTCTGCCACTGCCTCTTGAGGGGTCCTGAGTTATATAGACACCTCACTCCCCTCTCAGCCAGCCCAGAAATCTCTCTCACTGACCTATAGTGCCTGTGGGTGGAGGGACCTTCATGGCCGCCACAGATTCCATCCCCGAAAGCTCCTCTTGGTATTTCGCGGCCACGGCAGGGTTGGTCTCAGCTCTGGGTCTGGTGAGCGATGGACCTTTGGTGTTGGTTTTTCAGGGCTCTCTGGAACAGAAATCTCCTCCACTCCACTGATGTGCGGCTTCCACTGCTCCAGAATTTGTTGGGAGTTCCTTTTTACAGGTAATTTATGGGCTGTGAGTTCGGAGCTAGCATATGTGAATCTACTCTGCCATCTTGGCTCCTCCCTCCTGTTAATTCTTAAAGAGCTTATCACTGAATGGGCATCACCTCACTCTAAATGAGTAACTGAATAGACCAAGGTCTCTCAGTGCATTCTGGGGCTTTTCCAGGCATCCTGATGAATATCTGCTCATTGGATCTAGATGGCCTAGAAGGGGAAGTGGGGCTGGTGACCTTGCACAACCTTCCATCACTTAAAACAATGTCAAGTGTAAGTCATGTCATCATTTCTTTGAAAACAAACGACAACCCAGTTTTAAGTTGGAGTCCATATTATTCAGCTACCATGGAATTGAAGAGGGGAGAATGAGCCTCTAGGCCTGGAGGTTGGAGGGAGGAGTGGGAAGGAACTATGATAATTTATTCTTTCTTATCCTTTCCCAGAAATTATCCCTTTCTAAATCTAACTGATACTAATTAATTAATTGATATTAGATAGATGTTAACTCATCAAATGATATTGTCAAACACACCAGTGAGGGCTCATATGTGATATTATTAGAAGCCATAAAACCTTAGGTTTACCTCCTATAACTTAGAGGGGAGCGGTAGTCATTTTCACAGCTTTCTCATCCAATTCAACTTGGGATAAGAAGTCCAAAGCCTTTCATACAGTGATAAAATATGTAAGGCATTTGAAACATTTGAGTACTATGTAAGAATCATCTATCATTATTATTGAAAATTTAGAAACCACGTGATGTATGTATTACATGAACATTTCCTCTTTTTTCCATTCAAACTTGGATTTTCTGATTTAGACAATCAATCACTTTTTAAGGTATTTCAGTAACTCATTCAGACATGGGGCCACATGTTTAAGTGTTATCTAAACTGGAAATGCTCTTATTTTCCAAACTACATAATTAAAGAGTGATTCAGACATAAGAATAAAAGCAAAGTAAAACAAAACAAAACAGAAATGAAAATGGAGTGACAACATGCTTTCTTGCCCCTGCCCACCTTTTTCTTATTTTTAGAGGAAATTGTAGTTCAGGATTCTAGGATATAAACACTTCTTTCTTGAATATATATCTACTAGTGTATCTTCCCTTTCATTATTTTTTAAAGAGAACCCAACCAATATTAATATATTATTTGTTGTTATTAATATCAACACTTGGAGACGTAGTAATATAACTAAGTTGAGAAAATTCACTCCAAATCAGGTAAAATGAGAGCTAGTACAAATGGTAGGCCTAGATATAGTGACAAAGATGAGCTTTGACTGTGCAAGAATTTTTCTGCTGGAGGACAATGGAAAATTGGAGCAAAATTGAGATTCAGTAATCATGAGGCAGGAACCTATGAGACAGGGAAAAATATACAGAACAATCTTAGGCAATGAGGCAATCATTAACCCAATGCAAACATTTCGAAATTAAAAACAAAAAAATTCACTGAGAAATCAAATTTCCTCCATCTACCAACATAAATGAAAGCAACTAGGTGGTACAGTGGATAAAGCACTAGATATGGAATTAGGAATGTTCAATAGTTCAAATCCAGCCTCAGACACTTAATAGCTTTGTGACTCTGAGAAAACTAACACTTATTCCTGTTTGGCTCACTTCCTCATCTATAAAGTGACCTGGAGTACAACTCCAGTATCTTTGCTAAAAAAAACAAAAACAAAAACAAACAAACAAACAAACAAACCTCCAATAGGGTTACAGAGTTGGACACAATTGAAACACAACCTCCACCACTAATGATCTACTTACAAAAAAACCAAAACAAAACAAAACCAAAAAAAACCAACAACTCTACCTGTTACTCAGTCTATTTCCTCATATGTAATATGGAGGATCGGAAGGTCTTTTAATGCTAAATCAGTCATCCTACAATCTTATAATCAATGAAATTTAAAATGACAATTAAATAAATAGACATCTCCATTTCTACCAAAATATTTACTAGTGTGCATAATTTTACTGATATTGGTATATTTTGAGGGTTAGTATTTTCTTGGGAAGAAATTCCATGTTTGAGGAATAGATTGGTATGTATTTCACTCTATCACTTGGCCCTTTAAGAGAAACAAAAAGCCGTTCTTCTTCACAAACAATTGCTCCACTGACAAAATTGTCAGTAATATAATGTGTCCCAGGAGTTTTGCTCTCTCCTCCCCTTCTTTCCTCTCCTCTCTCTCCTCCATAGTTCACATTTTTAGAGTTGTAAAGATAGGGATATTTCTCATTTATGTAATTTTTGCCAGATCTCTATGAGTTAATTCATTCATGCTGAGTGCCCTAGTAAGATATTGAGATTAAGGTGAATGTGTGGATGGTGTTACATTCATCTTTTCTGTATTTCTTTTCATGTATGACACCTATGAGGTCATCATCATTATAATTATTGTTTTCTTTATTGGGAAACAAATGATTATCTTTAAGATCTAAATGTCCTAGCATTGTGATTGGCTATTTTTGTATAACTAGAATATCATCAGTAGAGGCTTTACAGACAAGAAAGGGGGATATATATTTTACGCCACACAATTACCCCTTGAAGAATGATATGGTAATAAGTTTTTCTTTGTGAATCTAGACTCTCTGGTGGTCTGGTTGGAAAGAGCAAACCAGCACAGAGAATAAGTTGGGTCGCTACTCAATGTATGCATTACGAAGGAAATGGATAATTAACAATTCCTCCCTATCTCATGTAGTAGTGGGAAGAACACTAAACTGAATGTATATAAATCTGGCTTCTAGTTTTGGTTCTCCGTATGAATTTGGGATTGTACTTGCATTTCTCTGGCCTCAGTATTTTAATATAAAAAATGAGGGGTATTATCAACATGACCTTCAAGGTCCTTTCAGTTTTAAATGACTGCTGTGAGGCCATTGGAGGGGGGTGTAGAATCTCATAGTCGGAAAGAAACTCAAAGGTCCACTAGTCTAATTTAGAATTAAACTTTTCTATCATACAAGTAACACTGCACTTTTAAAATGACTAATAATTCTTTCACCTCTGCCCTTCTCTTTTATGATTTAAACATCATCTGCCAGAAATTTTAACTGCATATACCATTCTTCTGCAATATTACAGGACAGTACCACCCTCCTGAAATTTGTGTCACTAATTTTTCAAGTCTGTAATAGACATTTACCCCAAGCCTGCGAGAAAGGGCAAATGAGAACAATTTGTTCCAATGGCCAGGAAGGTAGGCACTGTGGAACACTTAGAGATTGGTCAGAAGTCACAGATACCAAGGTCAGCTATTAAATCTGCACCATGACCGGTCATCTTGACATTTATCTTCCACTGGACTTCAATGACTGTGAAAGAGAGAATGAGGCTTACTCATTTGTGCAACTCTGTCTCATTTAATCCAATTCACATGAATTTCTAGACATCATCTCATGACGCCATTGGACCCATTTGAAAAAGAAGGAAGAACAATGAGATTAACTCCATGTTATGTGGTCGTTCTTTGACTCTGATATTTTAATGAAAGTAAATTTCTCTCATTCAGTACCTATGCAAACATACATCACATGCTACCAATAGGACCAAAAAAATGTTCACTAGAAGATCAATGGTAAATTGGCCAAGTATTTGTAATTTTTTGCCTGATTGAGAATTAGCAGATATGAAGTACTTAAATCTCCAAAGCAAAAATCTTGAAATGTGACTTGGAAACAAAATTTAGAAAGTATAAGATATTTAAATAGTTCAATTATATATGGAAAGTCAATAGTAACAATGAACTTGATCCAGTTAGTTTTCTGTAGAACAAATGACATGAACCCAGGAATCTAGAAAACTAGGACTGTCATCACAAATAATAGTAGAATCTCCTCAGTGAGAAACCTTGCTTTGAAAGTGGGAGAAACATCAAATAAAAGAGTCTAGGTATTTACCACATCCCAGGTCTTAATAAGACCCTGGAAGTGGTAAATATTGCAAAAATGCATCAAGAAATCCAGCCAGGGACTCCAGCAAATTGTCCCAGCTAGCATATGGATCACATCCTGTGAGTATCCTAATGGTCAAGTTGTGAGTTTGACCTAACCGAAGCAGGGTAAATCCCATTGCACAGCAATCTCTTGGTTTCCTACTCATACTAGCTGTATCCAATGCCTGGAACCACTGAGTGATCAGTTGAAGTCAGCTGAACAACCAAGTTGCATGAGCTTACTCAGCAGCAGAGTCGTTACAACCCTACCTTGTTCTACTCTAGCATGAAGGTGTTAGCATATGATTCGTCAGATGTGTGAGTTGGCTTTGCCATATTTGTTCCATATATGCCTGATAGTCACTAAGATTGTATTTTAAGGTTTGGTTTAGTTCAATTAAACAAACATATATTAAGTGCATACTATGTGCTAGACACTGTGCTGAGTGTGAAAAAATAAGAAATAAGAAAAAGCATATGACCCCAAAGAGCTTACATTCTAATGAGGATATACAACATAAAAATGGGATTTGAAAAGTTTGAAGGAGGGATGGAACTAGGGATTATAATATTCCATGGAGCAGAGTTGAAACCAAATTGAACTGCTGATGAAGATTGGAGAGTTACCTGGAAATTTCTGAAAAAATAGAGCTCCTCTAAAAAGGACGTCTGTGGAAAGAGAAGACTATTCCACCTATTACCCTTACAATCAGAGGAGAGAGAAGCAACTGAGTGAGATGACAAAGTGCTAAGTTTCAAGTCATTCAGTATCACGATGACATTTCGGGTTATCAGTTTATTTTGTGGGAGAGATAATATTCTGCAAAGTTGTTGTTGAAAATGAGAGATCATATGACTGATAAACATGGAATAGGAAGTTACCTGAAATTTATTCCAGTTATCTTCCTTCCTTCTCCTTAGGTATTAGTAAGAAAGTGCCACGCTTGCTTTGAGGGAAATGCTTTGTACGTACTGCTCTTACTATGAAATTTGAATGAAACTTCTTCTAAAATGCTTTTTGAATCTAGTAGATCATTGTTAAAGGAAGCATCCTAGTGGAGCTCTTAACCTATAGTGTTGGGATGATAGAAACCAAAAGGTTTTATCTGAAAGTCATAATGACCATGCTCTAGGGATGCAGCCTCCCAATTTGAAAGTTGGAGAGTCTATACTGTATGAATATTTACACATAATACAGAATAATTATACACAAAAATAAGAAAGAGATAAAGAAGGAAATTAGAGATGCTGACAAAACTTCTTTCTTTTTTCCCCCCGAAAGTAACTGTGCAAAGAAAAAGCCCAATGCTAAAGAAGAGATGTGAGATGACTCTCCACACCACACTCATATGCGTATGTAGGGGTAGGAGGTCAAGTGACATGGAGTATTGCACATACTTTCAAACTATTTATGTATTAATAAGTTTTGATATGTTCTCTTTCTTTCCCCCCCTTTTCTCTAAACATATTCTTTTTTGTATTTGGAATAATTCGATGTGAGATGGGTGGGTGAATGACGCTGGAAGAAATTTTGGCAATATATAAGCCAACTATGTCAACGAAAACTTATTTTGTAACTTTTTTTGGGTTGGGTTGCTTGGAAGTGACCTCTCAACATATGGCGTGACAAATATATTAACATGAAAAATGAGATTATTATCTGTGATTCTGTTGGAAGTTGTCTAACTAACCAAACTTCCTATGTCCATCTGACTCTAAGTATAATCACTGACTTTTTAAAGAAGAAAAAATTTACATCATATATTTTGAAATTGAAAAATTGTTTTCAAATTTAGTCTTTCTCATTCAAACTTTTAGCCAAACTGTCTTACTCTATCTACAAATGCTTTATTTTACCTAAGTCTATATCATCAAGACAATATTCGCAGCCCTGATGGCAACTACGACTAGGCCAGCATAGTTCTGAATTGCAAAGTATAACTGATTCTCCATAGAGAAGGCAGAAGAAAAACATTTATTCGGATACCAGAAAGTCAAATCCATCATAACCAAGAAGAAAACACACATTAGTACTGCAGGGGGCAGCTCCATTCCAAGTCTCCCACCCCCCACTTCCAGTACTCTCCTGGGGCTGTCCCACAAGCAAACACTCACTAGTCTAGCTACCTGTTTGTTTCATTTCTCTCTCCTATGTTCTAATGGCTTTCACATATTTCCTCCCAGTTTTGCTCCACCCTTCCTGTTCCACCCATTCAGAAAGTTCCTCCCACTATATGTAACTTGAGCTACCATGTGAGTTAAACAGTTCATATGGGCCTATTAATGAATGGAAAAGATCTTCAAATTAGGCAAAAGTAGATGAACAATACAAAGATAGGTCCCCATTCATGAAGTGCTTCTTCTTCACTTCTCATAGAATTCTTGGCTTGCTTAAAAGTATAGTTAAGGTTCACTTACATGAAACCTTCCCCCATCCTTCCAGCTGTTGTTCTCTCTATATCCTCATTTTACCTTGTGTTACATTTATGTTTATATAGGTAGTGACTACTTATGGAAGGCCGTCCTTGCGGGCAAACCTGTTTCATTTTTGTCTTTGAGTCTTCAGTGGCTGACCCAGTACTTTGATAATGGTAGGAGCTAAATAAATATTACCTGAATCAAATATAGTTGTTAAAAATATATCCATGACTTCTGGAGATTAGAAACACAAGGCAAAAATCCATTTAATTTCATATTTGCTTCTGTTTAAAAATATAATGTTATCACTGGGATTTTCCCCAGACTGCTGCGTTCCTTTGCATTGTCAGAGAGACTATGATTAAACACTGAAAGCAGTTACCTGGATATTACAACCATGTTTTAGCCATATCTTCCATTGCCTTTCAAAAATACAAAACTCATTAGGCGCAGCTCATTGCCATCTCTAAACCAATAATAAAGTTACCAATAAAGTTAATTAGCATGAAGAAATCACTGACTATAACCACTCAATGTAAGTAGTAAATCTTTCCCTGTATCTATCTTTTTTGGGGGAGAGGAGGAGATGAAACAATAAAATTTTACCAGCTTCGTATTTTACATATCCAGAGACTGTCAGAGCTTGAAGATTGGAGAAAGCAAATGCAAAGTGTGTAAAACTTCTTAGCACGTTATGTGATAATATAGAGATAATTTGCTTTACTACTCCATTTCCACACTGTGGTGCGATTACATTTAGGGCATTGTTTAATCACATTTATCTATCTACTGTTAAACTGGGCATGACACGACAAGCCCTGGAAAACCTTAGTGGGGGATTGAAGTTGGCTCCTGCAGTTTAGGAATTGCAGAGCTGTTTGAAAGCAATCACATTTCTGAATTAATAAGGTACTTAGGCCCTCTTTAACCCCACCTCCAAGAAAAACAGGTGCAAAATGTTCTCATATATTTATGGGTGCCAGCAAATAGGGAAATTATTTTTACATTTTCTGTGGCTTGTATTTGAATATTATTCTAGCAACCGAGAATGAAAAACAGAACATCATATTCAAGTGGGCTTATATTTTTAATGCTATTTTAAAATGATACACACACACACACACACACACACACACCATTCACGCACACACACACGCACATTCTTAGCATATTATTTTCTTTGGAAATGTTTTCTGACTAAATAGCAAATGCATCAATGAAGGTCAAGGAAACTCTGTACTTACTCTGTCTCCTAATACCTATCTGACTTTGGAGAATTCCTTTAAACTCTCTGGGTCTCAAATTCCTTAGTTTTAAAAAAGGAATTTGAGTAGATAAAAATAGGTTCTTAAACTGGGTTCCAAGAACTTAATTTTAAAATAGTATCATATTTATATTTCAGTATAATTGGTTGATTGTAGAACCTGAGATATTTTATTATATGCCTTAAAAATGTTCTGGAGAGACCATAATCTGGGTCAGATCTAATATGGGGGAGTAGAAGCAGGGACCTGTTAAAGCTCTCCCCCACAAACTCCTCAAATGTAAAAAATGACTCTAAACAAATTCTAGAGCAGCAGAAGGCACAAAATGACAGACTAAAGCAAATTTCCAGCATAAGACAATCTGGAAGGTCAACAGGAAGGGTCTGTTGCACCAGGATGAGAGCATAACATAATTCAGCTTGGACCATTTCAGTGCAAACTAAGCAGGAGCAGGCCTTAGGAGACTGAATCAGTGATGGTTGTGGTGCATTCCAGATTTCTCCAACAACAAATGCTAAAGACAGTTTTAAAGGTCAGTGGAAAGGGTATCACACCTGATGGACAGGAGACCATGGTTTAGTTCCAGCATTAGCCCCAGTCCAAGCCTGGTTAAAGCCCTGGCCCTTCACCCAGCACCAGGGTGGCTGCAGTCACTGCTTAAACTGAGGCTGCTTCTGGAAACCTCCACTTAATAAAGCTCAGAAGATAGGTAATTGACTGGAAAAATGAGACAACGGGGGAAAAGAATCAGACTATAGATTCCTACTTTCTCAAAGAAGAGGTATTTTCTTTTTTTTTAATAAATTTATTTATTTAACTTTTGACATTCATTTTCACAAGATTGTGGGTTCCAAAATTTTGTCCCCATTTGTCCCCTCCCCCCTCCCCAATACACTAAATATTCTAATTACCCATATCACCAATCTGCCCCCTCTTCTTTCATCCCTCCCTTCCCTTACCACATCTCCTCTTTTGTCCTGTAGGGCCAGATAACATTCTATTCCCCATTACCTGTACTTTTTATTTCCTAGTAGCAAGAACAATATTCAACAGATGTTCCTAACACTTTGAGTTCGAGCTTCTCCCCATCCCTTCCTCCATACCCATTCCCTGTGGGAGGGCAGGTAATTCAATATAGGCCATATCTGTGCAGTTTTGCAAATGACTTCCATAATAGTCGTGTTGTGTAAGACTAACTATATTTCCCTCCATCCTATCCTGCCCCTCATTGCTGCTATTCTCTCTTTTGATCCTGTCCCTCCCAAAGAGTGTTGACTTCAAATGGCTCCCTCCTCCCATTGGCCTCCCTTTCATCATCCCCCCACCCTGCTTTTCTCCTTGTCCCCCACTTTCCTATATTGTAAGATAGGTTTTCATGCCAAAATGTGTGTGCATTTTGTTCCTTTCTTTAGTTGAATGTGATGAGAGTAAACTTCATGGTTTTTTTTTTCTGAGCTCTCCTCTTTTTCCCTTCACTAAGGAGACTTCTGCCTGCCTCTTCTATGAGAGATAATTTAACCCATTCCATTTCACCCTCTCTCCTCTCACTACATTTCTTTCTGAACGTTTACCTTTATTTCTTTTAAGATATGATCCCATTCTATTCAATTCACTCTGTGCTCTCTGTCTCCGTGAGTGCGTGCATGTGCGTTTGTGTGTGCGTGCACGAGCGTCTGTGTGTGCGTGCACGCCTGTACATGTGTGTGTGTGTGTGTGTGTGTGTGTTTGTGTAATACCACCAACTACACAGATACTGAAAAATTTCAGGAGTTACAAATATTGTCTTTCCATATAGGAATGTAAACAGTTCAACTTTGGTAAGTCCCTTGTGACTTCTCCTTGCTGTCTATTTTTTCATGCTTCTCATTCTTGTGTTTGAAAGTCAAATTTTCTTTTCAACTCTGGTCTTTTCATCAAGAATGTTTGAAAGTCCTCAATGTCATTGAAAGACCATACTTTCCCCTGAAGTATTATACTCAGTTTTGCTGGGTAGGTGATTCTTTGTTTTAGTCCTAGTTCCTTTGAATTCTGGAATATCCTTTTGCATGCCCTTCGATCCCTTAATGTAGAAGCTGCTAGATCTTGTGTTATCCTGATTGTATTTCCATAATACTGGAATTGTTTCTTTCTAGCTGCTTGCAATAATTTCTCCTTGACCTGAGAACTCTGGAATTTGGCCACAATGTTCCTAGGAGTTTACCTTTTTGGTTCTCTTTCAGGTGTTGATTGGTGGATTCCTTGAATACTTATTTTTCCCTCTGGTTCTAGAATATCAGGGTAGTTTTCCTTGATAATTTCATGAAGGGTGATG
>CM053770.1:536310705-536326456 GCA_028658325.1 Potorous gilbertii
CATGGCCTTCAGGCAGTCCCATAATTTTTAAATTGTCTCTCCTGGATCTATTTTCCAGGTCAGTTGTTTTTCCAATGAGGTATTTCACATTCTCTTCCATTTTTTCGTTCTTTTGCCTTTGTTTTGTGATTTCTTGGTTTCTCAGAAACTCATTGTTCTCCATCTATTCCATTCTAATTTTGAGAGAACTATTTTCTTCAGTGAGCTTTTGCACCTCTTTTTCCACTTGGCTAATTCTGCTTTTGAAAGAATTCTTCTCCTCATTGGCTTTTTGAACCTCTTTTGTCAATTAAGTTAGCTTATTTTTCAAGGTGTTATATTCTTCAGCATTTTGGGGGGCCTCCTTTATTAAGGTATTGTCCTGTTTTTCATGCTTTCTTTGCATCTCTCTCATTTCTTTTCCCAGTTTTTCCTCCACCTGTCTAACTTGATTTTCAAAATCCTTTTGGAGCTCTTCCATGGTCTAAGCCCATTGGATACCTATTTCAAATTTTGGGGGTACAGAGCCCTGGACTCTTATGTCTTTACCTGATGGTAAGCAGTTTTCTTCTTCATCTTCAGAGATGGAGGCTGGAATCATTTTTTCAAGAAAATAACCTTCTATGGTCTTAGATTTTTTCCCTTTTCTGGGCATTTACTTGACTTCTGAGAGTCCTCTCCACCCCAGCCTAGGTCCACCTAGCTAGTGCTTGGGGTCTGAGATACAAATGCTGCTCCCCAGCCTCAGGGCTTTGGCGGAAGGCCTGGTTACTATTCAATGGGTGCTTATCTGCTGCTGCTGAGGTGCGGTCAGTGCCACCTCCCAGGTTGAGTTCCCTCAGGTGGTTTATGCAGATACCTTTTTTAATGGAGCTGCTGCTGAGCTCCTGCCTGCTCTGGAAGTCTCCTCCGGGAGCCTCTGGCTGCCTGCTCCGGGGGCTTCTGACCTCCCGCTGCTGCTGCTGCTTCTGCTCCCACTGCCGCCGCCTCCCGAGGGGGCCTGAGTCCCAGAGACACCCCGCTCCCCTCTCAGCCTGTCTCTCTCACTAACCTGTGAGTCTGTGGGTGGAGGGACCTTCGTGGCCTCTGGAGATTCTGTCCCTGACGCCTGCTTGGATCTGCTCTCTCCTCTCGGTGCCGCACGGCCGGGTCTGGGGGAGGGCTCTGCTCCCATCTGGGGCAAGATGGACCTTTGGGATCAATTTTTCAGAGCTCTCTGGAACAGAAATCTCCTTCTCTGTGTTGCTGTGCGGCTTCCACTGTTCCAGAATTTGTTGGGAGTTCTTTTTAGAGGAAATCCACGGGCTGTGGGTTTGGAGCTAGCAAATGTGAGTCTTTCTCCTCCACCATCTTGGCTCCGCCCCGGTATTTTCTTAAATCACTGATGATAAGGAAGATCAAAACATACATCCAGAAGCAGGTAACAAAGCCAAAACTCCTACATGCAAATCCTGTAAGAGAAACATGAATTGTTCTCAAGCCACAGAAGGGCTCAAAAAGGTTGAAAAACAATTAAGAGACATGGAGAAAAAATTGGGAAGAGAAATGAGAGTGTGGCAAGAAATTCCTGAAAAGGGAGTCAAAAATTTGCTAAAGGAAACTCCAAAAAGAAAATAACACCTTTAAGATTGAAATAGTCCAAGTGAGAAGAGAAGTCCAAAAAGCCAGTGAGGAGAAGAAGACCTTGAAAAGAAGTATCAGTCAAATGGAAAACAGTCTCCAAAAGCTCACTGAAGGAAATAATTTTTTAAAAATTAGAATGTAGCAAATGGAAGCTAATGACATTATAAGAGGATAAGAAATTATAAAACAAAAATCAAAGGAATGAAAATAATAGAAGACCAAGTGAAGTATCTCATTTGAAAAAAAAACCTGACCTGGAAAATTGATCCAAGACAGAGAATTTTAAAATTGTGGAACTACCTGAAAAGCATGATAAAAAACAAGTAACGTAGACCTCATCTTTCAACAAATTCTCAAGGAACCTACTTGAAATTCCCGGAGCCAAAATGGCAGAGTGATCTAATATTAAATGCTGTCTCCCTTTATCCTTGTTGACCTTGAAAGTGTCATAAAATACTTCTCCAGAAAAATCCTGGATCAGTGGAATAAACAGAAGGGTCAAACAGTCTTGTAGCACATGAATCTGGGAAAAGAGCTAAAGAGAATTCCTCTTACTGACCCAGGCTGGAGCTATCCCAAACAGCCTCACTTCAGCAAACCAATGGAGAGGATCCCTGGGTGGGGCACTCCCCTGGGGAATGGAGTCTTGCACCAGGACCCAGGGGCCTCAAGGTTCCAGGGAAAATAGGAAGACAATAAGGCAGTCAAAATCACTAAGTGCTGAACTTCCCTTTCCTGTAGCACAGCTAAGAAGATGCAGTGACCAGACCATCCCTCCCCTACACTTAAAAAGCTAGCTCCATGGCTAACCTGGGAAACAGAAAACAAAAAAAAAAAGAAAAAGAAAAGAAAAGACACCTTTCCTTTGCTTTCTCACATCAGCCAGCTTGTCCCCAGGTTCTCTAGCTTCTAGCTGAAAGAACCGGAGGCCACAATACACAAAGTATCGTCATCATGAGTAAGAAGAATCAAAATAAGAAGTAAAGGAAAATAGAATCTATCTATGGGAACAATGATAAAAACATGAATAACAAAGAGGTCAGTGTTGACACTGACTTCCCATCTTAAACTTCACAAGGGACTGTGAACTGCTCACATACACAAAGAGCACTCTTACAACAGCTGATAAAGGAAATAGAAAAAATGGCCAATGATTTTAAAAGTATAAAAAATAATTCACTGAATGGAATAGTCCTTTAGAAAGGAAAATTGGACAAATGGAAAAGGAAGCACAAAAACTAACTGGGAAAATTGGACAAGTGGAAGAGGAAGTAAAAAAGTAACTGGAAAAAATAATTCCTTAAAAGGAAAAATTAGACAGATGGAAAAGGAGATGCAAAAATTATGAGGAAAGCAATTTGATAAAAATAAGAATTTGACAAGTAGAAACTAATGACTCTATGATATATCAAGAAACATTATAAATAAAATCTAAAGAATGAAATGATAGAAGAAATGTTAAATATCTAATTGTGAAAAAGGTGACCAGGAATATTGATCCAGGAGAGAAAATTTAAGAATTATTGGCCTGCCCAAAAGCCATGATGAGAAAAAGTGTCTGGAAAATATCTTCCAAAAAATCATCAAGGAAAACTGCCTAGAAATGCTAGGTGCAGAAGACAGAACAGTCATTGAAAGAATGCACCATTCACCTCCTGAAAGGGATTTCAAACTAGGAACGCCAAAAAATATTGTTGGCAAGTTATAGAACTATCAAGTGAAGAAGAAAATACTACACAGAAAGAAACCATTCAAATACCGAAGATCTACAGTTAGGATCACACAAGACCTTGAAGTTTATACATTAAAAGATCGAAGGAATAGGAATATGATATTCAGTAAGGCAAAGGAGCTGGGACTACAACCAGTGATCAATTACTCAGCAAAATTCATCATAATGTTTCAGGCAAGGACAAGGAAATTCAATGAAATTAAGATTTCCAGTCATTCCTGACAAAAAGACCAGAACTCAGTAGAAAATGTGATCTTGAAACACAAGTCTCAAGAGGCATAAAAGGGTAAAGAGGGGAAAAGAAAAACTTGATACTCAATTTGGGCAAACTGTTTACCTCTCTATTAGGGAATATGATAATTGTTAATCTTGAGAAGTGTACATCTGTTATAAAATATAAAAGGGATATACATGGATAGAGGCAACAGGGTTAAAGTAAATGATGTGATAAAAATATGATTTAAGCACGTGATGGATGTGTAAGAGGAGATGTGAAAAGGAGGTAACAGAAAATGGCAAATTATATTACAGAAAGAAGTACAAAATTTTATCATAGTAGAGGGAAAGAGGGGAGGGAGAAGAGCATTGTCTGACTGGGTACACTCACCTGATTTATTCCAAGGAGGTAAAAACAAACTTAACTAAGTATATAAATCCAGCTCCCTCTATAGGCAGTAGGAGAGGAAGGGAAAAAGAGAGGGGAGGCTAAAAAGTGAGGGAAGAATTAGCAAGGGTAAAGGGTAGTAAAAGAGAAGGGGGCTGAGAAAAGGAAGGGGAGAAGGCAGGAGGTGATGGTCAAAAGTTAAAATTCTATTGAGGAGGGAAAGTGGAAGGGAAAAGAGATAATGAAGGAAACTATATGCTGATAAAAGCCACCATAGACAACGAAGCAATATCATTACTAAACATATATGCTCCAAGTAGTAGACCCTTCAAATTCTTTGAGGAGCAGTTAAGGGAGTTACAGAAAGAAATGGACATCAAATCTGTACTAGTGAGGAATCTCAGGCTCCCCCTCTGTGAACTTGATAAATTTAACCTAAAAGTAAACAAGAAAAAAGTTAAGTAGGTGAATAAAACTGTGATAAGATAGATCTCTGGAGAAAATTGAATGGAGATACAAAATAATATATCTTTTTCTCAGTGGTACATGGCACATATACAAAAATTGACTATGTACTAGGCCATAAAAACCTCACAGTCCAGAGCAGAAAGGCAGATATATTCAATGCATCCTTCTCAGATCACAATACCATAAATCTTATATGCAATCAAAGGTCGTGGAAACATGAACCAAAACAATGGGAAACTAAACAATCTAATCCTAATGAATGAGTGGGTTAAAGAACAAATTATGGCAACAATCAACAACTTCACCAAAGATTTATCAATTTTGTAGTTTTTTTATAAATCCAACTCTTAGCTTTATTTATTATTTATTATATTATCCATTATTATTATTATATTATATATCATTGTATTATGTATATATTATATATAAATATTATCAAATATTATAATTATATTTTGTTTATTTATTTATTAGTTCTGTAGTTTTCTTAATTACAATTTTATAATTCTAATTTGGTATCTTCTTGAAGATTTTAAATTTGCTCTTGTTTATTGGTCTCCTCTGTCTCTATTTTATTCATGTAGGTTTTCAAAGATGTTAAACTTCCCCTAAGAACTGCTTTGCAGTATCCCATAAAGTTTAATAGATTGTCTCATTATTGTCATCTGTTCCCCAAGAAAGTAACCTTCTCTGGTCTTATATTTTTTTCCTTTTCTGGGCATTTTCCCAGTCAGTTACTTGACTTCTGAGATTCCTCTCCACCCTCCACCTAGTTCCGCCCAGCTAGTGCTTGGGGTCTGAGATTCAAATGCTGCTCCCCAGCCTCAGGGATTTTGGTGGCAGGCCTTGCTGCTATTCAATGGGAGCTTAAGTTCTGGTGCTCAGGTGGGGCAGGGCCACCTCCCAGGCTCAGTTCCCTCAGGGGGTTTATGCAGAGATCTTCATTAGTGGAGCTCCTGCTGATCTCCTGCCTGTTCTGGGAGCCTCTGGTCGCCCGCTGCCTCTGCCACTGCCTCCCAAGGGGGCCCGTGTCATGGAGACACACCGCTCTCCTCTCAGCCTGTCCAGACGTCTCCCTCACTGATCTGTGCATCTGTGTGTGGAGGGACCTTCACGGGCGCTGGAGATTCCATCCCTGAAACCTGTTTGGATCTCCTTGCTCCTCTCAGTGCTGCGTGGCCAGGGCAGGGCTGGGCTCTGCTCCCATCCGCTGCTCGATGGACTTTTGGGATCGTTTCTCAGGGCTCTCTGGAACATAATCTCCTTTACTGTGTTGCTGCGTGGCTTCCACTGTTCCAAAATTTGTTGGGAGTTCTTTTTAGAGGGAATCCATAGGCTGTGGGTTCAGAGGTAGCATAAGTGAGTCTTTCTACTCCGCCATCTTGGCTCTGCCCTGGGAGAAAATTTTATATTCAAAAAAATTTATATTCAAAAGTGAATGTTGAAAACTGAAAAAAAAAATCAAATTTATATGACTTAGGTGCTCTGGAGAATCTGTAGACTTCTCCAGAGTAGCCAAAGATTCCATGACAGACAAACACATGATGTCTAGTTTAGATCATCTCTAATGTTACTTTAATTATTTGTTTACTTTTGTGTTTATTTAAGTTTTCAGCATTAATTTCCACAAAATTTTGAGTTCCAAATTTTCTCCCTATCTTTCCCCTCCCAACCCCCCCAAATGCTGTGTGTTCTGATTGCACCTTCCACTAATGTGCCCTGCCTTCCCTTATCCTCATCTTCTCTCCTGTTCTGTAAGGCAAGATAAATTTCTGTACTCTGTTACCTATATTTCTTATTTCCCAGTTCCGTGCAAAAACAATTCTCAACATTTGTTCCCAAGACTTTGCGTTCCAACTTCTCTTCCTTTCTCCTTCCCCACCCATCCCCACTGAGAAGGCAAACAATTCAATTTGGATATGTATGCGAAGTTTTGCAAATGACTTCCATAGTAGTCATTTTGTGTAGGACTAATTATATTTTCCTCCATCTTGTCCTGCCCCCCAGAGGCAGCTAGGTGGTGCAGTAGAGAGAGCACCAGTACAGAAGTAAGGAGGACCTTAGTTCAAATCTCACCTCAGACACTTGAAACTTGCCAGCTATGTGACCTTGGACAAGACACTTAATCCCAATTGCCTCATGTTGAGTCATCCCGTCATCTTGATGAACATCTGGTCAATGGATTTAGATGGCTGTGGAGGATAAGTGAGGCTAGTGACCTGTCCAGCCCTCCTTCACTCAAAACAAAGTGAAGTGCCAGTCATGTCATTATTTCCCTGATGATATGGTCTTCTTCGCCAACTGAGGATGAACACAAACACCTTCCTGCCTCCCATTCCTTCTATTCTCTTTTTTGACCTTGTCCTTCCCCAAGAGTGTTCATTTCTAATTACTCCCTCCTCCCATTGGCTCTCCCTTCCATTATACCTCTGCCCAGTTCCTTTGACGTCTGGAATATCATATTCCAAACTCTTCCATCCTTTCATGTAGATAGTGTTAGATCTTGTGTTATCTTGATTGTATTTCCACAGTGTTCGAATTGTTTCTTCCTAGCTGTTTGCAATATGTTCTTCTTAACCTGGAAACTTTGCAATTTGACTACAATATTCCAAGGAGGTTCTCTTTTTGGATCTCTTTTAAGGGGTGATCAGTGCATTCTTCCAATATTTATTTTGCCCTCTGGTTCAAAAACATCAGGGCAGTTTTCCTTGATCATGAAAGATGATGTCTAGGTTCTTTTGTAATCATGACTTTCACATAGTCACATAATTTTTAAATTGTCTCTCCTGGATCTCTTTTCCAGATAAGTTGTTTTTCCAATGAGATATTTAACATTATCTTCCACTTTTCATTCTTTTGGTTTTGTTTAGTAATTTCTAAGTTTCTCATAAAATCATTAGTTTCCATCTGCACCAGTCTAATTTTTAAAGAATTATTTTCTTCCATGAGTTTTTGAACCTCTTTTTCCATTTGCCTAATTCTGTTGGGTTTGTTTGGTTTTTTTTTTGTTTTTGTTTTTTTTTTTAATAACGAGTTTCTTATTCGATGTTACACACTAAAATACATTTTTATATCATTCACAAGGGACTGATTTATAAAATCCTAAAGTTTATTTAGACAATAAGATAAACCCTAGTCTTACAATATGACCTTTAAGATAATTTTAATGTTAAGTACAGTTCTATTAAGAACTATTTATAGATTCTGAATGCATAGCTTTGCCTAAGAGGAAATGCAATGAAATTATACATTCTAATGAACATCAGTTTCAAAGCAGAATGTCATCTGGGTCCTAAGTAACCTTGAAAGAATTTCCACTCAATGAAAGAGCTCCAGTTTTTGCAGAATAATAAAAATGATGACAACTCTATTGAGAGTCTGATCACCAATTCCCAGAGTGGGAGATTACGTTGTGACATGACCACAAACATTACACTAATGTTTGTGACAACATAGTAAGAGGATACTAAGGAACATCTCTTATTTCATAAATAATGGTGGGTCTTGATAAGCAGCTCTTTCTGTGACATCTAGAGAGGCTGGTCACTGCTGCTTCAAGGGAATTCCACACTTTCCATCTTGGGCATTACAGGACTCACAGCTCTTACACTTCATTCCTAATATGTGGAACTGGACCGTGGAGCATGCACTGCAATCATTACAGAGAATTTCCACAGTCATATTCTGATATTTTGTTGGCATTGGAGTTTGTGCTGCTTCATCATCCAACTGGCACCAACAGCGAATCATGTCTAGAGCAGAGTGTACGCGTAATGGACATCTGAGCCTTCTTTTACCATAACATGTTCTGTGTAGAAGATGTCCACAGGGCAAGACATAAACAACTACATAGGACGTATGAATGTCCTCTAAATATATGGGACAATTCTGCCTGGAGACATTCTCAATGCACTTGTGATGACCTTAAAGACTCAAGGATAGGCAGAGGTTACATTTCAAACAGTGAAAAATTTTTCCTTCAGGCCTACAAATTTCACACTTCTCACAATTGTATTGCTTCTTGTCTTTGTCAAAGAGGTGGCATATGTCACAATAATATTCTCCAAACACACTCCTACATTCTTCACAAGACTATTGAACACTCTGAACTTTTCCACACCCTGCACATAATACTTCTTTCACTTTAAACCAATCCAGAGGATGATCTTCTGTGTCATCATGGTATAAGCAGCAGATGTAAAGTTTATCAAAGCAAGGAGCCTTGAGGAAGCATCCACAGTCGTAGTGTCTGCAGCCCTCACGCACTCACCGCCCCCACTGCCGCCACCATCTTCACTCTCCATGGCCACCTCCACTGTCGCCATCCCCGGAGCCAGAGCTACAGTTCAGCTGGGGACACTCTTGTCCACCACCACCTGTTTGGCTCACTGCTGCTAATTCTGTGTTTTACAGAATTCTTCTCCTCATCGTTTTTTTTAGACCTCTTTTGCCAAATAAATTAGTCTATTTTTAAAGGTGCTACTTCCTTTGGTATTTTTTGTGTCTCCTTTAGCAATTTGTTAATTGACTTTTCATGATTTTCTTGCATCACTTTCCTTTCTCTTCCCAATTTTTTCCTCCACATCTCTTACTTGATTTTCAAAATCCTTTTTGAGATCTTCCATGGCCTGGGATTGTTGCATACTTATTTTTGAGGTTTTGGATGCAGATACCTTGACTTTTATGTCTTCTGGTGATGGTAAGCACTTTTATTCCTCATCTGAAAGGATGGGAGAGAATACTTGTTCACCAAGAAATAACCTTCTTTAGTTTTATTTTTTTCCCTTTATTAAGCATTCTCCCAACCAGTTGCTAGACTTTTGGATCCTTTGTCAAGAGTAGGTGCACTCTGGGGACCAGTAAAATCTCAATTCCTCCAAGGTGGCACAGTCAAGGGAGACTAGTTTACTTCCTGGCCTCACTCTGAGATTCATATCAGTTCCTCAATTCCTCCAGGGGCTTTAGGTAGAGGTAGGATTACCTCTCAGGGCTGAGGTACAGATCAGCTGACCAAATCTCCCAGGTGTTCTATGTGGGGCAGGGCCACCACCCAGGGTTGAGGTTCAGATCAGCTTCTCAATTCCCTCAGAGGTTTTAAGCTGAGCCTCCTGCAGCAGCTGCAGCCTGCTGCTGCTCTTGCCACCACCACCCCCTCAGGGTGACACTAGGGTAGCACCCTTCTTCCTTGTCAGGGAGGTGAAAAAACTCTCTCACTGACCTTTCAAGTATCTTTGTCACCTGTGGATTGAGGGATCTGCGAATCTCCACTGTTCCTGCTGGTGATTTCAACTTCAAGATCTGCTCTGGTCTTCCTCCTCCTGGAACTGTGTGGCCTAAGCTAGGCTGTGCATCTGGTGTGACAGACTTTTCCCATTGGCCTTCCAGGTCACTGTGGGCTGGAAATCTCCTCCACTCTGCCATTCTGTAGCTTCTACTGGTCTAGAATTTGTTGAGAGTTTTTCTTTGCAGGCATTTTATGGTCTGTGTGGAAAGAGTTAGTGTATGTGCATCTTTCTACTCTGCCATCTTGTCTCTGTCCCTATCTAAGGTTGTTTTCCTTAAGTCTGTGGACTTATGAATACTTGAGAAGGCCTCAGAACACCACTCCATTTCATACCTTTCTCCAACTAGTCCAGAGAATCATGGATTCTCTACCTCCCCAGAGGTCTTATCATGCTGTAGATAGCCACCATATCCCTGAATTGTTAGTTAATGCATCCCTGAGTGTCCAATCCATATTTGATCCTGTCTGTCTGCTTAAATTGCAAAATACTTGCGAACAGGAATTCTACCCAATTCCTCTAAATCTCCTTTCCAGGATATCCCGTAAGCATAAAAAAGTGTTTGTTAATTGAAATGAGGAATTTGAAGTGATGACTACCTACAAAGCCCTGTCAATTTTACATCTATGATTCATTCATTTTGTGATTTCTTTTCCCAGAATCGTTATTGTTATTATTTAAAATAAAATTAAAATATTGACATATGTTTCTTACTCATATTCTGAAAAAATGACTTCTTTCTGGGCAATGGGAACTTTTTTGTCACTAAATGATAGCTGATGGTTCTATAGACTGAGATTTATATAGGTTATCTCATTTTGCAATTGAGTAGCACAGAGGATAAAATCTGGAGTCAAAAGGATCAGATTTCAAATTCAGGAGCAGATAATAACTAATGTGCTACTGGGCAATTACTTTAAGCTCAGTCTGCCTCAGATTCCTTAACTGTTAAATGGGCCATAATAATGGTAGATACCTCACAGAGTCATTGAGAGAATCAAGCAAAATATTTTAAAAGCCATTAGCACAGTGCCTGGCATGTAGTTGGTACTTAATAAATGCTTGTTGCTCTCTCTTACCCAATTTGATCCTCATACTATTTTTGGAAGTGTGTGCCATTGATATTGTCCCACCTAAAAAAAAATAATAAAGATGGAGGAAGCTAATTATTCATTATCAGCACAACAAATGTGTTTTAAATGGGATTAAAAGAACAGCAATAGAAGCAACTATTCATCAAATTATTTAGAGCTTCTGTTTTCAGAAGTATAGTAATGACATTGTAATTATTTGATGTGCTAGAATTAATACTGAAGGTGGAGCTGTAAGAATATTTGAATTGAAATTCTCAATCCCTGATGTGATACTGACTGGGTAACCTTGAGCAATCTCTCCGCACATTCCTCTTTTCATCAATAAATATGGGGCAAGAGACATAAACAACAATTATTTTCATCCAACACAAAATTTTCTGAAGTAGGAAGCGGTATGATTTGTCCAAGATCATACAAATCATAAATGGCAATGATGAAACTTCAACCCCAGTCCACTGTTTCCACATTCAGTACTTTGTCTATTAATCAACATTGCCTTATTTCAAAGATTCAGAAACTGAAATTCAGAGAGTTGAACTAACTTGTCTTCTAAGACAAAGGAAGATAGTTCCTTTAAGTATTTGAAAGTATATGAACCAGACTTCTTCTTGGCCTTAGAGAGCAGAATGAGGAGCACTGGGTGAAAATTATTGAGTTCAGGTGAAGTTCAGGGAGAAAAATAACTCTGAAAAATTAGGTCTATCCTAAAGGAAATACGTTGTCTTGGGGTTCTGTGTTACTCCTCATTTGGAGATTTTAAGGCAAAGGCTTAGATGATTATTTCTTGGGCTTGTTATAGAGGGGACACTTCTTCAGGTACATATTAGACTTGGTTGCTTCTAATTTATCTCCAGCTCAGATATTCTGTGTTTACCTTCCAGCACAATAATCCGGTATTAAAAAAGAATTTTGAGGAAGAAATGGCATGGGGACTTTTAGTCAGGGAAAAGAGGAGAGAATAAAAGTATTGAACCAAGACTAGAGGGGTGAGGAAGAAAAACGTGAAAGGAGAGGAAGCAAGACCATTTAGAGAAGAGGTTCATATACCATGGAAGAGGGGCACATCTTAGCCTTGCCTCCACAAAGCATATACAGAAAGCTACATCCTTAAAAGACAAACCTTGCTAATAAAGGAGCAGAGGGCCTGGAAAAATAGAAGAGAATTGGATACATATCCTGTCTAGAGGCAGGGATAAGGAAGAGGATGAGGAGCAAAAGTAGAAGAAAAGATTTGGTGGAAATTTAACAAGTCATATTCCAGCTATCATTAATTATGTTAAGGGGCATTTGTACAGAGGTGGATGACCTGTGGCCTGGAGGCCATATGTGGCCTCCTAGTTCCTCAAATGCAGCCATTTGACTGAATCTAACTTTGTTCTGCGAAGTTTGAAATCAGTGAAGGGTCACATTTGAGGACTTAGAGGGCCACATGTGGCCTCCAGGTCACAGGGTCCCCGCCTCTGGCTAGAGTCAGGAGTTCTTAACAGGGTGTCCATGAACAACATGTTTTGTTTGTTTGTTTGGTTGGTTAGTTTTTTTGGTCAGATTTTGATAACTATTTCAATATACTCAGCTTCTCTTGAGGTCTCATGGGTATTATTTTTTTCATTTAAAGATGTCATTGTGAGAAGTTTCCATAGGCTTCACCAGATTGCCCAAACACTCAATGGAACACACACATATACAAACAAACCCATAAAAAATAAACGGATAAAGAAATAAATGAATAAATTGATTGATTGATAGAAAGGGAAATAAAAGGTTGAGGAGCCCTGGTTTAGTTGATCTAGAAGAGAGGTTTCAGTTTTGAAACCTATGATCTTAGAATCCACCCAAGTTCCTATTTTTCCACCAATCTTCACCCTATCATCAACAAATACACATTACTGAACATTTCATTTCTGGTGAAGTTATAGAATCTTTATTCAGATGTTTAGGCAAATTGTCTTTGGATGTTCATTAATCATAAAAATGTTGGAACAAATGATACTATTAGAGTGTAAGGTCCTCTATTGGACTGTGAACTCCTTGAGGACAGTGTAAGACCAATGTGATACCCTTAGCAGTCACTATGGATACGTAAGTGTATTTCCAGGGTAAATTTGAAAAATATTAACTCTCTTTCTCAAAGATGAAACCAAAATATTTATTTAGATACCAGAAAGTCAAATCCATCATATCACAAAGAAATCTATACACATTATCAATGAAGGGGTCATGGCCACCCCCAAACTTTCCCTCCTCAAGTCTCCCCACAAATAAGCTCCCTTAGGCAAATTCACTCCCTCTCTCACTCATGCTACTTCTCTGCTGTACTCTGCCTACACCTTCCCAGCTCTGCCTCACTTCCTCTTCTTGCAGCACACTTCTTGCTCCACCCATTAATCAAGCTACTTTCATGATCAGCTCCATCTGATTCAAGCTACGGGTTGGACCAGAGCTAAAAGCAGGTCACATTGGCCTACTAAGGGGCATGGAAGACCTTCAAATTTCCTTACTACTACAGGCAGAGACTGTTTTCTTTTCCTTCTTTTGTATTCCTTTTGCTTAGCACAGTTCCTGGCAAATAGTTGGCACTAAATAAATGTTTATTGTTTAATTGATTGATTACACTGATGAAATAACAGATCTTTAATGTATTGTAACAGTTCAAGTTATGTCATTTTCTTTGGCCAAAAGAGGCAGAGGTCAAGAAAGATAATGATTATGAAAAGTCCTTTGCATTTGACAATGTTGTGATCATTGGTAAGTAGGGAGAGAGCAACTTTAGTTGAATAATTATGTAGAAATTCGAAATGCAGAAGGTTTAACCAGTCACTCAGTAAACTAAGACTAGTTAGTGTTAATGCTATTTAAAGTGAAAGGAATTTATTTCTCAAGTTGTTTAGCCACAAAGTATGGGGAAAACTGGATAATAACTGAACGGATAGACCAAATTGAATTTTTGTTGTTGTTTGTCTGTGTTTGTATGTTTTGGGGGATGAGTGGTGTGGGGAAGATGGGCATATTTTTTACGAACAACAACAGTAATAACGACTAACATATTTAAATCATTTTTCAAATATGATTTCATTTTATTTTGATAACAACTTATTACAGATGAGGAAACTGAAAGAAGGTAAATTAATTGCCCAGGATCGTACAACTAGAAAGTATCTGAGATGGAGTTGAACTTAGTCCTTTTTACATCAGGACCAGTCCCTTATCCTCTGCTCCTCTTAGCTTCGTTCTTATAGGAAATAGAGAAGTATCCAGTAAATAAAAATTAAGGTTTGGTGAGAGAGTAGAGGTGCCAAAGGGGATGTTATGCAGGAGAAGTGCGGAGGAGGTTGAATCGGGGGTAAATCTTTGTACTAATCTTTAGAAAGAGAGACTGATCTTTGGGAAGAGAAGGGTTAATTCATGAGAGACTGGAGAGAAGGAGGAAGTAGTAGTAGCTGACCTTTGAATAATAAGAAATGAGGAAAAAGGAACTTTAAATTACTGACAAAAGAAGATGTGAGCTGTTTTTTCCAGTAGTTTTGACATTATACTAAACCATTTTGCCTTTAAATAAGTATAATATATGTGTCTAGTTACATAGCACTATAATAATAAAGCAAATAGAAATAAATTCAATTATACATGGAAAATTCATCTTATTACCTTGGACTCATGATTAATGTGCTTTTAGTAAATTGAGTTAAGCCACCTTATCTTTATTGTTGATGCAGTTATTTTAGACTTGTGATTTCATCATTAGAGAGAATGGAGATATTTCCCAGTGTGGAAATTCCCTCCAACAATACCAATCAGCAGTTATTCTTAACTTCATAATGTTACAAAGTTATCAAAAGCAAGGAAAGAGATATCTTGGTATCTAAGAGGCTAGAGTGCTGGACTTGAATTAAAGTAGAAAAGAATTCAAATCTAGTCTCAGCCACTTCATATGCTCTTGGGCAAGTCATATGACCTCTATCTATCTCAGTTTCCTCGTCTGTGGCATAGGGAATATAATAACACCCATCTTCTAGGATTGTTGTAAGAATAAAATGGAATGGCATTTGTAAAGCTTTTGAAAAACTCATAATTTCTTTATGAATGTCATTTTTATTTCTATTATTAAATGATCTACAAAATATTGGATTATTCTGCTCGTTAGTAACCATAAGCATGTAGATAAAATTATCTATTTGTGGACTATAGGCAGCAAGGGGTGGGGTCAGTGGATTAAGCGTCAACCTGGAGTCAGGAAGATCAGTTCAAATTGGACCTCAGACTGACTAGTTTTATGACCCTAAGCAAGTCATTTAACTCAGATTTCCTTGGTTTCATCATCTGTAAAATGAGCTGAAAATGGAGAGGAAAAGAGTAAACCACTTAGTATCTTTGCAAAAAATACTTCCAAAGGGATCACAGCGGGTCAAAAAGAAAAAAAAAATCACGATTGAAAAACTGAATGAGCAAAAAAAATTTGATTACAACACCAAATAATTATAGGCATATATTTTAAACACAAAAACGGAAATTAAAATGGATGAGATGAAGCAGCAAATATTTTATTTTATTTAATTAATAGTACCTCAAAACTTTTTTGTACTTACCAAAATTATTCACAAAAATATTTTAGTAAGGATAATATGTTTAATATATTTCTTAAAAACTAACAACAAATTTGCTTTAAACTTTATGATACAGTAAATTGAAAGCCTGATTCTAAGTTCGAGTGATTTTAGTACTTGCCTTTTGTAGCCTAAAATGATCACTCACAGATATAAACCAACGGAGTACATCATTAGCCATTACTTGAAAGTCCTCTATTTCATTGAAATACCATATTTTCCCCTGAAGTATTATACTAAGTTTTGCTGGGTAGGTGATGCATGGTTTTAGACCGAGTTCCTTTGACTTCTGGAATATCCTATATCAAACCCTTAATGTAGAAGCTGCTAGATCTTGGGTTATCCTGATTGTATTTCCACAATACTGG
>CM053770.1:536326956-536346938 GCA_028658325.1 Potorous gilbertii
TATTTTCTTCAGTGAGCTTTTGCACCTCTTTTTCCACTTGGCTAATTCTGCTTGTGAAAGCATTCTTCTCCTCATTGGCTTTTTGAACCTCTTTTGCCAATTGAGTTAGCCTATTTTTCAAGGTGTTATTTTCTTCAGCATTTTTTTTATCTCCTCTATCAAGGTATTGACCCCTTTTTCATGATTTTATTGCATCTCTCTCATTTCTCTTCCCAGTTTTTCCTCCACCGATCTAACTTGACTTTCAAAATACTTTTTGAGCTCTTCCATGCCCTGAGCCCATTGGATATCTATTTCAGATGTTTGGGGGAATTGATTCACTAATATGAATAACTGCCCTGAGCTCAGTCCTGACAAAGAACTCAAAAGTCAAGTCACTGGCTGGGGCAATGCCCCAAAAAGAGAAAAAGAATTAGAAAATAGGAAATTACATTCTTGGTCAGCAGTTATGTTTTGCCATTCTTTCAGATTAAGAGGGACAATTTAGGTCTTTAGAGGAAGACATACAAGTGAAGACTTCTGCAGGCAAAAAGTCCAAAATAAGTATGCAATGGTCTCAGACCATGGAAGAGCTCAAAAAACATTTTGAAAATCAAGTAAGATAGGTGCAGGAAAAATTGGGAAAAAAGTTAGAGTGATGCAAGAAAACCTTGAAAAGAAAGTCAACAGCCTGCCAAAGGGGACCTAGAAATGCTGAAGAAATTAACATCTTAAAAAATAGACTAAAGCAAACGACAAAAGAGTTCCAAAAAGCCAATAAGGAGAAGAATGCTTTAAGGAGCAAAATTAGACAAATGAAAAAGTGGGTTCAAGAGCTCAGGGAAGAAAACAGTATTGTTTTGTTTTTTTACATTAGAATGAAACAGATGGAAGCTAATGACTTTATGAGAAATCAAGAAATTACTAAACAAAATCGAAAGAATGAAAAAAATAGAAGACAATGACTCATTGGAAAAACAACTCACCTGAAAAATAGATTTATTAGATACAATTTAAAAATTATGGGACTACTTGAAAGGTATGATTAGAAAAAAAAGCTTAGACAACATCTTTCATGAAATCATCAAAGTAAACTGCCCTGTTATTCTAGAATCAGAGAGTAAAATAAATACTGAAAGAATCCTCCAATCACCTCCTTAAAGAGATACAAAAAAGGAAACTCCTTGGAACATTGTGGCCAAACTACAGAGTTCCTAGGTCAAGGAGAAAATATTTCAAGCAGTTAGAAAGAAACAATTCAAGTATTATAGAAATAAAATCAGGAAAACATAGGATCTGACAGTTTTTTATAGTAAAGGATCAAAGGACTTGGAATAGGATATTCCAGAAGTCAGAGGAACTAGAATTAAAAGCAAGAATCATCTAGGTGAGGACGGAGCCAAGAGGTAAGGGCAGAGCCAAGATGGCGGAGTAGAAAGACTCACCTATGATAGCTCCGAACCCACAGCCCATGGATTTCCTCTAAAAAGAACTCCCGACAAATTCTGGAAGAGTGGAAGCCATGAAGCAACACAGTGAAGGAGATTTCCGTTCCAGAGAGCCCTGAAAAACCGATCCCAAAGGTCCACCGCATACTGGACGGGAGTGGAGCCCTCCCCTGCCCTGGCTGCGCAGCACTGAGAGGAACGAGTAGATCGGATCAGGCTTCAGGGACGGAATCTCCAGTGGCCAGGAAGGTCCCTTCACACACAGACTCACAGGTCCGTGAGAGAGACGGGCTGAAAGGGGAGCGGGGTGTCTCTGGGACTTAGGCCCCCTCGGGAGGCAGTGGCAGAAGGAGCGGCAGAGGCAGTGACAGAGGCAGCAGGCGGCCAGAGGCTCCCAGAGCAGGCAGGAGCTCAACAGCAGCTCCATTGCAAAAGGTCTCTGCATAAATTCCCTGAGGTTACTGAGCCTGGGAGGCGGCCATGCCCCCACCTAAGAACCTGATTTAATCTTACCCTGAATAGCAGCCAGGCCGGCCATTGAAAGCCCTGAGTTTGGGGAGCAGCATTTGAATCCCAGACCCCAAGCACTAGCTGGGTGGACCTAGGCTGGGAGTGGAGACAACTCTCAGAAGTCAAGCAACTGGCTGGGAAAATGCCCAGAAAAGGGAAAAAATTTAAGACCATAAAAGGTTATTTTCTTGACCAAATGATTCCAAGCTTCCTCTCTCATGAAGAAGACCAATGCTTACCAACAGGTAAAGACATAAGAGTCAAGGCCTCTGTATGCCAAATATCTGAAATAAGTATCCAATGGACTCAGGCCATGGAAGAGCTCAAAAAGGATTTTGAAAATCAAGTTAGACAGGTGGAGGAAAAACTGGGAAGAGAAATGAGAGAGATACAAGAAAAGCATGAAATAACGTGTCAATACCTTAATAAAGGAGACCCAAAAAATGCTGAAGAAAATAACACCTTGAAAAATAAGCTAACTCAATTGGCAACAGAGGTTCAAAAACCAATGAGGAGAAGAATGCTTTCAAAAGAAGAATTAGCCAAGTGGAAAAAGAGGTGCAAAAGCTCACTGAAGCAAATAGTTCTGTCAAAATTAGAATGGAAGAGATGGAAGCTAATGACTTTCTGAGAAACCAAGAAATCACAAGACAAAACCGAAAGAATGAAAAAATGGAAGAGAATGTGAAATACCTCATTGGAAAAACAACTGACCTGGAAAATAGGTCCAGGAGAGACAATTTAAAAATTATGGGACTACCTGAAAGCCATGATCAATAAAAAGAACCTAGATATCATCCTTCACGAAATTATCAAGGAAAACTGCCCTGATATGTTAGAACCAGAAGGCAAAATAAGTATTCAAGGAATCCACCGATCACCGCCTGAATGAGATGCAAAAAGAGAAACTCCTAGGAACATTGTGGCCAAATTCCAGAGTTCCCAGGTCAAGGAGAAAATATTGCAATCAGCTAGAAAGAAACAATTCCTGTATTGTGGAAATACAATCAGGATAACACAAGATCTAGCAGCTTCTACATTAAGGGATCGAAGGGCGTGGAATAAGATATTCCAGAACTCAAAGGGACTAGGTCTAAAACCAAGAATCACCTATCCAGCAAAACTAAGTATAATACTTTAGGGGAAAATACGGTCTTTCAATGAAACAGAAGACTTTCCAATATTCTTGATGAAAAGACCAAAGCTGAAAAGAAAATTTGACTTTGAAACACAAGAATTGGAAGATGCATGAAAAAGTAAACAGTAAGGAGATATCACAAGGGACTTACCAAAGTTGAACTGTTTACATTCCTATATGGAAATACAATATTTGTAACTCCTGAAATTTTTTGTTATGTGGGATTACACACACACACACACACACACACACACACACACACACACGTACAGGTGTGCACTCACATACACATACCCACATGCACGCACACACAGAGACAGAGAGCACAGAGTGAACTGAATAGGATGGGATCATATCTTAAAAGAAATCAAGGTAAATGGTGAGAAAGAAATGTAGTGGGAGGAGAGAGGGTGAAATGGAATAGAGTAAATTTTCTCTCATAGAAGAGGCAAGAAAGAGACTTCTCAGTGGAGGGAAAAAGAGGAAAGCTGAGATCAAAACATGAAGTTTACTCTCATCACATTCGACTAAAGGAAGGAATAAAATGCACACTCATTTTGGTATGAAAACCTATCTTACAATAAGGAAAGTGGGGGAGAAGGAGATAGACAGGGTGGGGGGGCGATGATGGAAGGGAGGGTAATGGGAGGAGGGAGCAACTTGAAGTCAACTCTCAGGGAGGGACAGGATTAAAAGAGAGAATAGAAACAATGGGGGGCAGGATAGGATGGAGGGAAATATATTTAGTCTTACAGAACATGACTGTTATGGAAGTCACTTACAAAACGACACAGATATGGCCTATATGGAATTGCCTGCCTTCCCAAAGGGAATGGGTGGGGAGGAAGGGATGGGGAGAAGTTGGAACTCAAAGTTTTAGGAACAACTGTTGAGTATTGTTTTGCTACTTAGGAAATAAGAAATACAGGTAATGGGGAATAGAAAGTTATCTGGCCCTACAGGACAAAAGAGAAGATGGGGTAAGGGATGGGAGCAATGGAAGAAGAGAGGGCAAATAGGTGATATGGGTAATTAGAATATTCAGTGTATTGGGGAGGGGGGGATTGGACAAATGGGGAGAAAATTTTCGATCCCCAAATCTTGTGAAAACTGATTTAAATAGTTAAATAAATAAATTTATAAAATAAAATAAAAGTAAAAAAAAAAAGAATCATCTACCCAGCAAAACTGAGTATAATAATTCAAGGGGGAAATGAGCATTAATGATGCAGAGGACTTTCAAGTATTCTTGATGAAGAGACCAAACCTGAAAGGAAAATTTGACTTTCAAACACAGGAATCAAGAGAAGCATGAAAAGATCAACAGGAAAGAGAAATCATATAGGACTTTCTAAAGTTGAACTGCTTACATTCCTACATGGAAAGCCAATATTTGTAACTCTTGGGAATTTTCTCAGTATTTGTGTAGTTACAGGGAAAATATACACACAGATACCCACACACACACACACACACACACACACACACACACACACACATATATATATATGTACATATATAGGCATATGTGTGTGTGTGCACGTATGTGTGTGTGTATTGTCCCTCCAACTACACAAATTAGAATTATATTTTGAATGATTTTGAACAATTATTTCCCCGTATTCTCAAATTGGAAAAATGATGATTGACATAGAATTTAATTGCCCTTTAAAGATTTGTTAAAATGTACTTGCAAATATATCTGAAATAACTTCCTCCCATGATCGCAACTTTTTATTGTTAGTTCACTTTCATTTACTGGGATGGGATCCCGAGAAGGATTAAGTATCCTAGAAGGATTTACTTATTTTTTTCATTACGGGGGCTGTCTCCTATTTACTTCTTGGAGAGGTCTATTCACTGAATGGCCATTACTTCACTCTATCACTCTAAGTGTGCACCTGAGTAGGCAAAGGTCTCCCAGTGCATCCTGGGCCTTCTTCTATCACCCTGATGAACATCTGGTCACTGGATCGAGAGGACCCAGGAGGAGAAGTGAGGCTGTTGACCTTGCACAGCTCTCTTTCACTCAAAACAAAGTCAAGTGCAAGTCGTGTCGTTATTTCTCTGATGACATGGTATTCTTTGGCAAGGAAGGACGAACACACACACCTATATATAATATATACATATATATGCATATTTGTTCATATACATGTACATGTATATTTACATATCAGTCCCTTCCTTTTATTTAATTTTATTTCTTTGGCATAAAAATCTGATAGCGTTGTGGTATTGGTTGGTCAAAATAGTACATGGTTTTATAGCCTTTAGCCATAGTTTCAAATTGTTCTCCAGAATGGTTGAATCAGCTCACAATTTCCCTGTCAGTGCGTTAGTGTACTAACCTTTACACATTCCCTCCAATATTGGTCATTTTCTTTCTCTGTCATGTTAGTAATCAGAAAAGTATGTGGTGGCAACTCAAAATTGTTTTAATTTTCATTTCTCTAACCAATAGTGGTTTAGAACACTTTTTCATGTGGCTGTGTTTTTTGTTCCTTTCTTACTGTGTCTGAAAATGACTTCCTCATATTTACATGAATTTACTATTTGACCATTTGCTAATCGAAGAATGGCTCTTATTTCTATAAATTTCACTTAATATTCCACATATTTGAGAAATCAAAGAAACTTACCACAATTTTTTTCACAGTAATGATTCCCAACTATGTATTTCCCTCATCCTGTCCCCCCTACTCTCTTTCCTTCTCCTTTCATATTGTCCATCCTCAAAGCTGTTTTACTTTTGACATTTACCTCCCCCTATTTTCTTTCTCTTCTATCAATGACCCATTGTCTTTTCTCTTTCCTCTCCTACTTTTCTATATAGTAAGATCAAGATTTTTTGTTGTTATTTGTCTTTTGCTTTGCTTTTTTTTTTAAGATCTTTCCAGCTTAAACATTTTGAGTTTGGTATTGTCTCTATGAGGAGAAGCACTAATAAACATAGGGATGGGCTCGGAGCTATCGAGATTTTGTTTCAAGTCTCACCTCTGACAGATATATGCTTTCTTTTTCGGAGCTAATCTTTAGGCCCCAAGCAAACCTCGTCTTAGAGGGTTCCCAAATTGTGGGCTTCACAAACTTTTATATCCTTAATTATCTTCCCAAAGAGATTTTGTTTTCGTGAGGTATATTGGCTCCATTAGACATTAAAACATTTTGACTATGTGGATACTTTCAAAAGGTCTCAGGGACCCTCAGAGGTCATGACACCTCACAGTTCGAAAAATTTCTGACTTTAAGAGTTTCAGTGGAGGAGCTTTTATAGTAATACAAGGAGTTTTCTCACAGAAAATTTCCTATGCTAGTGAAATAATTAAATAACCAGAAGACAAAACAAAAGAATAATCCTAACGATATAGATAACTAGAACTATACATATAGTTCACTATATTTTTCACTATCTAGATTTTTAGATTTATCTAGACCAATTTTGTCTATGCATACTGAATAATTTGAACGGGGGAATCAAACAACTGAACTTTTACTTTTGCATTGAATCCAATGGACTATTTTGGTAACTGACTGGATTCTGTCAAATTAGTAGTGAGTAAACACCGTATCACTTCTTTTTCTTTCTTTCCCTGATTTTTATTTAGTGTTGCATGCACATGAAAATATTGGTTTCTGTCATATTTTTCTAATATATATTAACTTGAACACTGGCATTTCATTTTCCAACAAAGACCATGCATCCAGACACAAAATACTGGCAATGATATTTCTTATTTCCATTATTCTGGATACTTGGCATTTCAAAGAAAAAAGAGAAATCCTAAAACATTAAAAATTCAAGTGGATTTCCTAGAGATCAGTTAGTCCAAATTCTTCATTTGATAGGGAAAATTGAGTCTTTTGGAGGGGGGAACTTAATTGTCCATGGACACATAGGGTCAAACCAATGTATCAATTATTTGTAATTTTAGACAAAACCAAATTAATTTTCTATTTTGTAAAGCCCTAACTTAGAACCTCCAATAAAATAAGCTTCCCACACAGAATGAAAAGTGGATGTTTTTGATTGAATAAAATTTTTTTTAAGTTTTTGCAAAAAATAAAACCAATGCAAATAAGATTAGAAGGAAAATGATTGACAGGGGAAATAAATCTTGGCAGCAATTATCCCTGATATGGTCTCATTGACTTTATGAGATTAAAAACCATTCTGCAAATTATATGAACAGGAATTTCTTAAGGAAAGAAATCCAAGTTATTAATAGTCATATAAAAATGTTCCTAACTACTGATAACTAGAAAAATGCGAGTTAAAGCAGCACTGAAGTTTGACCTCACATACATCCAGCAGATTGTTGAAATTGACAAAAAAACATGGCAAAGAAACCTGATAAATATTTGTTGCATTGAAAAAGACCTAGTAACCCTACAAGAGTGGGAGAAATAGGGTTATTAATTCCAACCAGTTTTCTGAAGCTATAGAAGCATAAATAAATTTTTTGAGGACTGTGATTGCTTCCTTTTTACCTTTGAGACTTTTGAACATAACATTGTTCCTGGCATATAGAAGGCACCAAGTAAATTTTCACTGAAGTTCCTTTGGCTCCTCTCTCCCCATTGCCACTATACCCATCCCCAAAGTTCTCAGCAGAGTGCTTAGGCTCTTGATAAATACTTATTCAATGACTAACTGAATCATAGTACTCAGCTCTACTAGCCTTAGAGAAACGTGTTCCTTGATTTTAAGTTTAGATCATTGAAGTTAAGGTAGAATAGAAATTCCTTGAGGCCAAGGATGGTTTAATTTTGGTTTTAGTATTCTGGTACATAGTACAATACCTGACATATAGTAAAAAGTTAATAAATATCGGTTGATTTATTTTCCAATTGCAAAATGGTCAAATTATTTCCACTAAACTTGAGAGAACCATTATCATAAGGAACTCCCTGTGTCAGTCTGGCAGAAATGTAGGAGAGGGAGGAGAAAGAAGTCACAGCCTATAAACCATTTCACTGTTTTCCCAAATTGTAATACTGTCTTTAGCAGTAATACTTAGACTCTCTCTGTGTCTCTTTCCCTCTCACTGTCTCTCTCTATCTTTCTGTCTCCGCCTTTCTCTCTCACCAAACAACTTGAAAAAGAAAAGCAGGATATTCATGTAAATGATAAACTCCAAACATTTTATGCTTTGCATCACATGACTAGTGATGTTGAGCGTTACGGTCAAGGCAACTGTAATAGAGATACTATTCTTTAATGATATCTTTTCCACTTGTTCAATTATACTGAGGAATGAAGAATGGAGTACCTTCCATATACAGTTTGCTTTGAGGTAAAGCTGGGATTTATGGTCCAGGGCAAAGTAGACCATGTCTCTGCTGCAGATGTGTAAGCATGCATGTATGTATGTGTGTGTGTGTGTGTGTGTGTGTGTGTGTGTGTGTGTTTAAGCTAATTCACTATTATAGAAAATAAGCAATAAGCAACCCAGTCATTCCTATCTAACTAAAGAGAAATTCTCTCAAGAAAGCAAAAGTTCCTTTCATCATTTGACAATTTTCTAGCTGACAGTTTCTTCAAAGGTCCCAATGTGAAAACACCACAAAACATTGACTTTTTCCCTCACTAATCGGATATAGAAGATTGGAAGATTTAACAAAACATTAATAAAGGGATGAATTTGCTGAACGAAGTGGCAAATTTCCCAACTGTCTTCTAGAGTCTCCAATGAGTGCCAAGACTGCATGCGGAATTTGATGCAAATAGTTAAATTCTCACTTAATACACTTTGCCATTGGGCATAGACAAAGGCTAAATTCTTTCCAAGGGGATTTATTTATTGCTATATCACAAGGATATTCTTACAATACAGTGTCACACAAAGTAAAGTTTCAGAATATGGAAGTATAGCATTTTTTTTTCTTTTTCTGTGCAGGTTTGCAAGCTCATCACTCAAGTTACTATTTACTTTCCTCTACTTTGCAACTGGGGTGCATTGTGACCCAGTAAACCATATTGATTATGGTCTCAATCTCTGAATGGTTAGCCCTGGATAAGCAAATAAGAAAAAAATATTTCACTAAGTTGTCATTTCAAAAATGAGTATTTTATACATAGCTTTATTAGTATAGCTAAAAAGGAAGCCAGGAAGACGTGGGTTTGTCATACCTTTGACTCATCATGATTTTGTAGACATCTCTTTATGAGAATAAGTTGCAGAGAACGCAATGATCTTCCTTTTTAGAGGGACTTTTCCTACTCAGGAATCTCCTGTTGGAAAGAAATCAAAAGTATAATCTATATTCCTGTACCTAAGAATGCAATATTTTAAACAAAGAAATAAAATGGTATTACTACCCACTCCATGTATTATAAAGTAAGTTTGTATTTTTTGGGAAAAAGCTTTCATAAAATCTATGAGTATCCTGGAGCCTGGTCATACTGGCTTGAGAAAGCAGATTCTTAAATTTTTTCCATTGATTATAAATTTTAGCATAAGCATTTGCAGTTCAGAAAGAGGCAAAATGCTTCAAATCAGGGTTGATATGTTGTCCTTGTATTGTCTAGATTTTTAAAAATTGATAGAGGAAAAGTTAATGATACACAGTAAATTTAAAGACATGTTGTGTGTACACCATCCCCTTCCCCCAAGAGCTGCTTGTTAAATAGTTTGCAACATAGCAAGCTAGATTAATCTCAGAGATCACTTTGATTTGAACATCCATGATTATGATTATTTGGATGGAGTTGTAAACTCATAAGGAATAACTTTGTATCTTATCTTAAACAGTCTTCGGTGGCAAAGTACAATGCCTGTGAATTCTCCTAATATGCTTCTATTCTTCCAACTTGAATGTTTCTCTTCTTTCATTTTATCATTATGATAGCTCTAGAAGGAAGGTGTCATATATTATTTCCATTTGCTAAATAGTTTTATTTAACATAGTAATACAAAGTTAAACTAAAAAGCCTGCTTTTCAATTTTGCAATTCCTCATGAGTTCTGCTTTTACTTTTACTTTTTTTTTTGAGGTTTTGTTTGTTTGTTTTTACTTATTTATATTAAATTGCATGAGATCTATGATTGCTTCAGAATGAAAAAATTCGTAGTGTGGATGCTCATACCAATGCAGATCACATCCATTATCAAGTCTATGTTTGGATAAAAATAGTCTGAGGGAGTTGCCTGAAGCACATAAAGTTTAGGACATACGTAGGGTTGCAAAAGTGTTCAGTATCAATGGCAGGACGTGAAACAATCTCAAAATGCTGTTTTCTGACAAGTTGCTGCTATAATGTCATTGAAATGAAAAAAAAAAATCCTTCTCTCCACTATACCTGTTATCTTCAGTAGATTCATAATGTCTTTAGAAACAAAATGTCTTGTTAATTCTTTTCTGTTACAGATTCATTCTCATTTCTTCTACATGGGAGAAAAGGAGGAAGAGATTGATTTATACCTTTATTTTGCCCTAGTTTTTCACTTCATTGAGGTTTTTGAATATCTGAATGAATTTATTTTCTGCTTAACGTAACATACATCACAGTCATTTTTGTGGAAAACAAAAAGTCTTCACATTTCTTTCTAGAATGATTCTCCCCTGTCCCTCATGATAATGAGCCAACAAAAAATATTCAATGCAGTGAGAATTTCCCCTTATTTCAATGGTGGCATTTATGTAGTTCAAAGGCAGCATTTATGTAGTCCTTTAAAGTTCAAAAAGTATTTTTACAAATACTTCATTTTATCCTTATAACAGCTTTGTGAGGAAGTTTCTATTACTATCCCCATTTTTCAGATGAGGAAATTGAAAATGTTAAATGGTGTTCCCTTTGTGATTCAACTTGAAAACTGTCTAAGATTGGATTTCAACTCAGGTCTTCCAAATTCTAGTTTCAGGACTCTATCTACTGCCTCCTCTGACTATCTAAATTCTGAATCCATTTATACAACCTTTTCCATGTTTCACTGATTCACGATTTCTTACTGTAAAACATTACATTCATAAGATCACAGATTTAGAGCTAGAAGGGATGCTGGAGGCCATCGTGTTAAGCTCCCTTATAATGTGCAGCTATTCATCTACAGATGAATTCCTACTTTATTTCCAGTTTCAGTTCCATGCTAAAAAATTTTCACTTTCTTTTTTTGCTTCAGAGTATATGCATAATAGTGGCATTAATGGATCAAAGTTTATAGAACGTTTAGTCATTTTATTTGACATGTTACATTTTAACAAAAACAAAATCAGGGAAATTCATATATACATATATGTATAGTACATATGTATGTGAGTGTATACATATATGCGTTTGTGGCTATATGTATAGATAGATGGATCGATAGATAGTATACATGTTCAAATTATCTCCCATCCTTCAAAGATCTAGGTCAAGTTTGTATCTTTTCCATGGGTCTTTCTACATTTCTTAACGAGAAGTCACCAGTCTCAGGTTAAAATACTTTAGAAAACTTGAAATACGATATGAATGCTAGTTAATGCACGTGCATATACACAAACATAGATTTATTGACATGTACATTTATGGCCAGAAACTCTAAGGTGTCTTTCCCTCCCAGATCGATTTTTTTCATGATATAAAGAGGGCATTCTTATTAAGCTTTATTCCCTTAATTGGCTTTGCCTCAGTCAAATTGAGGTCTGTTAAAGACCTTAGCTTGTCAAGGTCAAGGTCCCCTAATGCGTGCTGGGCCATCTCCAGTGGTTCACTTCTATTTTTGGCCATTGGATCCAGTTGATTCTGGAGGAAAAAGTGAGACTGGGAACTTTGCACCACTCTCTCTCACCTAAATCCAATTCACTTGCATGTCATGGCATCACCTTCCTGATACCATTTTCCTCTTTGAGAATGAAGGACAAGCAGCTGCGGAAGGAATACATATATACAGATACAGATACATATTCATATGCATATACAGTCTCTATATCTTCAATGTCTAGAATGTTTTGCATATATCATATATTAAAATTCTGTTAAAGAGATTATTGAGATGGCTGCAGTTATAAATTTTGTGACAATTGATAAAATACATTATACTGACATCTCAAGTCATTTATATATAATCATTTCTGACACATGTATAAAGTACCTCTCATTCTATGGCACCATGTGGAAGAGGTTAGGAAGAATGATGGCTGCTAAACTGCTAACCAGTCCCCAAATTTTTATCTAAAAACCTTTGGAAAGTTATACAAAGTTTAAATATTATGTTCTCATTAGGGAACAGAAAATCTCATGTAGTTTGATATTTCTCTTTGCTACACTGATGACATCTTCTATGGGAAACTTCAAAATTGGAAATGCTATAAACATATCCCAAAATGTTTGAGGATAACTAAGCAAACTGTTTCTGATTACTACTGTCAATTGGGCCATATTCTTACGTAATAAAGGAAACAGGCAATCATTAAGACAACTAGCTCTAAATGACCACAGCTAGAAGCAAATTTAAACAAATGACTAATTATTAAATGACTCAAGCTTTCTTTATCACTATTCTGAGTCTGAAAAAATTAAGTTTCTCTATTCTTTGGCTAATTTCCATGACTTCTTCTTTAAAACTGGTTTTAAGGTTGTTTAATTGACTGCTTTTGAGAATTTTGTTCACTTCAAGGAACAGAAATATATATGTTCCTCTGTTTTACCTGTGTAACCTAAATTTTGGTATCATAGCTATCCCTTTTTTTCTAAAGAATTGTTCATTATTTCTAATTATCTTTCACTCTTCTGCCACTGTCATGCAGCTGTGTACATTTTTGATACCAAGTCCTTCTTGTTTTCTTACACTTGCCTATGCATACTCTGCAAAGGGTGAGTTTTCTAGGGTGATTTTAGAAAGGAAAAAAGGATGAAAAATCAGAAAATGGCTGTTAGCAACTCAACAGATATTTCGCAACCCAGGGGGAATAACGTTTTGACAAGGGCCCAACAGAATACTGCTGCTAGGCAAGGTTATCCAACCCTGCCCAACAACCTAACAGATATCTCTCAACCCAGGGGCCCCAGAGGGGAATAATGTCCACTTCACTACCATGTGCAGAACATTTCATTTCAAAGTAGAGATACAAAAAAACAATTGAAATGAACCAACCTTACAAGCAAACAAGACCCTGTCTGCAACGGACTTATATTTTTCTTTAAAAAGGTTATAGCGTGGGGAGAGGACTAGAACCAAGGTGGTAGAGTAAAATTAGGGACTTGATTGACTTCTTCCCCAAACCCTCGAAATACCTTTAAAAATAACTCTAAACAAATTCTAGAGATGTAGAACTCACGAAATGATGGAGGAAAATAATCTCAAGTCCAAGTCAGTCTGGAGTTTCCACAGGAAGGGTCTATAACAATCGACTCAGAATGGAGCACAGTCCATCATGGGTTACACCTGCATAGATGGGGTCAAAGCAATCTTAGGGCAATGAATCATTGCCAACTGTTTCCAGACTTTTTGGCCTACAGACACCAAAGACAGCAAAGAAGATCATTGAGAAAATTCTGTCAGACCTGGGTGAGAGAGGTGTGGTCCAGCTCCCAGCCCTAGGATGTCAGAGGTGGCATGGCAGAAAGGGCATAATTAGCAATACCAGCTGCTTCCAAAGCTCCCAACCCACAGACATTGAGAGATCAAGCAGCTGATCAGAGGGGGAATGCAAGAACCTCTTTATAGGCATTGAGGCAGGATTCTCTTCCTTTGAACATGATTGCATCTAGGCCACAGTCCTTGTTGATGGTCCTCAGGTAAAGAGGAGGGTTGTTGTGGCAGAGTTAGTGGCTGCAATGGAGAGAAAATCATACTCACAGTTCCAAGGCAAAAAAGAGTGCTCTGGATCACAAACAGATCAGAGTACAATCCATGAAAGGAGCAAGCACCTTTCCCCTGAATAAAATAACACCATAAAAAATAAACTAACCCATATGTCAAAAGACGACCAAAAAGTCAATGTGGAGAAGAGTGCCTTAAAAAGCAGAATTAGCTCCTTTCGTTCAGCATCAGATCATATAAGTCCTTCCAGGCCTCCCTGAAGTCTTCTTGTTCATCATTTCTTATGGCACAATAATACCCCATTACATTCATATACCATAATTTATTAAGCCATTCCCCAATTGGTGGGCATCTCCTTGATTTCCAGTTCTTGGCTACCACAAAGAGTGCTGCTATAAATACTTTTGTACATGTGGGTCCCTTTCCCATTTTTATAATCTCTTGGAGATTACAGTCCTAGTAGTGACATTGCTGGGTTAAAGGGAAAACTTTGTGCACAGCAATGACCACAGTATGCGAGAGTTTTTCCTGGTAGATTTGGAACTATGTAATAACACAAGAACTTACTGAAAAAAAAAAACCCAATGACGATTTTCTAAGGCAACATGCCTTCCACACTCAGAGAAAGAAATATGGAAGTCATTCGCAGAATGTAGCAGATCATGTTTGTGTGTGTGTGCGTTTTAGTGTATTATGTTTTGATTTGTTACATAATTTCTTCCACTTAATGTTAGTGCGACTACATAGCGTCACTACAGTGAAAATATGCTCAATAGGAAAGTATATGTAGAACCTATACAGAATTGTATGCTGTCATGGGGAGGGAGGGGGGTAGCGGGGGGAAGGTGTGAGGGGAATAAAATCCTAATTTTAAAGAAGTGATTTTAGAACATTTCTAAATAAATAAAATAAAATAAATAAATAAAAAAACAGAATTAGCCAAATGGAAAAGGATGTCCAAAAAGTCACTGAAGAAAAAATACCTTGAAAATTAAGATGGAGTGTATGGAAGCTGACATTAGAAAAAATCAAGAAATTAAAAAAACAGAATCAAGAGTACACAAAAACAGAAGACAACATGAAATATATCTGTTTTTTTTTTAATTTTTTAGTTTTTTAAATTTTTTTTTATTTTTGATATAAATTTATTTATTTAGCTTGTTACATTCATTTTCACAAAATTTTGGGTTCCAAATATTCTCCCCATTGCCCCCTCACCCCAGTACACCGAGCATTCTAACTTCCCCTATCACCAATCTGCCCTCTCTTCTATCATCCCGCCCTTCTCTTTTCCCCAACTTCTCTTTTCCCTGTAGGGCCAGATAACTTTCTATTCCCCATTACCTGTATTTCTTATTTCCTAGTAGCAAGAACAATACTCAACAGCTTTTCTTAAAACTTTGAGTTCCAACGACCCCCTATCCGTCGCTCCCCAACAATTCTCTTTGGGAAGGCAGGCAATTCAATATAGGCCATATCTGTGTAGTTTTGCAAGTGATTTCCATTATAGTCGTGTTGTGTAAGACTAACTATATTCCCGCCATCCTATCGGGGCCCCATTGTTGCTATTGTCTCTTTTGATCCTGTCCCTCCCCAAGTGTTGACTTCAAATTGCTCCCTCCTCCAATTGCCTCCCTTCCATCATCCCCCCCACCCTGCTTATCTCCTTCTCCCCCACTTTCCTGTATTGTAAGATAGGTTTTCATACCAAAATGAGTGTGCATTTTATTCCTTCCTTTAGTCGAACGTGATGAGAGTAAACTGCATGAATTTTTTCCCAGCTCTCCTCTGTTTCCCTCCACTAAAAAGTCTCCTTCTTGCCTCTTATATGAGAGATAATTTACCCCATTCCATTTTGCCCACTCTCCTCCCACTACATTTCTCTTTCACCATTTACCTTGATTTCTTTTAAGATATGATCCCATCCCATGCAATTCACTCTGTGCTCTCTTTCTCTGTGTTTGCGTGCATGTGTGTACATGAGTGTGTGTGTGCGTGTGTGTGTGTGTAAACCCACCAACTACGCAGATACTGAAAAGTTTCAGGAGTTACAAATATTATCTTTCCACGTAGGAATGTTAACAGTTCAACATTGGTAAGTCCCTTATGACTTCTCTTTGCTGTTTACTTTTTCACTCTTCTTCTCATTCTTGTGTTTGAAAGTCAAATTTTCTTTCCAGCTCTGATCTTTTCATCAAGAATGCTTGAAAGTCGTCTATTTCACTGAAAGTCTATTTTTTCCCCTGAAGTATTATACTCAGTATTGCTGAGTAGGTGATCCTTGGTGTTAGACCTAGTTCCTTTGACTTCTGGAATATCCCATTCCACGACCTTTGATCCCTTAATGTCGAAGCTGCTAGATCATGTGTTATTCTGATTGTATTTCCACAATACTGGAATTGTTTCTTTCTAGCTACTTGCAATATTTTCTCCTTGACCTGGGAACTCTGGAATTTGGCCACAATGTTCCTAGGAGTTTTTCTTTTTGGATCTCTTTCAGACAGTGATCAGTGGATTCCTTGAATACTTATTTTGCCCTCTGGTTCTAGAGTATCAGGGCAGTTTTCCTTGATGATTTTGTGAAGGATGATGTCTAGCCTCTTTTTCTGATCATGGCTTTCAGATAGTCCCATAATTTTTAACTTGTCTCTCCTGGATCTATTTTCCAGGTCACTTGTTTCTCCAATGTGATATTTCACATTCTCTTCCATTTTTTCTTTCTTTTTGTTTTGTTTTGTGATTTCTTGGTTTCTCAGAAAGTCATTAGCCTCTATGTGTTCCATTCTAGCTTTGAGAAAACTATTTCCTTCAGTGAGCTTTTGAACCTCTTTTTCCACTTGACTAATTTTGCTTTTGAAAGCATTCTTCTCCTCATTGGTTTTTTAACCTCTTTTGCCAATTGAGTTAGCCTACTTTTCAAGGTGTTATTTTCTTCAGCATTTTTTTATCTCCTTTATCAAGTTATTGACCCGTTTTTCATACTTTTCTTGCATCTCTCTCTTTTCTCTTCCCAGTTTTTCCTCCACCTGTCTAACTTGATTTCAAAATACTCTTTGTGCTCTTCCACGGCCTGTGCCCATTGGATATCTATTTCAGATATTTGGGATATAGAGGCCTTGACTCTTATGCCTTTACCTGATGGTATGCTTTGTTCTTCCTCATCAGAGAGGAGAGGCAGAATCATCTTGTCACCAAGAAACTAACCTTCTATGGTCTTATTATTTTTCCCTTTTCTGGGCATTTTCCCAGCCATTTATTTGACTTCTGAGAATCCTCTTCATCCCACCTTGCCTCCACATCCGCCCAGCTGGTGCTTGGGGTCTGAGATTCAAATGCTGCTCCTCAGCCTCAGGGCTTTAGGCTGCAGGCCTGACTGCTATTCAATGTGAGCTTAAGTTCTTGTGCTCAAGTGGGGGCAGGGCCACCTCCTACGTTCAGTTCCCTCAGGGGGTTTATGCAGAGACCTTCTGTAATGGAGCTGCTGCCGAGCTCCTGCCTGCTCTGGAAGCCTGCTGCCTCTGCCGCTGCCTCTGCTACTGCCTTCTGAGGGGGCCCGAGTTATGGCGACACCCCGCTCCCCTCTCAGCCTGTCCAGACATCTCTCTCACTGACCTGTGCGTCTGTGGGTGGAGGGACTTTCGTGGTTGCTGGAGATTTCATCCCTGAACCCTGCTCGGATTTGCTGGCTCCTCTTAGTGCCCTGCGGCCAGGGCAGGGCTGGCCTCCTCTCCCGTCCAGTGCGGGACTAACCTTTGGGATCACTTTTTCCGGACTCTCTGGAACGAAAATTCCCTTCACTGTGTTGTTGCGTGGCTTCCACTGTTCCAGAATTTGTTGGGAGTTCTTTTTGCAGGAAATCCATGGGCTCTGGGTTTGGAGCTAGCATACGTGAGTCTTTCTACTCTGCCATCTTGCCTCCACCCCCTGAAATATATCTTTGGAAAAGCCACTGACCTAGGAAATAGATCCAGGAGAGCTCATTTGAAAATTACTGGACTACCTGAAAGGCGTGATTTAAAAAAGAACCTAAATATCGTCTTTAAAGAAATTTTCAAGGACATCTACCCTCATATTCTAGAGCCAGATGTTAAAATAGAAATTAAAAGAACCTACACATTGCCTCCTGAGAGAGATCCCAAATAGAATACGAAGGGATGATATTAACAAAATAAAATTAAGGGGTGAGAGAAGAATATATTGCGAGAAAGTGAAAGGGAGCGATAGAATGGGTAAATTATCTCCTGTAAAAGAGGCAAGGATAAACTTTTACAATGGAGGGGAAGGGGGGGGGAATATGAGAGGCAATGAGTGAACCTTACTCTCATTCGAGTTGTTCTAAGGAGGGAGTAACATAGACACTCAACTGAGCAATTTATCTGACAGGAAAGTAGGAGTAAGGGAAGGTGATGGGGGAGTGATAGAAAGGAATGCAGACTGGGGGAGGAGGTAGGCAGAAGTAAACAGTCTTGAAAAGGAGCAAAGGGGAAAACAGAATAAATGGGGGGAGGAATAGGGTGGAGGAAAATATAATCTTTCACAGTATGGCTATTATAGAAATGTTTTGCATAACTACACATGTATAGTCTACATTGAACTGTTTGCCTTTTCAATGAGGGTGTATAGGGAGGGAAAAAAAGAAAGAATTTGGAACTCAATGTTTTAGAAACAAATGGTAAAAGTGTTTTTTTTTCATATATCTTAAAAGTAAGATGTGCAAGCAATGGGTTATAAAAATCTATCTTGCCCTACATGAAAGTGAGGGGAAGGGATAAAGAAAGGGGAGTAGGGTGATAGAGGGGAAGGAAGACTGGGGAAAGGAGTGGTCAAAAGTATGCCTTCTTGAGGTGGGTGGAGGTGAATGATGTGGAGAAAATTTGGAACTCAAAATTTTGTGGAAATACATGCTAAAGACTAAAATAAATTGATCAAGATAGATAGACCGACAGACAGATAGGTAGATAGATAGAAGATAGATAGATAGATAAGGTAGATAGGTAAGTAGGTAGAAAATGAATAAAGATATAAATAAAAAAACAAATGGTATAGAATAAAAAATTATACATAAATTAAGTGTTGTGTAAAGTAATACAAAGTATGTGCATGGAATTGAGAATGAGAGAGAAAATAAGAGACAATTTAGAGAAAGAAAAACAGAGAAGTACAAAGACAGAACACTATGTATGAGCAGGGTAGGAGTAAGAAGCATGAAATCACATTCTACTCACTCCCATTGCCTTTTCTCAGTCTTGGTAAAAACTTATGAAACTTAAAATACAAATATTGCATTCTAGCTCCTGGGCAACTAGGTGTTATTGTGGATAAAGCATGGAATCTGGAATCAGGAAGATCTGAACTCAAATCCACTCTCAAAACTTATATGCTGTGTGACCCTGACTGAGTCACTGATTTCCTTAATTTCTCATCTGTATAATGAATTGAAGAAGAAATTTGCAAACCACTCCAGTATTCATATCAGGAAAATCTCACGCCATGTCGCCAAGACAGAGCACTATTGAAGCAATTGAATAACCATGTGCAAGTTCCTATTAACCATGGACAACAGAACAATTTTAATTCTCTGGGTTGTGTTCACTTCTATTTGCCTAGATATAAATAAGACAAGATAGCATACAAAACTATTTGGAATGCTTTACTGGTCCTGTCCTTTTCTGAATGGAAATCAATAAAATAATAAATAAACTGCCAAGTTACACATAGCTTATCCCTGTCTTTCATATTCCCTATGGCGTATTTAGGAAAAAAGAAGTTTAATTCCTATTGAGTTTTTCACACAAATTTACTAAAAATCCCTATAAATCTTAAGCTGACTGAATGCTATTTTCTCATCTGCTTTAGCAGACTATAAGTCATGTGTTTGTTTAGGTGGGGATGTTGAGTGAGGGGAAGCTTGTCTGCTACTACCAAAAGAATCAGAAAATATGTTTTTTGGGGGCTAATTATGAGAAATAAACTAGTAATATAGTCAGTGAGAAAAGCTAGAAATAGTTGAGGTTGGGAGGCGGAGCCAAGATGGCAGAGTGAGAGCAACGACTCACCTAAGCTCTCGGACAAACTCCTCCAGGTACCTCCGAAAGGAGAATCTGACCAAAGTTTGGAGGTGCGGAATCCAGTGGGAGGCAGAAGGTGACAGTTTTGGAGC
>CM053770.1:536347438-536396411 GCA_028658325.1 Potorous gilbertii
GATTTCAAATTGCTCCCTCCTCCCATTGCCCTCCCTTCCATCATCACCCCCCACCCTGCCTATCTCCTCCCCCACTTTCCTGTATTGTAAGATAGGTTTTCACACCAAAATGAGTGTGGATTTTATTCCTTCCTTTAGTCGAATGTGATGAGAGTAAACTTCATGTTTTTTTTTTCTCAGCTCTCCTCTTTTTTCTTCCACTAAATAGTCTCCTTCTTTCACCCTCTCTCCTCCCAATTCATTTCTCTTATACATTTACATTAATGTTTTAAAGATACGATCCCATCCTATTCAATTCACTCTGTGCTCTCTGTCTCTGTGTGTGCATGCATGTATGTATGTGTGTGTGAGCGTGCACACGTGTACATGTGTGTGTATGTGTATGTGTAATCCCACCAACTGCCCTGAAACTGAAAAGTTTGAAGAGTTACAAATATTGTCTTTTCATGTAGGAATGTAAACAGTTCATCTTTGGTAAGTCCCTTATATCTTCTCTTTGCTGTTTACTTTTTCATGCTTCTTCTCATTCTTGTGTTTGAAAGTCAAGTTTTCTTTCCAGCTCTGGTATTCTCATCAAGAACGCTTGAAAGTCATCTATTTCATTGAAAGACCATATTTTTCCCCTGAAGCATTATACTCAGTTTTGCTGGGTAGGTGATTCTTGGTTTTAGACCTAGTTCCTTTGACTTCTGGAATATTCTATTCCATGCCCTTCGATCCCTTAATGTAGAAGTTGCTAGATTTTTTGTTATCCTGATTGTATTTCTACAGTACTGGAATTGTTTCTTTCTAGCTGCCTGCATTATTTTGTCCTTTACCTGGGAACTCTGGAATTTGGCCACAGTGTTCCTAGGAGTTTCTCTTTTTGAATCTCTTTCAGGCAGTGATCAGTGGATTCCGTGAATACTTATTTTTCCATCTGGTTCTAGAATATCAGGGCAGTTTTCCTTGATAATTTCATGAAGGATGATGTCTAGGATGATGGCTTTTTTTTTGATCATGGCTTTCAAGTAGTCCCATAATTTTTAAATTGTGTCTCCTGATTGCTATTCAATGTGAGCTTAAGTTCTGGTACTCAGGTGGGGGCAGGGCCACCTCCCAGGCTCAGTTCCCTCAGGGCGTTTATGCCCTGTAATGGGCCCGAGGGCCTGCAGAGCTCCTGCCTGCTCTGGGAGCCTCTGGCCACCTGCTGCCTCTGCTGCTGCTTCCCGAGGGGGCCTGAGTTATGGAGATACCCTGCTCTCCTCTCGGCCAGCACAAAAGTGTCTCTCATTGATCTGTAGTGCCTGTAGGTGGAGGGACCTTTGTGGCAGCCAGAGATTCTCTCCCTGAATCCCGCTTGAATCTGCTGCAACTGCTCCTCTCGGTTCCACGTGGCCAGGGAAGGGCTCAGCTTTACTCCTGTCCAGTGCACGACGGACTTTTGGGATCAGATTTTCAGGACTCTCTGGAATGGAAATCTCCTTCATTGTGTTACTGCGTGGCTTCCACTGCTCCAGAATTTGTTGCGAGTTCTTTTCAGAGGAAATCCATGGACTGGGGGCTCGGAGCTAGCGTATGTGAAACTTTATACTGCACCATCTTGGCCCCTCCCCCCTATTCTCTCATTTTTTGATTTCTATAACCAATTGTTGACTTATGTTAGCTTGCCATGTAGCAAAACCTCTTTCCCAGAGAAGTTGCTACTGTATCAAACTAAGACTCCCATATTTTGTATATGTGAAGTTTATTTTTAACACAAATATAAGGTTTTAATATTTGTTCCTAACCTGTTTCATCTTCCTTGATTCAATTCAATTTTCTAGCCTGTCAAGATCTTTTTCACTTCTGACTCTGCCATCCAGTGTGTTAGCTATGTCTCACAGCCAGAGCTGTCACCATAAAAAAAAAAAATACTACTCAGTGAGCTTTGATTTCTGAAATAAAGTGGAATACTTTGATTCAATTTTTATACATTTCAGTACATTTTGTTCATTCAAAGGCAGTAATGACCCAGGAATATTGCAAATTCTTCTAGGCTAATACTAGATACTTTGCTTTCCTTTTTTTAAAGAGCAACTAGTCTTGTGCTTGATATCTGATCTTCCCTGTTTTTTAAGTCACAGACTATGCTGGACTTCACCCACATTGTAGTTTCCTCATTTCCTGTGAAAATGAGAAGAAAAGTTGAACAGAAATATATGTTTGTATGCACAAATGAGGTTTATCTAGGAGTGACTCCTGTCAATGTGAGAAATTCTTCAATCACTGTGCAATATTACAGGGAGTTGGTCATTTTTTCTAAGGCAACTGATAGGACACAGGAACTCCAAAAGTTTGGTTTTCTGAGGATTATCTGTCACCTGTCATTTCCTAGAAAAGCAAAAGGGTCCTATTGTATTAACTCTCACTTTTTAGGACGACTTCTATGACTTTTCTTTTGTTCTGACTTCCAATGTGTAATAAATTAATAAATAATGGTGTCATATAGAACAAGCACATGGCAGTGAAACACGGGTACATATCCACAATGTGAGAAAAAGAATGCTCAAGAATATTGTCTATGAATGTCAATATCCTGTGTAGCTGAGGATTTCATAGGTAACGTGATCCCAGAATGTGGCCTCACAACCAGTGAAATAACATTCTATTAGCTAGCAAGTTTTGAAAGTTGCTTATGAATAAACCTGAGCTCCAGTGTTCCTGAAATGGGGCTTCCAAACTTAAAGAGAGGATTTTCTTATGTAACATGATTATCCAGAAAAATAATGGGATAGTTCACAAAGGAAATGAAAGCCATCTTTCTTAAAAAAAGCTTTACATAAAGCATTCACTTAGAGTCCAATGAGAATAAATTTGTTTTAGAAATAAAGGTAATATAAATACAAAAAGTTCAGGAGCAGAGTAATAATGGAATAGTCAAGGAGACATTTTTGCTTTTGTTCCTATACAACAACCTAGAAAACACTACAGATGGAATTCTGATCATAAAAGCCAAGAAAAAAGTCATTTTAAGTCATTATTATCAGTTATTACCTGCAGCAGCTCCTGAGATTTCAGCCCACAGAATACATGTTTGTAAGTCAACTATTTGAACTTCTAGGAGCCAGGATAACAGAGTTGATAAGTAAATTTTCTCTCCTTCCTCCTTGTTGACCTCGAAAGAACCATAAAATATTTCCCCAGAAAAATCGTGAATCAGGGGGAATAGCAGAGGGGGCACATAATCTCATCTCTCTTGAGGCTAGGAAAATAGCTAAGGAAGATTCCTCCTACTGTGGCAGAGGTGAACTGGAAGGAGAGGGTCCCCGGGGCAGTGGAAACTTGCACTAGCACCCAGGCGAGCCTCAGCACTGCAGGGGAAACAGAAAGACAATAGGGCAGCTGGGATCCCCATCCCCTGAGCTTGCCATTCCATTAGTTCATCTGAGGAGATTTCCTGTGACCAGACCACCGCTTTTCCACACTTAACAAGCAAGCCCCAGGGCTGATCGGGAGAAACACAAAACAAAAAAGATTAAAAGACACTTGCTCTTAGCTTTTTCACACAAATCAGCTCAAAACCAATTTCTTCAGCTTCTAACTGCAAGAACCAGAAGCCACAACACACAATCACCATCACGAACAAGAAAAAGGAAAACAAGCACAAAAATACTCAGTAGAATCTTTCTATGAGGACAAGGACCAAAACACAAATACCAAAGAGGTCAGTAGTGAGACTGTACTTTCATCTGAAACTTGAAAAGGGACTATGATGAACTGCTTACATGCACAAGCAGCTCTCCGGGAACAGCTGAGGAAGGAAATAGAAGAAAAAATGTCCAATAATTTTAAAAATGTGAAAAAAATTCACTAATGAGAACATATTTTTAAAAAGGACAATTGAACAAATCGAAAAAGAAGCACACAGCCTAACTGGGAAAATTGGACAAATGGAAAAGCAAACACAATACATAACTGGGAAAATTGGGCAAATGGAATAGGAAGCACAAAAATTAACTGGAGAATATAATGCCTTAAAAGGAACAATTGGACAGATGGAAAAGGAGGTGCAAAAGTTAACTGAAGAAAACAATTTGATAAAGATTAGAATTGGGTAAGTAGAAATTAATGACTCAATGAGACAGCAAGAATCAGTGAAACAAAATTTAAGGGATGGAAAGATAGAAGAAAATGTAAAATATCTAATTGGAAAAACAACTGACCCTGAAAATACATCCAGGAGAGAAAATTTAAGAATTATTGACTTGCCAGAAAGCCACGATGAAAAAAAGAATCTGCACTGTGTCTTCCAGGAAATCAACAAGGAAAAATGCCCAGAAGTGCTAGATCCAGAGGGCAAAATACTCATCAAAAGAATCCACCTTTGACTTCCCAAAAAGGATCATAAACTCAAAACCCCAAGAAATATCGTTGCCAAATTCCAGAACTATCAAGTGAAGGAACAAATATTACAGGCAGCCAGAAAGAAACCATTCAAATGTTGAGGAGCTAGAGTCAGGATCAAACAGCACCTTGAAGCTTCTACATTAAAAGATAGAAGGAATTGGAATCCAACATTCCATAAGGCAAAGGAGTTAGGACTACAACCAAGGATCAACTGCCCAGCAAAGTTCAGCATAACCTTTCAGCCAAGGAGATGATCATTAAATGAAGTAAGGGATTTCCAGACCTTCCTGACAAAAACGCCAGAACTTAATAGAAAATTCGATCTTCAAACACAGGTCTCATGAGAGGCATAAAAAGGTAAATAGAGGGAAAAAATCAAATACTGGTTACTCAACTTGGGCAAACTGTTTAACTCCCTATAATGGAAGATGATACCTGTTAATCTTGAAAATGGTACATATGTTACGAAATGTAAAAGGAATATTCATAGAGGGAATGGGTATAAAGTAAATGATGTCATGTTAAAAATATGGTTTAAGCATGTGAAGGGATTGTAACAGGAAGTACGAAAAGGAGAAAGCAGAAGATGGTATCTTTCATCATAGAAAGAAGTGTAAAATTATAGTAGAAGGAAAGGGGGGAGGTAAGCATTGTTTGAGAGATACTCTCATCTGATTTGGTTCAAGGAGGGAGCAATAAAATTAAATATATAATTCTAACTAGCTCTATAGGCAGTAGGAGGGGAAGGGGGAAGAAAGGGGTATGGAAGCTTAAAGGGAGGGAAGAAGCAGTAAGGGTAAAGGGAAGTAAAATGGAGGAGAGCTAAAAGAAGGAAAGGAAGTTTGCAGGAGGTGGTGGTGAAAAGTGAAAGCTATTGAGGAGGGGAAGGGAGATGGGAGAGCTAAAAGCATAAACTGTGGGAAAGAGGATGGAGGGAAATACACAGATTGTAATCATAACTGTGCATGTGAATTGAATGAACTCTCCCATAAAATGGAGAGGGATAACAGAATGGATTAAAAGCCATTATCCAATAATATGTTGTTTACAATAAACATATTTGAAACGGGGAAAATATATCAATCTCCTGTGTGACAAATCCAAAGACCCCAGCTTCTGGAATGAGAACTCACTGTTCAACAATAATTGCTGGAAAAACTGGATAACAGTGTGACAGAAACTATGTATCAGATTTATGGAGAAGGGAAGAATTTTTGACTAAAGAAGAGATAGAAAGCATTATGAAGTGCAAGATGGATAATTTTGATTACATTCAACTGAAAAGTTTTTGCATAACCAAATCCAATGCAACTAAAATTCAGAGAGATGCATTATATTGGGAAATAATTTTTACAGTTAATCTCGGAGATAAAGTTCTCATTTCTAGAAAATATATAGAATTGAGTCAAATGTACAACAATTCAAGTCATTCCCCAATTGATAAATGGTCAAAAGATATGAACAAGCAATTTTCAGAAGAAGAAATTAAAGATATCTATAATCATATGAAAAAACACTCCAAATCACTTTTGATTAGAGAGATGCAAATTAAAACAACTCTGAGGTATCATATCACATCTACTAGATTGACAAACATGACAGAACAGGAAAATGATAAATGTTGGAGAAGATGTGGGAGAGTTGGAATATTAATTCATTCTTGGTGGAGCTGTGAGCTCATCCAGCCATTCTGGAGATCGGTTTAGAACTATTCTCAAAGGGCTACAAAAGTGTGCATACCCTTTGACCCAATAATATATATAGCAGCACTCTTTGTAGTGGCTAAAAACTGGAAATCAAGGGGATATCTATTAATTGGGGAATGGCTGAATAAATTATAGTGTATGAATGTAATGGAATACTATTGCACCAAAAGAACTGATGAACAAGGCTTTCGAGAGGCCTGGAAAGACCTATATGACCTGATGCTTAGTGAAAAGAGCAGAACCAGTAGAACTTTGTGCACAGCAATGACCACAGAATGAGAGAGTTTTTTTCGGGTAGACTTGAATCTTCATAACAATGTAAGGACATAAAAAAAAAAAACATTTCTAATGGTCTTGTAAGGCAAAATTTTTTCCACATGCAGAGAAAGAGTTATGGAATTCAATCACAGAATGTAACAGATCATTTTGTGTGTGTGTGTGTGTGTGTGTGTGTGTGTGTGTATTATGATTTGGTTTATTATATGATTTCTTCCATCTATTTTAGCTCTTCTACATAACATAGTTATAATGAAAATATATTCAATAGGAATGTATGTGTAAATCGTATATAGTATTGCATGCCATCTTTGGAATGGAGGAGAGTGGTGGGGGATATGTAAGGGGGGAAAGGTCTAAGTTTTATGGTAGTGGTTGTAGAGCATTAAGGATAAGTAAAATGAATGTATATGTATATGTATATGTATTATATATATATGTATATATATATATATATATACATATACATATACATATATATATACATATATATATATATGTATATATGAAGAATTGAATAAATTTTTAAAATTGATAACCAGAGAACAATCGACACTAGTACTCTTCTATGATTTTGGAATTCAATGTGGTTTTTTAGACCACAGAAAGAAGATAAGAATTTGGTTATGAAACTTAATTTAAGGTGAGTCATTTACAGAGAGTAACTCAGTCTGAACCCAGAAAAATAAGAAAGGTGTGAAAGGATGTATTCTAGAATTGTGTTAAAGATAATCTCTCTTTCTCCCTCTCTCTCCCTCTCTCTCTCTCTCTCACTCTCTGTGTGTCTCTGTCTTTCTCTATCTCTGTCTCTGTCTTTCTCTCCCTATAACTTGTTGAGATGCCAATTAAATTGTTGTCCAAACAGAGGAAATCAATTCAGCAGAGCAGTGAAAGCTTCTATTTATTATAGAATCTACATTCATCAAGGAACTTTAATGGATAATTAATGAGACATAAAGAGGAAAACATGGTTTCAGAACTGTGAATCACCCTGAGCACATGGATTTTCCTCACTGGTATACTTCCTTCTAAGTGTGCGCCCACTCTCTCCACAGAACTGAAATCATTAGTGTGTGATTATGACCCAGGTTTATGGGTGAATTGTAATGTATTTCATTATTTCTTATTTTATTTTATGTGTATTTACTATTATCATTTCTTTTGCTTTACTGTAAAATAAATGATTATGTTTAAATTTTTAAAAAAGAAGTAAATTATATGTATCAGAAGTGATAGTGTTAACAGGGCAAGGATACAGAGTGAGGAAAATAGGATAGAGGGAAATAAACAACTAGTCTATATGACTTTGACGATGAATGAGATAAAGTCAAACACAAAACAAAAGTAAAGAGCAGAATGGTTTAAAAATGAGAATCTGGTGATATGTTGTTCACATGAAACACAAATGAAACTAAGAGACACAGAGCTAAAATAAAGGACTGCAATAGAAGTTACCATGCTTTAGCTGATGTGAAAAAAAAGGAGGGCTAGTGCTCTGAACCTAAAATTGGTTTAATTAAACAGACAAACAAGGAGACAAAACTATGTCTCATCAATATTTTTATAATATTGTTTTAAAAGAGCTAGAAATAACAATAAGAAGGGGGAAAGAAATTGAAGTAATCAGAATCAGAAATGAAGTAACAAACTGTCATTTTGCAGGAGATATGATGATATCTTTGAAAAATTCTGAAGATTAAACTAAAAATATAGTTGAAGCATTTAAAAACTAAAAAAAAAAAATGTTAGGTAAGCTAGAAAATGGTCTGGGAGAAGGTGCGTGTAAACCATATCCTAAACCATTTACCAATGCAGGTCAAAATGGACATATGATCTACAAATAAAGGAGAATATCACAAGAAAATTAGAAAAAAATAACACAAATGATATAGGGCATTGTGAGGTGTAAAATGGATAATTCCAATTGCCTTCAAATAAAAATCTTTTGTAAAAATAAAACGAAAGAGAGGCAGAGCGGGCTAGGAACATAGGAGTCATGGCTGGGACGGTGCTGAAGCGCGCGGCCTTGGCGTTGTAGAGCTGGGGTCCCGGCTTGAGGAGGGCGCAGCATACCAAGGCAGAGCCCAGGGTTCAGCCGGCGTCTGACTTCAACTTCGAGCGCACTGAGCAGCAGAAGGAATTCCAAGACACGGCTCGGAAGTTCGCCAGAGAAGAGATTTTGCCAGTTGCCACTGAATACAACAGAACTGGCGAGTATCCTGTTCCCCTCATAAGAAGGGCTTGGGAGCTCGGGCTGATCAACACACACATTCCACAGAGTTGTGGTGGTCTTGGCCTTGGGATTTTTGATGCTTGTCTCATTACTGAAGAGTTGGCGTATGGGTGCACGGGTGTTCAGAATACCATTGAAGCAAATTCTTTGGGACAAATGCTTGTTATCATTGTGGGAAATGAGCAGCAGTAAACAAAGTACCTGGGGTGGATAACTGAGCAGCCAATGATGTGTACTTACTGTGTAACAGAACCTGGAACAGGCTCTGATGTGGCTGATTTACAGACCAGAGCAGAGAAGAAAGGCAATGAGTATGTTATTAATGGCCAAAAGATGTGGATAACCAAGGGAGGAAAAGCCAACTGGTATTTTCTTTTGGCTCAGACTGACCCTAATCCCAAGGTCCCTGCTAGTAAAGCCTTTACCGGAATTATTGTCGAGGCAGACACCCCAGGAATCCGGATTGGAAGAGAGGAGATGAACATGGGCCAATGCTGCTCTGACACTAGAGAGATTGTCTTTGAAGACGTGGTCATGCCTAAAGAGAACCTCCTCATTGGGGAAGAGTCTGGCTTCAAAATTGCAATGGGCGCTTTTGATAAAACCAGACTTTTGGTTGCCGCTGGTGCTGTCGGGCTTGCACAGAGAGCTTTGGAGGAAGTTACCAAGTATAGTTTGGAGAGGAAGACCTTTGGAAGGCACCTTGTGGAGCACCAGGCAGTGTCCTTTTTGTTGGTTGACATGGCTATGAAGGTAGAGCTTGTCAGAATGGGCTACCAACGAGCAGCATGGGACGTTGATTTGGGGTGCTGCAATACCTACCACACGTCCATCACCAAGGCGTTTGCTGGTGCTAATGCCAACCAACTGGCCAGTGACGCTGTGCAGATTTCTGAAGGCAATGGATTTAATAGTGGATACTTAGTAGAAAAACTAATGAGAGATGCTAAAATTTTCCAGATTTACGAAGGGAGAGCTCAGATCCAAAGGGTGATCAAAGCTTGAGAGCACCTCAACAAATACAAGAACTGAGTCAGCTAAGTGACTTCATGAGATGACAGAAAAGGGAAAAGACTTGAATGGTCTTGCTGGTGAAATGGAAAATAAATTAGAAATGTTATTTCTTCAACCCTAAGTAAGAGATTATAATGATAGTTTTATACTTTGACTTAACTAGAAAATTTTGGTGTCATTAAAATCCTTGTGTATCCTTTCAATAGCACTTGTATGTTAATGCATAAAGGAAACAATGTTAATTACATGGAAAATAGTCATTTTAAAAACTGCAATACAGAGAGTAAAATTCTCATATTTTTAGCAGCTGATTGTATAATCTTTGAAATGAAGGATGGTGATCTCATTAAGATACATTAAGACTGCTGACCTTTCTTTCTGCCTGTTTCTCAGGTAGCAAGGCTTACACTGCTCACTGAGATGCTTATTACATTCAGAGGTGCAGTCATTTTACACTGGCAAGCTCTAAGACTGGCAAAGCAGGGAAAGTGCGATTGCCTGATATTAGCAATTAACCCATCTGTGTCCTTTGGATGCTGTCCAGACTCCTCAGAGAGCTGTTGTGATTGGAACGGGGCAGCCCAGCAATGCTGGGCACAGGAATTCTGTCTTTGGCACCCACTATACCAGTACCTGGAGTCAGGAGGAAATCTGGCTGAGCACCAAAGCCATTTCTCACTTGCCTTATGTTTTTGGTTTTTTTGGGGGTGGGGCAGGGATAAAGAAAGCTAACTTCATTCTTTGTATAGTGTGTTGGTCTCTTAGTTTTCTGTACCAAGTCTTACTTTATTTGCACTTAATTTTATAGGGAACTTAATCTCTCTAATGGACAGTTGACAGTGTATTAATGCTTTAGGCATATTTTCCAATCATAATATATATGAATATGTATTTAGAGAAAAGTTGATCTGTGACTCCATTTGTTTTGATTTTGAATTTAATAAGCATATCTGTAAAAGGCCCAACCCATTTTATTTTTCAAACTGTCCTGCTAGACCACTGTTTCAGAATATGCAAATGTTAGGAAATAATGTAGGAACCAAAATTTCTGAAATATCACATTTATAATGTCTAAATATCAAGTATTGGATAGTCTTGTAACAGATGACCAAAATAAAATTTTTGCAAGCATGTAAAAAAACTAAATAAAACCAAAGTAGCCAAAATTAGAAGAAAAGCACGAAATGGAAAGAATTTTTGAATACAATCTCTCAAATAAAGGTCTCATTTCACAAACAAAAATTTTCTCAAATTTATAAGGCTGTGAGTCATTTCCCCCTAAATGGTCGAATGACAAAAACGGAAGATTTTAATGAAGAAATCAAAACTATAGTCATGTAAAAAAATATACTAACTCATTATTGATGAGAGAAATGCAAATTAAAACAACTTAAAATATCAGCTTACACTTATCAGATTGGTTAAAATTATAAATACTTTCAATTGGGGAATGGCTAAAAATTTATGGTATATGATTGTGACAGAGTACTACAGTGGCATAAGAAATAATAATTTGACTCATTTGATAAAAAAGTCGTGCATGGAATAAAGAAAAATGAAATAAGCAATAACAAGAGAACATTGTACCTAGCAATAAAATTATTATCTGAATAAAAACTTTGAAAGATAAATTCACTTTGATCATCATAAATTCTCAAATTAACTACAGAGGACCTATAAAGAGAGATGTTGCCCACCTTTAGAGAAAGAACTGAAATAGAGGTATGCTTATACATACATATAGAGAATGGTATGTATGTATACACACATATGTACACATGTAAATACATATATATTTAAACACACGCATGCATACACACAGAGGTGTTTATATATGCACATATATACACATATATCATGTTTGTATATCTATACATATATATGATATAGATTGTAACCTTCTTTAGGGTGGGGGGGAGTAAGGAAAACAATAAAAATACACAAAACAAAAGGAAGCACAGAACATCAGGACAGTTTTAAAAATAATGCGTAGTATTTGTTGCATAGTTTTGTTTTGTTTTTTAAAGTAAACAGTTAGGAAAGGAAATTAATTGTCTCATAATGAATCTTCCCTTTGTGTAATGATATGTACATAGAAATATTCTCTTTTTTATCTTTTTGTCTTTAAGTTGAATGACTTTTAAAAATTAAAATAGAACGTTAAAATTTTCATTATTTGTCAATGGAGAAAATAAAATATTATTTTATGAAACACAATTAATAGTATGCAAAATAGGTACAAGAGTACTTAGGAAAACACTTTTAAAAAATCAGAACTGGCCAAATGAAAACTACCAACTTCATGAGACATCAATAAAAACAAAATGGAAAGACTGGAAAACAGAAAAAAATATGAAATATCTTCTAGAAAAATAAAACAAGCAGAAAATTATTTAAGAATCATTGAACTACTTGAAAGATATGAAAAAAATGAAACAGCCCAGACATCATATTTCAAGAAATTATGGAAGAAAATTGCCTAAATATCTTTGAATAAGAGGTCAAAATAGTCTCCATTTGTCATTTACTGAAAAAAATCCAAAAATGAAAACTTTCGGGTATAGTGTAATCAAAATTCCAAACATCAAGATTAAAAAGAAAATATTGCAAGCAATCACAATGAAATATTTCAAATACCATTGGAAGCAAAGTCAGAATCATAAAAGATTTAACATTATGCCAATAAAGAAATGGAGGCTCGGTAATGTGATATTCCCAAAGGTAAAGGAGCTAGCATTACAGGCCCATTCAGGTTAAAAAAGAAAGAAAGAAAGAAATGGCTGTATAAGGTCAAGGAAGGGAATGATATTAAATGAAATGGAGAACTTTCAAATACTATCATCATATTTCAAGAAATAATATAATTTGTTTTCAGTGTTCCACAATCACTCCCATATAACTTGAATTTTTCCCCTCCCTTGTCCTCCTCTCCTCTCCTTAACCCCTCTCCCTCAGATGCCATCTCAAGGAGGGAGTAGAGAGGTAGAGGGGAAGGGAGTGGGAAAAATCTACATTATATGGAAGTGATTGTAGAACAGTAAAAACAAAGTAAAATGAAAAAATAGAAACAGAAATGTACTATGAGATGGCAAAGAAATGCATACATGATGGGTGACTATTGCGATAATGACTGAAATTTGTATGGTATATGACTGAATCAATGAATCAACTACTAATGGATTTATTTAGCAATAGGAAATTTAAAAAAAGAAAATAATTATTTGATTGATTAGTATGACATAATGACATTGAAAAATTAATTTAGGTAGAATTGTCATTTTTATTATATTGGCTCAGCCTACCCAGGAGCAACTGATGTTTGTCCACTTACTTAGATCTGACTTTATCTGTGCGAAAAGTGTTCTGTAATTGTATTCGTATAGTCCCTGGGTTTGTTTTGGCAGGTACTCCCAAATACTTTATAGCTTGTACTGTGGCTTTAAATGGGATTTTTCTTTCTATCTCTTGCTGTTGGGCTTTGTTATTAATACATAGACATGCAGAAAATTTGTGTGGGTTTATTTTGTAACCTGCAACTTTGCCAAAACTGTTTATTATTTCAAGTAGTTTTTTACTTGAATCTCTTGGACTCTCTCAGTATGCCATCATTTCATCTGAAAAGAGTGATAACTTGGTTTCTCCTTTGCCTCTTCAAATTCCTTCAATTTCCTTTCCTTCTCTTATTGCTACAGCTAATATTTCAAGTACTACATATTGAATAATAGTGGTGATAATGGACAGCTTTGTTTCACCCCTGATCTTATTGGAAATGCATCTAACTTATCTCCCTTCCATATAATGCTTGCTGAAGGTTTTAGGTAGATAATGGTTATTGTTTTGTGGAAAGTTCCATTCATTCCTATGTTCTCCAGTGTTTTCTATACAAATGAGTGTTGTATTTTTTTCAAAACCTTTTTCTGTTTCTATGTATATCCCTTTAACATTTCATAATAAATATACAATTCTTAAGATTAACAAGTATCATCTTCCCTTGTAGGGATGTAAACAGTTTGCCCATATTGTGCATGAAGTCTCTTTTCCCCTGTTTACCTTTTTATGCCTCTCTTGAGACCTGAGTTTGAAAATGAAATCTTCTATTGAGTTCTGGTCTTTTCATCAGGAAGGTATGGAAATCCCTTATTTCATTGAATGACCATATCCTTGCCTGAAATATCGTGCTCAAATTTGTTGGGTAATTAATCCTTGGTTTCAGTCACCGCTCCTTTGTCTTACAGAATATCATACTCCAATTCCTTTGATCGTTTAATGTAGAAGTTGCAAGGTCTTGTGTGATACTGACTGTAGCTATTCCATATTTGAATTGTTTCTTTTTAACTGCCAGTATTTTCTCCTTCACTTGAGAGTTCTGGAATTGGTCAACAATATCTCTTGGAGTTTTTAATTTGGTGCTCCTTTCAGGAGGTGAACAGTGGATTTTTTTGATGACTCTTTTGTCCTCTAGGTGTAGAACTTCTGGACAATTTTCCTTGATGATTTCTTGGATGATGTTGTCCAGGCTCTTTTTTTTTGAAGACATCTTTCTCGTAGACAATACTTAGATTTTCTCTCCTGATCTCTTTTCCAGGTTAGTCGTTTTTCCAATTAAATATTTTACATTTTCTTATATCTTTTCATTCTTTAGATTTTGTTAGAGTGATTCTTGATGTCTCATATATTCATCAGTTTCTAGTTGCCTGATTCTATTTTTTATGAGTTAACTTTTATATCTCCTTTTCCATCTGTCCATTTTTTCCTTTTGTGAAGTTATTTTCACCAGTTTGATTCTGTGCTTCCTTTTCCATTTGTCCAATTTTCCTTTTAAATACTTCAGGGATTTCTTTTTTCATATTTTTAGAGTCATATGTCAGTTTTTCTTCAATTTCTCTAATTTGGGTTTTAAACTCCTTCCTGAGTTCTTCCAAGAAAACTCTTTGTGCTTCAGACCCATTCGTATTCACTTCTGAATTTTCACGTGAGTGTACAGTCTCACTCCTAACCTCTTCTTAACGTTTTGGTCCTTGTCCCATAGAAAGATTCTATTTTTTTTCTTTTCTGTTTTACTTCTTACTCATAATAATCACCCTTTACCTCACGTTTAAAGCAAATCTCTGCGTCTGTGGCACAGGAAGTTCTGTCCTACACTTCTTGTGCCTAAAACTTGTGGCTTTGTGTGCTGTGGCCTCTGGTTCTTTCAGCTAGCAACTAAAGTGCTGCAGCTTACCTAGTGTTGAGCTGACTGGTTTTGGAAAGTAGAGGCCAGATGAGGTGTTTTTGAGTCGTCCCCCCCCACCCCGCCCATTACCCTGTAGCTAGCTTGTTAAGTGTGGGGGAGGGTTGATTTGGATGCCAGAGGTCTTCTCTGCTGAGCTAGAGGATAAACAAGTTCAGCGTTTGGTGATCATGGCTGCACTTGTGTCTTTCCAATTCCTCCGAGATACTGAGGCATGCCTGAAGTTCTGATATTGGCAGTTGCTGACTTCACCTCCCTAAGGCTCAGGATCTTCTCCTGGTTTGTTGAAGTGGGACTGTCTGGGATAGCTCTTTACCTGAACTGGTCTCCTTTGGCCACAGCAAGAGAACCCCTGTTTAGTGGTCTTTCTAGCCTCATGGACTAAGAGTCACTTTACCCCTTCTGCTGCTCCCACTCTTCCAGATTTTTTCCCGGGGAGATATTCTCTATGCTCCTCAAGGTCCACAAGGGGAGGGAGAGAGCAATTACACATCACTCCACCATCGTGGCTCCTGGAATTCGAAAATCACCTCCAAATATTCTTGATGAAGGGAATAGAACTGAATAAAAATTTTGATATTGAAACAGAAGACTCAGAGGCATAGAAAGTTAAACATGAGTTAAACTTTTAAGGGAATAAATAAGGTTAAACAGTTTGCATTCCCATATAAGAAACTGATACATGTGATCCCTCCAAACTCTTTCATAATTAAATCTATTTGTGACAGTCTACTCAGAACACATGGGTGTGATTGCATTATATTGGAGAGGTCTCAAAGGAAGAATGGAACAGTGAGAAGGAGGGATGTACTGGCAGAAATGGGGAAAGGAGAAGAATGAAGAAAATTATCTCACTTAAATGAGTCATTTAAAAAGATTTTATGTAGTGAAAATAAGAATGAAGGTGAATGGATAACACTTGAACCTTCTCATGTTATCTGGTTCCAAACAGGAAGAATATACCCGTAATTAAGTACAGAAATTCATTTTACCCAGTGGAGAAGTAGAAGGGAAAGGGGTTGAAAGAAAAAAGCAGCTGGTATAAGTAGAAATGTAGATTATAGGAGATAGTCATCAGAAGTAAAACAGACCCTTTGCACAGAAGACAGATTAAAAAGATAAGGATAAGTATAAGGAATTAGGAAGGAGGAAAATCCACCCTGATTATAAGTATGACTGTAAATTGAATGAGCTCACCTGTAAAATGGAAGAGCATAGCAGTGAATTACCAACTAGATTCCAACAATGTGTTTTTAAGAAACACACTTGATTCAGAAAAATACACACAGAGTTAAACAAGGAGCTGGAGCAGAACCTGTTGTGGTAGAGATGATTGATAAAAAGCAGAAAGAGCACCCAAGATACCCTTTTTTTTTTGAGCGGCAATTAGGGTTAAGTGACTTGCACAGTCACACAGCTAGTAAGAATTGAGTCTCTGAGGTCGGATTTGAACTCAGGTCCTCCTGACTCCAAGGCCAGTGCCCTCTCCACTGCAACACCTACTTGTCCCAAGATCTGACTTGAGTTTTCTTTTTAAAAGCAAAAGCAGAAAAAAATTAAAGAGCTAATCATGAGTATTATATTTTATTAAAAATACCATTGAAAATTACTACTAATAATAATACTAGTAAGGAACAAATATGCACAGTGAAGTACAGGAGGAAGTAGTAAAAATATACTAATAATGCACTTTTCAATCCATCCTAAGACAGAAATATTTAATTGTAACATCAGCAAGAAATAAATTGTGAGGGTGAGTAGAGATTTTGAAAAGCTGGATATGATACAGATCTCTTGAATAAATGGACTGGTAAAAGCATGTGTACCAATTTCTCATTTGTAGATGATACTTTAAAAATTGACCATTTATTTAGGAAAAAACTTCACAAAAATGCAGAAAAGAAGAAATATTAAAAGCATATTTTTCTGATCATAATGTAATAAAAATTGCATTCAGCACAAGCCCTATAACCCAAAGATTAAAAATCAATTGCAAACTAAATAGCAATCCGTAGGAATAAGTAGACCAATGAAGAAATCATGGAAAGAATACAAAATCTCATTTAAAACAATAAAAAAGGAAGAAAATACCCAAATTTGGGGGAGATAGCCAAAGCAGTACTTATGGAAAATGTATAGCTCCAAAAGGATATACATTAATAGAAGAGAGAAAGAACAGACTAATCAATTGAGAACACAACCCAAATAACAACATTTATTTTAAAGTTAGAACCTGAAATTAAATGACAAAACTGAATTCCAGGAATTCAAAAATTTATGATAGTTAAAAAAAGTATTAAAATGCAAATAAAATTAGGAGTCATTTTATTTTAAAATATAGCAAAGTAAGGAAAACCAAATTAACAGTTTCAAAATGAAAAGAAACATTCACAATTAATAAAGGGGAAATACGTGCAATTATTAGCAGATACATTATTTTGTCCAGCTCTATACCAAGAAAACCGACAACATATGTGAAATGGATGAATATTTAAATAATAAAAATATAAATTGCCCACATTGACAGACCAGTAAATAGAATACGTAAAGAACACTATCTTAGAAAAAGAAATTGGACAAGCCACAAGTAAGTTTCCTAAGAGGAAAATTGACTACTTGGATTTATGAAGAAATTCTGTGAAATATTTGCAGAACTATCTATTCCAATACTACATAAAATATCTAAAAATAAAATAGATACAGGATTCCTACCAAATTCCTTCTATAACACAAATATGTTTTTATACCTAAATCAGAGGGAGACAAAGGAGAGACAGACATCTCCATATCAATTTCCTTATTGAATATTTATTTTAAATCAATGTAAATAAAGAATTTTAAGTAATTTAAGTAAATTGATAATACACACACATATGTGTATTATGTGCCTACGTATGTATGTATATGTGTGTGTATCACAAAGATTGCATATTATTATCAGGTCACATTTATAATAGGAATAAGGAAACCTTTAAGCATAAATAAAAATATCAATAAGAAAAACAAGAAAAAATGTCATATAACCACTTAAAATATTTTTAAAAGCAGAAAAAAAGATTTTGAAAAATGTAACTTACATTTCTTTTTAAAGACAACACTAGAAAGCATAGAAATAAAAGAGCTTTTTTAAAAAAAAAATTAATAACGGATATCTATCTAAAATCCGGAGCAAGCATTGTCTCAAAATGAAATAAATTAAAATTCTTTCTAGTGATATCAAGGGTGAAGCAAGAACGTCTATCATCATCATCATTGTTATTCAATATTCTACCATAAATTCTAGCTACAGCAATAATACAGGGAAATAGTTGAAGGCATTTATGCAAGCAATTTGAAAACCCAACTAGGTAATATCAGGGTTTTTTCAGGTAATGTCAGGGTTTTTTCAGGTAATATCAGGGTTTACCTAGAGAATACTAAAGAATCAACGAAAAATACTAGTCAACACAATTAATAAAGTTAGAAAATTTGCAGGATATAAAATAAAGACACATAAATCATGAGCAAATCCATGTATTATCAATAAAATCCAGAGTCCAGAGAAAGGAAGAGACAATATAAAATATATAAAAGTCTACCTGCCAAGACACAGGCATCAACAGTTTGAACACAAATACAAAACACATTTTATACAAAGAAAGGTAGATCTGAAAACTGGAAAAATATTCCTTGTTCATTGGTAGATCAAGCCAATATTAATAAATATGACAATATTATCTTGATTAATTTATTTATTTTGTGTCATGCCAATCAAGATACCAGAAAATTTTCTTTAAAATGAGAAAATTTATCTGAAGGAATAAAAGGTAAAATATATCAAGGGAACTGAGAGAAAGGAGGAGGAAGAAAAGGAAGAGGAGGAGAAGAAGAACAACAACAAGAACAAGAAGGACAAGAACAAGAAGAACAAGAAGGAAGAGAAGGAGAAGGAGGAGTAAGGAGAGAAAAAGAAGACTATGACAAGGAAGACAATGACGAAGAAGATGACAAGGAAGAAGAGGAAGAGGAGGAGGAAAAGGAGGTTGTCTGTAACAGATCTCAAACTACAGGAAAAATGGAAATCATCAAAACAAATGACCACAGTAGCTTAGTGTTTGATAAACTCAAAGATTCCTTGTACTGTCAAGGTGAGAAAGCTATAAAGTTGACTGGCAAAAATTAGACATGTACCAATGTCACACAGTATATGCCAAGATGAGATCAAAATGGGTACACGATTTAGACATAAAAGGTGATATCATAAGCAAAATTGTAGAGCATGGAATAAATAATCATTCGAATCTATGTATAGGAGAAGTCATAATCAAACAAAAGAGAGATTGGATTGTGGGACGTAAATGGACTTTTGATCACTTACAATTTAAATTAAAAAAACGACAACAATACAACTTTTGTACTAACCAAAACAATGCAGCTAAAATGAGAGGAAATGCAGAAAATTGAGAAAACTTACGGCATGTTTCACAGATAATGATCTCAGTTTTCAAATATATAAATGACTAAGCATATTTTTTTAAATGTCGTTCCACAATTAATATGTAGTCAAAAGATTAGAATGGGTGGTTTTCAGAAGAAAAAAAAATGAAAGCTAACAATAATCATATGAAAATTATCTACATCACTACTAATTAGAGAAACACAAATTAAAATGTCTCTGAGGTGCCACTTCGTAGCAAGCAAACTGACTAAGATGACCGAAAATGAAAAAATGAAAAGTACTGGAGGGCATACAGAGTTATAGATACATTAGATCGTTTTTGATGGAGACATGAACTAGTCCAACGATTCTAGAAAACAGTTTTAAACTATTCCCCAAAGGCTATAAAACTGCACATGCTCCTCCATCAACCAATATCATTATTATGTCTGTACATCAAAGAGATCAAGGATAAAGGAAAAAAGACCTATAGATACAAAAGTATTTATAGCAGTTCTGTTTGTGTTTCCAAAGAAATGGATGCCCATCAATTTGGGCAAGTTGTGGCATATGGTTGTCATGGAGTTACATTATGTTAAAAGAAATTATAGGGGAGATGGGTTCAGGAAATAAAAACGCACACAACATAGCAAGACCTATATGAACTGATATAAACAGAAATGAGAAAAACTGGGCAACTATGGTTCACGGTAATGACAATATTGTGATGATGATCAACTAGGAAAGACTTGACTACTCTGATCCATACAGAGATTCAAGACAATTCCAAAGGACTCCTAATGAAAAATTCTCTGCACCTCTAGATAGATACCTGATGAAATTTAAGTGCAAATCAAAATATAATTTTCTCTTTTTGTCTATATATAGTTAATGTGGAAATACTTTGCATGATTTCAAAGACATAAAATTGATATCAGGGGTGGATGCTAGAAGGGGGAAAAGAAATTGGAACTTGCCTGAGCTCTACTCAAAAATCTCTGTGAACAACTTTCAAAAATGACATAAAACAATTTCTGGAGTAACAGAATCCACAAAAGTTCAGAGTGAAATAATTTTCTAGCTAAAGACAACTTAAAAGTTCAGCAGGAAAGTTCTGTTATACTTGGGTAAGAGTAGATCACAGTTCAGTGCAGAATGCACCAACACAAATCCATACCCAGCAAATGAAGAGCAGACTTTGGAAGTGATTGAATTAACAGGTAGAGTAGCTGTTTCCAGAGCTATCAGTCCACATGTTAAGGGGATTAAACAACTGGTCAGAAGGAGATTACAGGGAACTCTTTAATAGCACTGGGACAGAATTCTATTGCTTTGCCCATGCTTGGATCCAATTCTGGATGGCAGTCCCAGCATAAGGAAAAGCACTAACACAATACTATCTGGGTCTATAGTGGAATGGGAACCCTCATCACACTTTCAGAATAGAAAAGAGTGCTTGAGGTTACTCAAAGACAAGAACATAAGTTAGTAGAGTAGTAAACACATCTCTACCTCGATTATACCACCTTGGAAGAACTGAGAACTTACAGATCCCAATTAGTATCTTTGAAAATAGCTGCACAGAACCCCTGAACTTTGGAACAGTGAGCCCTCCACTCTCTAGAAACAGAGTTCCTACTTTAAAAAAATGAGCAAACAACAATAACAACCATAAGATTCTGACAACAGAAAGTTATTATGGTGAAAAAGAAAGTCAAAACATTACCAAAGCAATCTCAAAGCAGCTGCTATGGATATGCATGTATGTATCCAGAGTAAATTCACAAAATATAGACTTTCTTCCTCAAGGACAAAACGAAAATATTTATTCAGACACCAGATATTCAGTTCCACCGTGGTAACAACAAAGTTTGTACACATTACCAATAAAAGAAACATAGCCATCCCCAAGTTTTCCCTCTGTTGGGCCTACCCACAAACAAATTGCCTTAAAAATCACTCCCTCTCTGTCTTACACTAGATCCTCTGTTCTGCTTCCATTTCTCTCTCTCCCCATTCAACCTCACTCTCTTTTCCTTCACCTGCTCAGCAATCTCCTCCCACCATCACCTCCATGTGACTCAAACTGCGAGCTGGACCAAAGCTCAAAAGAGGTCACATGGGCCTACTAAGAGGCAGGGAAGAAATTTAAATTCCCTTACTATTGCAAACACACATCAGAAGAAGATAACAAAGCTCTTACATTCAAAACCTTCAAGAAAAATAAAAATTGGCCTCAGGTGATGAAAGAATTCAAAAAGGATTTTGAGGTGGAGTCAAGATGGTGGAGTAACAGCAGGGACTTTCTAGAGCTTTTCCTTCAATCCTAGCCACATATCTGAAAAAAATGACCATAAACAAATTTTGGAACAGCAGAACCCACAGAATGATGCAGCAAAACAAATTTCCAGATCAAGACATCACAAGAAAACCTGGAAATTTGAGAGGCGATGGCTATTGCATCATGCTGGGAAGAGGGAGAAAGAGAACTTGAGCCACACTGGCATAGACAGTACCTTAGCAGGTCTAGTGGGACTAAAACTCTGGCACAAGTGGTGGCTTCCAGACTTTATAACTCCAAAACCCTGAGGACAAACTGGAAGGTCAGTGGAAAAACCCTGTCAGACCGTGTGAGAGAATAAAGAGATTCAGTCCCAGTCACAAAATGGGGAAAGTGGAGAGAAGCCCACAACAGCCACAGCAGCATCAGAGGCAGCTGCAGTCACATTCTCTGGAGCTGTAAGTCCATAGATTTTGGAGGGATCAAGCAGCTGATGGTACACTCCAGAGATCCACTGGAAGTAGAGATGTACCCTGACAAAGTAATTGAAAGTCAAGTAAATGGCTTGGGAAATGAGCAAAAACTAGAAAAAGTATCAGACTATATAATCTTACTTGGGGTCACAAAGAAGATCAAAACAGGAAAATAGAAGACAGCAAAGTCACAGTTCCTACCACCAAAGCTTCCAAGAATACTATGAACTGGGAACTTCTGGGAGCCAAAATAGCAGAGTGATCAGTAAATGCTCTCTTCCCCTCCCATTGTTGATCTTGAAAGAACCATAAAAAAATTTTCCCAGAAAAATATTGGATCAGTGGGATCAGTGGAGGGGGCAAACAATCTCAGAGCACATGAGACAAAGAAAATCACTAAAGAGGATCCCTCTTGTTGCGGTGGAAGGGGAGAGTGGTCTAAGAGAGGCCCACCTTGGCAAACTGGGAGGAGATCCTGAGCCCAGGGGGGTGGAGCCCTGCAACACCAACACAAGGACCCCAGGCATACCTCAGTACTTGAGGGGAAAACCCAGGGCAGCCAGATCACCAACCACTGAACTTGCATATACTTTAGCTCAGCAGAGGACACTTCCTGTGGCTAGACCACCCCTCCCCCACACTTAATGAACTAGCTCCAGGGCAAATCCAGGAAACACCAAAAGACTCCACCTGATCTCTTCTTTCTCACACCAGCCAGCTCAGCACCAAGTAAGCTGCAACACTAGCTTCTAGCTGAAAGAATCGGAGGGGACAACACTCAAAGTCTCATCTTCATGAGTAAGAAGCAAAGCAGGAGAGAAAAGATCATAGAACCTTTCTATGGGTACAAGGACCAAAACAACATTACCGAAGAGGTCAGCACTGAGACTGTACTCCCATCTGCAACTTCAGAAGGGAGTATGAACTGATCACAAGCACAAAGAGCACTCTTTGAAGAGCTGAAAAAGGATCTTAAAACCCAAATTAGAGAAATAGAAGAAAAACTGGTCAATGATTTGAAAAGTATGAAAAAAAAAGAATTCACTGAAGCTCATTAAAAAGGAAAATTGGAAAAAAGGAAAAGTAAGTACAAAAACTATTTGCAGAAAATAATTTCTTAAAAAGAATAATTGCACAGATGGAAAAGGAGATGTAAATGTTAACTGAAGAAAGCAATTTGATGAAAATTGGATTGGGCAAGTAGAAGGTAATGACTCCATGAGACATCAAGAATCAGTCAGACAAAATATAAAGAGGAAAAGACAGAAGAATATGTAAAATATCTACATATTCTGAGAAAAACAACTGACCCAGAAAATAGAACAAGGAGAGAAAATCTAAGGATTATGGAACTACCAGAAAGCCATGATGAAAAAAATAGCCTGGACAATATCTTCCAAGAAACCATCAAGGACAAAAGCCCAGAAGTCCTAGATCGAGAGTCCAAAATAGTCATTGAAAGAATCCACTGTTCACCTCCTGAAAGGTATCCCAAAGTAAAAGCACCAAAGAATATTGTTGCTATAGTCAAGAACTACAAAATGAGGGAGAAATACAGGCAGTCAGAAAAGAAAACCACACACCAACAACAACAACATTCAAATATTGAGGAGCTATAGTCAGAAACACACAGGACCTTGCAGTTTCTATATTAAAAGGCTGAAAGAATTGGAATATGATATTCTGTAAGGCAAAAGATCAATTACCTTGCAAAGTTGAACATAACACTTCAGGCAAGGACATGGATATTCAATGAAATAAGGAATTTCCAAAACTTCCTGATAAAAAGGCCAGAACTCAGTAGAAAAGTCGATCTTCAAATGCAGGTGTCAAGAGGGTGATGAAGAAGTAAACAGGGGGAAAATTAAAAAACAAAAACAAAAAACAAAAAGCGAAAAAAACCCTTGTTACACAATATGGCCAAACTGGTTACATCTCTATAAAAGAAGATCATACTTGTTGATCTTGAGAATTGTATATTTATTATGCAATATAAGACGGATATACAAAGATAGAGGGAGTGGATAAAAAATAAATGATGAGATGATAACAAAAGTGATTTAAGGGTGTGAAGGGATTGCAACAGAAGAGGTGAAAAAGAGGAGGCAGAAAATGGTAAATTACATTACAGGAAGAAGCACAAAACTATAATACAGAAGAGGAAAAGAGGGGAGGGACAGGAGCATTTTTTTGATATTTACTCTCTAATTTGGTTCAATAAGGGAACAAAATTAAGGACATAAATCTAACTCGACGCATCAGCAGAAGTAATGGAAGGGGAAATAAAAGGGAGGGAAGGATAAAAGGGAAGAAAGAAATAGAAAGGTCAAAGTGGAGCAAAAGGGAAGGGGCCTGAAAAAAAAAGGAAAGACTGTGGGAGGTCGTCTTCAAAAATTAAAACTCTATTGTGGAGGGGAAGGAAGAAAAGAGAAATAAAAGTACAAATGGTTGCAAAGAGGAGGGAGGGAAAGACACAGATACTAATCATAACTGTGAATTTGAATGAGATGAATTCTCCCATAAAACAGAGATGGAAAGCAGAGTAGATCAAACTCCACAGTCCACAATTGTTAGTTTGCAGGAATCACATTTGAAATGGGGGCATACACACAGGGTAAAGGTAAAATGTTGGAGGTGAAAATGTTGTGCTTCATATAATGCAAATGAAGCAGTGGTAGCATCCTAATCTCAGACAAAGCAAAAGCAGAAATAAATCTAATCAAAAGAGATAATGAAGGAAACTATATCCTACTTAAAGGCACCATAGACAATGAAGCAATGTCATTACTAAATGTACATGCTCCAAGTTGTATAGCATCCAGATTCTTAGAGGACAAGTTAAGAGAGTTATAGGAAAAAATAGACAGCAAACTATACAAGTGGGGCCCCCCAACTTCCCCCACTCTAAATTTGATAAATCTAACCTCAGAATAAACAAAAAAGAAGATAAGGAAGTCAATAATACTCTGGGTAAGGTAGCTACGATAGGTCTCTGGAGAAAATTGAACGGGGATAGAATGGAATATACATTTTTTTCAGCAACAAATGGCACATATACAAAAACTGTCCATGTACTAGGGCATAAAAACCTCAAAATCCAATGTAGGAAGGCAGATATAGTCAATATTTCCTTCTGAGATCATAATTCAATAAAAATCATATGCAATAAAAGTCCATAGAAAGATAGACCAAAAATTAATTGGAAATGAAATAATCTAAACCTAAAGAAGGAGGAGGTTAAACAACAAACCATAGAAACAATAAACAACATCTTTCAAGAGAATGACAATAATGAGACAACCTACAAAATTTTATGCAATATTGCAGAAGTACTTCTTAGGGGAAGCTTTATATCTTTGAATGCCAACATGAAAAAAAAGTTGAGAAAGAAGAGATCAATGAATTGGGCATGCAGCTTAAAACCTCGAAAAAGAACAAATTGAAAATCCCCAAGTAAATACCAAATTAGAAATAACGAAATCCAAAGTATGGCATAATAAAATTGAAATTAAGAAAACTATTAAACTAAGAAATAAAACTAATATTTGTTTTTATGAAAAAAACAATAAAATTCATAAACCTTTGGTCAATTCGATTCAGAAATAGAAAAAAGAAAATCTAATTACCAATATCAAAAATGAAAAAGGTGAACTTACCTCCAATGAGGAGGAAATTAAAACAGCACTTAGAAATTACTTTGTCCATCTGTATGTTCATGAATCCGACTACCTAAATAAGATGGATGATTATTTTAAAAAACAGAAAATGCCCATTAACAGAAGAGGAAGCTGAATATTTAAATAATGTCATCTCAGATAAAAAAAAAATATTGAACAAGCCATGAATTAACTCCCTAAGAAAAAGCTCCAGAGTCAGGTGGATTTACAAGTGAATTCGATCAAACATTTAAAGTCATTTCCAAAAGTATATAGACTACTTGGGAAAATTGGAGCAGAAAGAGTCCTTTCAAATGTTTGTTTTTGTGATATGAACATGGTTTCAATACCTAAACCAGGAAGAGCCAAAAAGAGAGAAAGAAAATTGTAGACCAATATCTCTAATGAATATAGATGCAAATATTTTAAATAAAATTTTAACAAAAAGAATACAGCAAATTTTCATGAGAATAATATATTATGATCAGGTAGGATTTATACCAGCAATGTAGGGCTGGTTCAATATTAGCAAAATTATTAGAGTTATTGATCTTATCAACAACAACTAACAGAAACCACAAGATTATCTTAATAGATGCAGAAAAAGCTTTGGACAAAAAAAAGACACCCATTCCTATTGAAAACACTGGAGGTCATAGGAATAAATGGAACTTTCCATTAAATAACAAGCAGTATCTACCTAAAACTTTCAACAAGCATTGTATGCAATGGAGATAAGCAAGATGCATTTCCAAAAAGATCAGGGATGAAACAAAGATGTCCATTATCACCACTATTATTCAATATGGTACTAGAAATGTTAGCTGTAGCAATAAGAGGAGAAAAAGAATTTGAAGAAAATAGAGCACTCTTTGCACCTGATAGGATATAAAATCCTAGAGAGTCTAGTAAATCACTAATTGAAATAATAAACAACTTTGGCAAAGTTGCAAGTTACAAACAAACCTACACAAATATTCTGTATTTCTATGTATTACAAACAAAGTACCTGCCAAAACAAATCCAGGGACTATATGAGCACAATTACAAAACATTGTTCCACAAATAAATTGGGGGCTAAGTAAGAGGAAAAATTACTTACTCAGTGCCATACCAATCAAACTATCAGATAATAGTTTTCTTGAGCTAGAAAAAATAATATCAAAATTCATCTGGAAGAAGAAAATATCCAGAATATCAAGGAAACTAATGAAAAGAAATGATCTTGAAGGTAAAAAGGTATTTATATTCTTTTTTTATTATGATTATTTCATTTGTTTTCAATGCTCTACCATCTTTTCCGTATTAACTTAGATTTTCCCCTCCCTCCCTCTTCCCTTCCCTCTTCCTCCCACCCTCCTCTCTCAGACAGCATTCAATTTTATATAGTTTCTACACATACACTTCTATTAAACCTTAGTCATGTTGCATAGAAGAATTAAAATGAATGGGAGAAATTATAAAACAAACCAAAATATTATACAAAAGAAAATGATCTACTACATTCTGCAATCGAATTCCATAGTTCTTTCTCTGGATGTGGAAGACATTTTACATTAAGAGACCACTGGGAATTTTTTAAGCCTTTACATTGCAATGAAGTTCTAAGTCTACCAGAAAACATCCTTACTGTGGTTGATGGTGTGTACAAACCTCTCCTGGGTCTGCTCCTTTCACTCAGCATCACTTCATATAAGTTTTTCCAGGACTTTTTGAAGTGTTCCTGTTCATAATTTCTTATAACGCTGTAGTATTCCATTACATTCATATACCAGGACTTATTCAGTCATTCCCCAATTGATGGGCATCCCCTTGGTTTCCAGTTTTTGGCCATCAAAAAGAGTATTGCTATAAATATTTTTGTATATGTGGAACCCTTTCCCCTTTTAATAATCTCTTGGGAATACAGTCTGAGAAGCAACATTTTTGGGTCAAAGGGCATGCATATTTTTGTAGCCTTTAGGCATAGTTTCAAATTGCTCTCCAGAATAGTTGAATCAGCTCACAATTCCACCAACAATGAATTAGTGTTCCAACTCTCCCACAACTTCTCCAAAACTTATCATCTTCCTGTTTGGTCATGTTAGCCAATCTGATAGATGTGATGTGATACCTCAGAGTTATTTTGATTTGCATCTTTCTTTTTTTTTTTTTTCAATGTAGATGAAACATTTATTGGGGGGTTGGGCTGGGTGCCCATGCTGGGCACTAGGCCTCACTGGCCCATCTCCCCATCAGTAATACGGGTGGGTGGGAGGTTTCGAGAGCTCTGCACCCTCTAGCTGCTTTGTTTCTGAGGAGCTGGAGGGTGAGGGAAGCGTGTTGAGCTCCAACGTGACCCATCCTCCTCAGGATGTGCAGTGATGAATCCACCAATGGGAGCCTCTGCTCATGCAAAGCCCCCTCAGGAAGGGGAGTCCCATTCACTAGAGAAACTGCAGGCGCAGGGAGAGGTCTTCAAGACTTTACCGCATGGCCTGGGTTTGCATTCAGCTGCAGTTTCTCCCCCTAAGGTTTTAAAATCAAGTTCTGCTCTTAAGTTTTCAGTCAAGCAGGCCATAAGACCGAACTTAGAAACTTTGGGCCCGGGAGGGGCGCCCAGGAGCCACCAGTGTAGCCCAGAAAGGACAAGCCCAGGACAGTGAGTTCTCGAGGTGATGGCTCAGGGGTCCTCCTGGTTGTGAAGCGCTTCCTCTGGCCAGGCCCCAAGGAGTGACAAGAGTGACGGCATGGTCATCTCTCCCCAACATAAAAGACACGGCTTTTCTTTACAAAGAATCACACCCGCTGTGCGCTTTATTCAGGATGACAGTGGAAAGGACCAGGCGGCAGACAACACTGTCTTCATTTGCAGTATCTGTCGGCTTTCAGTTTGACTCTCCTGTCCAGGAGCGTCTCGTGGAGAAGCCCGTCATTCCGAGCCTTCTTAAGGACTCTGCTGTCTTCTCTGCTCACTTTAAGTTTGTGGTCTTGGAAACTCTGGAATTTCTTTACATAGTTGATCTCACACTGCTTCACATTTCCTTTGTCTTCCTCGGGAATGTCGTCTTTCTTCTTGGTTTCTCTTTCTGCACAAAAGCGAATCTTGATCATCTCTTCTTCCCCTGCAGTCTTGCTCTTGGCTTCTAGGTCGCCTCCTTCCTTGCATCTGAGAAAGCAGCTGTTTGAGGCCAACAAAGCCATTTTCCCATCCTGGAAGACCCGCTCCCACTGCTCCCGGGGTCCGATGGCGTCGGAGCGCCCCACCACCAGGCCGTCCGAATTTATCCCCAGATACTTTCCGTAGCCGGATTTGAGGGCGATCCTGGTGTCTGACATCTTGATGGCTGTGAGCTGCTCGGGGGGGCTGGGGCCCTCGTCATCTCCCCCGCGGGGCGCCCCCAGCGTGAAGAGCCCGTTGTCCAGCGCCAGCACATAGCTGCCCCGCTCCATCTCGATGGCCACGGTCCCGGAGATCTCCCCGAAGCTCCGCACGGCCCACCAGCCCCCCACGCAGTCCAGCTGCCCCTCCTCCTCCTCCTCTCGCCTCCGCTTCTTCTCCCGGCTCTTCTTCTTCTTTCTGCAAGACACAAAGGGGAGCGTGGGGGGAGGGGCCTCGCCCCCCACCCCCCGATTTGCATCTTTCTAAGTAATAGTTATTTAGAGCATTTTTTAATATGACTATGGGTAGCTTTAATTTCTTCCTCTGAAAAGTCCCTGTTCATATCCTTTTACTATTTATCAATTGCAGAATGACTTGTATTCTTCTACATTTGACTCACTTACCTATGTATTTTAGAAATGAGGCCTTTATCACAGACATTAGTTACAAAAATTCTTTACAAGTTTTCTGCTTCCCTCTTAATCTTGGTTGCATTAGGTTTGGTTGTACAAAAACTTTTCAGTTTAATATAATCAAAATTATCGATTTTCAACTTCATAATTCTTTCTATCTCTTGTTAGTCAAAAATTCTTCCCTTCTCCATACATCTGATAAACAAACTATTCCTTGCTCCACTATATTATCAATCTTTAAATCTAGATCATGTACCCGTTTAGAATTTATTCTTCTGTATGGTATCAGGCATTGGTCTGTGCCTAGTTTCTGCCTAACTGTTATCCAGTTTACCCAGCAATTTTTGTTGAACATTGAGTTATTATCCCAGAAACTGGGGTCCTTGGGTTTACCAAGCAGTAGATTGCTATATTCGTTGACTACTGTGTCTTGCGTACCTAACCCAATCTGTTGGTCTACCCTACTTTTCTTAGCCAGAACAAAGAGCTTTTGATAATTTCTGCTTTTTAATACAATATGAGATCTGGTAGAGCTAGGCCACCTTCCCTAGCATTTCTTTTCATTAGTTTCCTTGATATTCTGGACCTTTTGTTCTTCCAGATAAATTTTGATGTTATTATTTCTATCTCTAAAAAATAATTATATGACAGTTTGATTAATATGGCACAGAATAAGTAAAATAATTTAGATTGAGTGGTCATTTTTATTATTTTATTTTTATTTAATTTTATTATTTGTATTATTATTATTTTATTTATTTTTAATCAACATTTTATTATTATTATTTTATTTATTTTTCTTATTTATTATTTTACTTACTTTTCTTATTTTTTCTTGCCTTTCCTTTGCTTTTCTTTCCTTTCCTTTCCTATAAATGCTTATTGAAATCTTGACTGACTTTCTGATAATTACTTTTCCTGAATTCCACCAGTGGAGCAGCTATTCAGGTCAGAAGAGGAGTTAAATAGATAATCCCTAAATTTTCCTCCCAAATAAATATTTGGAAACTTGTGTCTCGCTAATATTACAGTTTCAAATGTATACCCTCTCTTCTAATAAGCAGAACAATGTGACTTTGGGGTGGGGGTTGGTGGGAACATGAAATATAATAGTCACTGTTAGAATGAGAAAAAAGAGTGTAGTGTTCTGACAAAACCAAGATTGCCTCATTATTCAACCACTCATACCTTCCAGTTCTTGGACAACAAAGCCTAAGGATTGATTGACCCTTGGCCAATAGCATCGAAATGAACAGCATAAATTAGGTGGATTGGTATGCTGACTTCCCATAATCTCTTACTTATTTGGTTTTCATCAACATATTCAGGCTGACTATAAACTCCTCTTTGTGAGCATTTATGGGAGTTGCAGTCATCTGAAACAAAGTGAAATTATTAATGTTGGATGAAGCCCTGAAATTGAAATTGTGAAATATGGGTTCTAGTCAAGACTTTCTATAAACCCAATGTGTTGCTAGGAAAGTCATGTGTCTGGACCACAGTTCTCTTGCATTAAGTGAAATAAATACTCTCTACGATTCCTCTGAGCTAAATTTACAAAGATCCATAGTATGCAATAATAAAAGGTGGGTATAAGTTAATGCATTGTTTTAGATGCTATAGAGACAAACATATATAAGGTATGGCCAAGGTGAGAAACATATTTCATATGCCCAAGTCCAGAGATTCATTAGAAGTATTTCTCATGATACTATTTGTGGATTCTGATTCCAAGAAAAAGAAAATATGGAATATGGAATAGAGAACATTCAAGGCCAAAATGATGTTGCCCAAGATTCCAGGAGTTTTAACATCTTCTTGAGACTTAGTGAAACCAAGGAAGGATGATATCTGATTGGATTGAAACTGAAGTTATGGAGGAAGGGAAAAGAGCATCTGACAGTCTTCAAGAAGCAAATCTGAAGGCCTTCCTGTGTAGCAGTAAGCACCCCAACATATATAGGGAGCCTACTACCACAGTTTCTTAGATCTGCATTCATAAAAGGAAAAGCAGCTTTTGAGGGGTTAACAATCCCTTTAATCAAGCACATGTATCATTCTTTTTACGGAACACATATATTATTCTCCTAGATCAGGGGAGTCAGCACGCTGAACTTCAAAAAAAAAATTAATACAGAGTAATCAAAGATCAACGGACATGGCTTCCTCTGCCTGATCACAATTCAAAAAACAAATCCAAATGTCTGACCATAATTACCAGAGAGGGAAGCAAAGACATCTGGGTTTTCAAAGTCAGGGGTGGGGAGGTAGTGGTTCTTAACTGCTTCCCAGATTCCTTGTCTGGACAAACACTTCCAGTAAGTCCCAAAGTAAAACTTCACCCTTAGAATATTTATACCTTTTTTAGAGCCAGAGGGCATCACAACACTTGACAACCAGTGCCTAGTGAATAAAAGGTGTGGGACTTAACGTCAAATTCTGTAGATAAGCTCCCCTTCATGGGCAGGCCCATTAATGAGTGGGGAAGATGTTTAATCACATTAACAATACAAATACATATACTGTTTCTAGTTAAAGAAACCCTTGTTTCTATACTTTGCTCATGGTAAAGACCCTCTGTTGATAAAAGCAAGATTTAATTAGAGACATTTGACAAAAACAGCAGAAGATCCCACTTTATTTGTCATCACATCTTGTAAAAGCTAGCAAAGTAGGATGTTTTGCTGTTTCCTGGACTGAGTTTTAGCCAATCAAGTGCCTTTGATTGAATCATGCCTTTAATTGAATCAAGAGTCTGATTGAATGAAGAATCTTTGACTGGAAACAATATATGCTTGGAGGCAGAAGAGAGACTAGAGAGAGAGGCAGAGTTAAGAGAGAGAAGTGAGCATGAGCAGGCTAGAGGAGCTTGCTTATGGGGAAGCCTAAGAGAAAGAATGTTTGAGTTGTTGGGAGCCCTGTCTATTGATCTATGTTAATTCCTCACACAGAACCCCTGTCTGTTGATCTGTGCTGATTTCTCAGATCGAAATCCTGTTTGTTGTTCTGTATTAATTTCTCAGACAGAAGCCCTATCTGTTGGTCTTTATGAGTGAATTGAGGTGATGGCTCCAGTAGTATGTATAAACATTGTTATAATACTGTTGAACTTTGCTTCCCTAGAGACAGAAGACCCTGGAGACTGTTGTGTGGCAGAAACAGGAAGTGTTTGGAGTGGAACAGTCCCTTTGAGCTGAGACAATTAGAAGGAGCAGAGAGCTGCCTGCATTAGAACCCAGGCAAGAGTTGGGAGTGGCTGTGAGGTTTTGAAATTAGCCTCAAGTCAAAATGAGAGAAGACTTTACTTGGATACTGTATATTGATTAAGGAGATTCTTCTTATGGTGATATGGGGAGGGGGATGGTGTGATATTTTCTGTTACCCCTTAAGGATGTGCTGTGCTATGGAAGACCCTAGCCTGGGACCCTTGACTATGGGGAGGCAAAGATATATACTATGTTCCATATGACACACTGAGTGGTATGAGATACATATATGTATTAGATAATATGTTTTGCTTAAGGTTGTTGCTATGAATGTTATGCTTTACTGAACAATGTTTAGTTTACAGCTGAATAAATAGAGAAGTCATTATACTATGTGATTAGACCCTTAAAATTATTCACAGCAGCAGTCCTCAGGTGTGCTGCGATGATTGGCATTATATCCCTTCATTGAATCTATCTGTATATTTTTATGGCAATTGTTGACAATGGAGAAAGGAAGAGAAAGGTCAGATATCCATGGAAGCTGTGTTTCTATCTGTAACACAGAGGCTAAAGTTCCTAAACACCAACCACCTCTCTATGTCAGATCTTGATTTGAAGGAGCAATGGATGACAGCAAAATGTTTTCTTTTGTTTTTCCTTGGTACTTATTACAGTTAAATATTTCACCTTTTTGGCATCCTATTCCTGGATGGCCAGTTACTATCATAGTAACTTAAATATTTAGAATTTAATTTGATACTTCAAGTTCCCATGTTCAAACTGGGACAGGAACCTCAGTAAGATGATATAATTCTAAAGCATTCTTCTCCTCATTGGATTTTTTAATCTCTTTTGCCAATTGAGTTAGCCTATTTTTCAAGGGGTTATTTTCTTCAGCATTTTTTGGGGTCTCCTTTATTAAGGTATTGACCCGTTTTTCATGCTTTTCTTGCATCTCTCTCATTTCTTTTCCCACTTTTTCCTCCACCTGTCTAACTTGATTTTCAAAATCCTTTTTGAGCTCTTCCATGGCCTGAGCCCATTGGATATCTATTTCAGATGATTGGGATACAGAGGCCTTGACTCTTATGTCTTTACCTGATGGTAAGCAGTTTTCTTCCTCGTCAGAGAGGAAGGTTGGAATCATTTATTCACCAAGAAAGTAACCTTCTATGGTCTTATTTTTTTTCCCCTTGTCTGGGCATTTTCCCAGTCAGTTTCTTGACTTCTGAGATTCCTGTCCACCCAAGCCTAGGTCTGCCCTGCTAGTGCTTGGGGTCTGAGAATCAAATGCCTCAGGGCTTTCAGTGGCGGGCCTGGCTGCTATTCAGGGTAAGAATAAATCAAGTTCTCTGGTGGGGGCAGGGTCGCCTCCCAGGCTCAGTTCCCTCAGGGGTTTTATGCAGAGACCTTCTGTAATGGAGCTCTTGCTGATCTACTGCCTGCTCAGGGAGCCTCTGGCCGCCCGCTGCCTCTGCTGCTGCCACCACCGCTGCCTCTGCTGCTGCCTCCCAAGGGGGCCCGAGCCACGGAGACACCCCACCCTCCCAGCCCATCCAGACATCTCTCTCACTGACCTGTGCGTCTGTGGGGGGAGGGAACTTCGTGGCCACTGGAGATTCCGTCCCTGATGCCTGCTCAAATCTGTTCGTTCCTCTCAGTGCCGCATGGCCGGGGCACCTTTGGGGGCAGTTTTTCAGGGCTCTCTGAAAAGGAAATCTCCTTCACTCTGTTTCTGAGAGACTTCCCCTTCTCCAGATTTTGTTGGGAGTTCTTTTTACAGGAGATCCATGGGCTGTGGGTTCCGAACTAGCATATGTGAGTCTTTCTACTCTGCCATCTTGGCTCCGCCCCCCAAGATGATATAATTATAAACATCCAAATGTACAGGCAGTTTTTGGCATAGTGGATGGAGAGCTGACTATCTTAACTCCGCACCCTTTCCAGTGCTCCGGAAACTAATCCTTAAGACTACAACTCACTATCTGCCTCCTGACTTCCATCCCAATCTCAGAATCTTCTTAAGTCAGCCCTATATTATCTTCTTTCTGACAGGATTCTACAGGGCTATGCCTCCCCTGGTTTCTTCCTTTAGTGAAATGGGACATCAGGGGCATCACAGGACTCCACATTTCCACCTGTCATAAAGATGGAGCTCTTGGAAGAATCTTAAACAATAGAAACACCTATCTTCTTCAATGCACCTCTCTGTAACCGCTAAAATATTGTTTGATTAGTATGCCCTAATTGCTTTAAGGAACTTGAGTAAATCATGAAACCACGTTGGTGGATCTACAATATAGTTATGTACATAATCTCAAATAAGTACTCACTGAAACAAAGCTTTTATTTTTTTCTACTTTCCCGATCTCTTATACTCTTATCATCCTGTTAATTCTAAACACCAGACTCTCAATATATAATTTTTTTCCCAAAGGTAAATAATAGTGATAATTTTATTAGTTATTAATAACAATCATGAAGAGTTATAAATCGCTGCTGTTTGACAGCACAAGTATCTTTGTTTTATTGTTATTGTCATTGTTGCTGCTTTTATAATCATGTAAACTGAAGCACGAAAGACTGAATCATTTTGATTTTATGCGTGTATGCAATGGTTCAAATGCATGAAAGCAGAAAATAGAATATCATATAGTGGGAGCATCAAGCAGGCCACTTGGTGTAAAAAAAAAGGTTTGGCACATTATAGCTTGGCACCTGTTTTTGAATGACTTGTAAGTTAAATGACACACAAGTGGTACAAAATGGGTGGTAGACTGAATCTAACTCTCAGGTAGTATTTGCTCACCTCTGGGATAGAGCATGGAGTACAGTTTTCAAAGTATGAATTAATTATTTTCTCTTGTTTATGATGAAGACTCCTTCCTCCAACTCTACATTTGTGGCTGTATACAATGCAGTACATTATTTAATATGCAATATATGTGTGTATGTGTGTGTGTGCATACACACAACACATTGCATACAAATATACTGTGCAATATAAGTAGATATATTCTCTAAATGTAGATAAAGATGCAGATATGAATATAACTGTAGATGGTATGGATGTAAATGACACAGGGGGGGCAGAGATAAAGATTACAATCATAGGGATAAAAATCTATCCAAATATCTATCTATGCAGATACATCTATATAGATGTAGTTTGCACTACAAAGCATGAGTGATCTTGGACTTGAAGGAACTGGCTTTGATCAAACTCAGGAAAAATAAATGCAATTGACTCATATACTCAAAACAGTATTCCTTGCTTAGCAAAATTGTATTTCTTAATGTTTCATCTTCATTATATTCCATTTTCTGCCTCCATGCTTTGGTACTGACTGTTCCTATTTCTCAACTGCTCTTTTTTATTGCTTTTTTTCTCTTTAAAATTAACAAAGACAATCATTTATTTAAACCCCTGAAAATAAAGTTATAAGTCAAGAAATAAGCTGGCAGAAAGGAGCAAACAAGAAGGATCAACATGATGATAAAAAGGCTACTATGGGAAAAGGGAAGATCAAGACAAAAACTCAGAAGAAGACAATGATATTAAGAGTTACTCTCCCCCCAAAAAAAGTCTTAAGTAAAAGATGTGATTCTAACAGAAGCTCAGCAGAAAAGATTTCTCTTTTTCAACTTTTTATTAGACTGTTCTTTCTTTTTATTTTTAGTTTTCAACAATCAAAAAGACAAGGAGAGGCAAAAAAAATGAGAAAATATTTGAGAGCTATGCAAGAAAAATAATGAAAAGAGTCAGCAGGTTGGTTTAAAAAGTGATAAAATATACTTAAGAGAAATCATTTAATGTGGTCAAATGGAAAAAGAGGTGCAAAATTTTAATTTTTAGTTTATTTAAAAATATTTGTGTATATGTATACATACACACATACACATATTCAAAAATCCTAGTTAAATGTAAAAAAAACGTTGATTTTCATTTTTAAAACTTTGTGTTCCAAATTCTCTCCCTTCCTCTCTCCTCACCCTACCTCACTGAGAAGGCAAGTAGTTTAATATAGCTTATGCAGGTATAGCCATGCAAAAACATATCCATAATAGTCATATTGTAAGAAAAAGAATAGACCAAAGTAATCCTCAAGAAAGAAAAAGAAAGTTAAATGTTTGCTTCACTCGGTATCCAGAGACCATTATTTCTTTCTCTGTGGATCAATAGTATTTTTTTGTCATAAGTCCTTCAGAGTTGTCTTGGGTCGTTGTATTGCCAAGAATAGCTAAGCCATTCACAACTAATCATCACAACAATGCCATTACTTTGTACGCAGTACATTTCACTTTGCATCCGCTCATGCAACTATTTCCAGGCTTTTCTGAGAGCATCCTGCTTTTCATTTCTTATACTACATTAGTATTCTATCATAATCACGTGCCATTACTTCTTCAGCTGTTCCTCAATTGATAGATGCCTCCCCAATTTCTAATTCTTTTCCCTGAGAAATGAGTTGCTATAAATGCTTTTGTAAATATGATTCCTTTGCTTTTTTTTTTTTAATTTCATGTCTTTTGGGATACAGACTTAGTAGTGGTATTGGTAAGTCAAAGAGTAAGAGTGGTTTTATTGCCTTTTGAGCATAGTTCCAAATTGTTCTATAGACAGGTTGAATCAGTTCATGGCTCCACTAACAATTCATTAATGTCTCCGTTTTCCCACATCCCCTCCAATATTTGTTGTTTACCTACAACAATTAACTGAACAAAATAATTGCTTCTAAAGAAAAACTGGAGAAATTAGAACTGGGCAAGTGGAAGTAAATTATAATATAAGAAAAGACAAAAATAAAACTAATTTAAAATAATTCAAAATAGAACAAAATATAAAATATTTTTTTCAGAAAAACTGACCTAGAAAACAGATTGAGAAGATATAACTTGTTTGGACTATCTGAAAGTCATGATCAATAAAAGAATCTAAACATTATATTTAAAACAACAAAAAAAGGAAAACTTCCTTATATCCAGGAAACAGAAGTTAAAATAGAAATTGAAAGAATCCATTAATCCCAAAATTAAAATAACAAAGATTATAATACCCGGATTTTAGAGCCTGCATGTCAAGAAAATATTGCAGACAATCAGAAAGAAACAGTTCAAATATCATTGACCCATACTGAGTATCACATAAAATTTAACAGTTTTGCCATTAAAAGTTCAGATAACTTGGGATACCGTATATTAGAAGGCAAAGGAGCTTGGATTGCAATGCAGAATTACCTACCCAACAAAACTGACTATAAGTTTTCAGGAGAAAAACAATGTATATTCAGTGAAATAGAGGACTTTAAGCATCCTTTGAGTAAAGATCACAGCTTTAAAAATGTTGTCATTCAAACAGAAGACTCAAGAGAAGCATAGAAAGGTAAACATGAAAGAGTAACCATTAGCGACTAGATAGAGTTAAACTGTTTACATTTTGATATGGGTTGCTGATATTTGCAATTCAAAGAAAGTTATCATTTTTAGGTCAGTTAGAAGAAGTACACATGGACAACTGTCATGATTGTGAGGTGACTAAAACGAGATTATCTAAAAACATCAAATGTGAGAAAAAGGGATGCCCTGGGACAAGGGGAAGGGAGAGGACAAATCAAGAAAAATATCTCATAAAATAGGCTTGTAAGGAAGAGCTTTAATAATGGAAATTGGGGGAATGTTTGGCAGGCAACACTTGAATCTCACTTTCATTAGAATTTAAAGAGGGAGTAACATACCCAATCAGTTGGGTATAGAAATTTATGTTACTAGACAAAGAAATAAGTAGAGAAGGGCACAAGAGAAAGAGAATGTTGATAGAAGAGAAGTCAGATTAAGGGAAGCAGTGGTCAGAAGAAAAACAGAATTTTAAGGAGGCACTGCACAGAAGAGGAAAAGACAGAAGAGAAAATAGGATATATGGAAACATCTCATTATATGAATGGGATGACTACACCCATAAAACAAAAGTGCATAGCAAAACGGATTAAAGGCCCCGAATTTAACTAACAATATGTTGTCAAAAAACAAACCAAAACGAACCAAAACTATGAAACAGAGAGACACACAGAGTGAAAATTAGGGGCTGGAGCAGAAGCTTGCTTCAGCAACATTGAAAAGAGAAAAGACAAGAGTAGCAATCATGATCTCAGACAAAGCAAAATCAAAAATAAACTTAATTGCAAGAGATAAACATGGAAAAATGTTTTTTAAGGGTGTTATAGACAAATGAAGTAATATTAATTCTAAAAATGTGTGTACCACATAACGTAGCATCTAAATTATTAAAGGAAATGTTAAATGATCTACAAAAGGAAACAGAAGAATTGTACTAGTGGGGTACCTCAATTTTCTTTTCTAAGAACTAAATAAAATAAATCATGAAATAAATAAAAAAATTAAGGGGGTGAATAGAATTTTGGGGAAAAAATAAATATGATAGACCTGTGGAGAAAACTGAATGGAAATAGAAAGAGTATACCTTTGCCTTAGCTGTATATGATATCTTCACAAAACCTTACCATATATTAGGGCATATAAAGCCAGAAAAAATTAAGAGAATAAAAACGTTAAATGTGTGATTTTCACACCACAATAAAATAAAAATATCATTTAATAAGTGTCACAGAAATATTCTAAAATCTAATTGTAAACTTAATAACCCTAAGGAATCAGTGGGTAAAGAACAGATTATTGACACAATCAATGATTTTGTGAAAGAGAATGACAAAAATGAGACATCCAATAGGATGTTTATTTTAATAAAAATGTACCCTTGCAGCATTACTGTCTTGTCATGGTAGAGGGGCTTGCATAGATAAATGAAACTATGAAGTATGCCATTTAATGTTCAAGATGAATTTTACTATTAGTTTTTACAGCTCTATAAAATATTTTTTTTAACTGATTGGTATGGCACTGAATACGTAAATTAATTTATGTTCATAAGAGAAAGAGATCAATGAATAAAATATGAAACCAAAAAACAAAACAAAAACCCAAAACCTAGATAAAGAATAAATTAAAACTCGTAAATTACATACCAAATTGGTAGCCATGAAAATCAGAGACATTATTAAAAGTGAAAGTAAGAAAATCACTCAAGTTGTATATAAAGTCAGTACCTGGTCTTATGAGGGAAAAAGAAGACTGACAAAATAATTAAACAATTGGTTAATTTTTTCTTTTTTAAAAATTAAATTATCTTATTTGTTTTTAGTGTTCAACAACCACTTCCATACATCTTAGATTTTCCCCTTCCCTCCTCCGCAATCCCTCCTCTTTCCACACTCCTTTCCTGAGATGGTGTACATAGATTCCACACATACACGCCTATTAAATACTTGTTGCATAGAAGAATTAAAATCAATGAGAAAAACCATAAAACAAAACAAAACATAATACAAAAGAAAATAGTCTGTTTCTACATGAAATACAATTCCATATTTCTTTCTCTGGATGTGGAAGGCATTTTGCCTCAAGAGTTCATTAGAAGTTTTTTGAGTCCATGCATTGCAATGAAGTACTAAGCCTACCACAGCTCTCTCACTGTGGTTGTTGCTGTGTACAAAGTTCTCTTGGTTCTGCTCCTTTCATTCAGAATCAGTTCACACAAGTCTTTCTAGCGTTTTCTGAATTCTTCCTGTTCATCCTTTCTCATAGCATAATAGTATTCCATTACATGCATATACCATAAATTGTTCAGTCATTTCCCAATTGATTGGCATCTCCTTGATTTCTAGTTTTTGGCCACCACAAAAAATGATACTATAAATATTTTTGTGCATGTGGGACCCTTTCCCATTTTTATGATCTCATGAGAATACAGTCCTAGAAGAGGTATTGCTGAGTCAAAGGGAAGCACATTTTTGTAGCTCTTTAGGCATAGTTCCAAATTGCTCTCCAGAATAGGTGGATCAGCTCACAGCTCCACCAACAAAGAATTAGTTTTCCACCTCTCCCACATCTTCTCCAACATTTATCACTATCCTGTTTTGTTATGTTAGTTATTGTGATAAGGGTTTTACCTCAGAGTCCCTTTGGTTTGCATTTCTCTAATCAAGAGTGATTTAGAGTATTTTTTATATGACTATAGATAATTTTCATTTTTCCCTCTAAAAATGGCCTGTTCATATCCTTTGCCCATTCATCAATTGGGGAATGGCTTGTATTCTTGTAAATTTAACTCAGTTCTCTATATATTTTAAAAATGAGACCTTTATCACAGATATTAGTTGTGAAATTTCTTTCCTAGTGCTTTATTTCCCTCCTAAACTTGGTTGCATTGGCTTTTTCATGCAAAAAACTTTTCATTTTAATGTAATCCAAATTATGAATTTTGCATTTCATGATATCCTCTCTCTTGTTTGTTCATAAACACCTCCAGTCTCCATAAATCTCTTATCTGTCATAAATTTGACAGATAAACAATTCCTTGCTCCTTTTGTTTGCTTATAGTATGGGTCCCAGGGCAGCTAAATGGTGAAGTGAATAGAGCACCAGTGCAGGAGTCAGGAGGACTTGAATTCATATCTCACTTCAATCACTTGACACTCACTAGATGTCTGACCTCGGGCAAATCACTTAACCCCAAACTGCCTCATCCTGGGTCACCTCCAGTAATCTTCATGAATATCTGGTCATTGGATTCAGATGGCTCTGGAGGAGAACTGAGGCTGGTGACTTGCACAGCCTTCCCTCACTCAAAAACAAAGTCAAGTGCAAGTCATGTCATCATTTCTCTGATGACATGGTCTTCCTCAGCAATGAAAAATGAACACATAGGTCTTTATATACCAATCATGTGCCCATTTGGACTTTGATTCACTATACATTTTCAGACATTGTACATACCCGGTTTCTGTCACAATATTTTCCAATTTTCCAAGGAGTCTTTGTTAAATATTGAGTTCTTATCCCAGAAGTCTTTAACTTTATCAAAATGTTCATTGCTATAATTGTTGACAACTGTGTCTTGTGTACCTAACTTATTCCACTGATCTACTCCACTATTTCTTAGCCAGAAGCAAGAATTTTCATGATTGTCGTTCTATAGTACAATTTATGATCTATTATTCTAGGACACTTTCTTATCATTTATTTTCATTACGTTTTTTATTTTGGATCGTTTATTCTTCCAAATGAATTTTCATTTTATTTTTTTCTAGCTCTATCAAAACTTTTGGTAGTTTGATTGGTACTGCACTGAATAAGCAAATTTATTTAGGTAAAATTGCCGTCCATGAGCAACTGATATTTTTTCCCAAATATTTTGATCTGACTTCATTTGTGTGAAAAATATTTGTAATTTTGTTCATAGAGATCATGGGTCTCTTTTGGTAGGTAGACTCCAAATGTTTTATAATGTCTACAGTAACTTGAAATGGATTTTTTTTCTGTCTACCTCTTGTTGTTGGGCTTTGTTAGTAATATATAGGAATACTGATGATGTATGTGGATTTATTTTATATCTTGCAACTTTGCTAAAATCGTTGCTTTGAAGTATTTTTTTTAATTTTATTCTCTAGGATTCTATAAATATATCATCATACCATTTATAAGTATATAAAGAGTGGTAACTGAAGTTTCTTCTTTGATTATTCTAATTCCTTCAATTTCATTTTCTTCTCTTATTGCTCAAGATGCCATTTTTGTACCATATTGAATAACGTGGTAGCAATGGACATTCTTGTTTCACCCACAATCTTACTGGAAATGAAGTTTTCCTTCATAGCATATAATGCTTGCAGATGGTGTTAGGTAGATATAACTTAGTATTTTAAAGAAGACTCCATTTATTCCTATACACTCAGGTATTTTCTTTCTTTTTTTAAATGTTTATTTATTTATTTTTGGTTCCCAATATTCTTTTCTACAAAATTTGGACTTTCAAATTTTCTCTCCACCTCTCCCCTTCCCCCACCCCAAAACGCTATGCATTCTGATTACCCCTTTCCCCCAATTTGCCCTCCCATGTATCACAGCCCTCCCTTCCATTATCCCCATCTTAAGATAGATTTCTTTACCTTAATACCTGTATTTATTATTTCCCTGTTGCATGCAAGAACAATTAACATTTGCTCCTAAAATTTTGAGTTCCAACTTTTCTCCCTTCCTTCCTCCCCACCCATCCGCACTGAAAAGGCAAACAATTCAATATAGGCTGTATATGTGTAGCTTTGCAAAAGGCTTCCATAATATTTGTGTTGTGTAAGACTAACTATATTTCCCACCCCGTTAATTATATTCTATCCTGCTCCCCATTAATCATATTCTATCTTTTAACCTTATCCCTCCCCAAAAGTGTTTACTTACCATTATTCCCTCCTCCAGTTTGCCCGTCCTTTTATCATCCCCCCACCCCACTAATTCCCTTCTCCCCTACTTTTCTGTATTATAAGATAGATTTTCATACCGAATTGAGGGTGCATGTTTTTCCCTCCTTAAGTCAAATGTGAAGAGAGTAAGCTTCACTTTTCCCTCTCACCTCCCCACTTTTTGCCTCCATTGAAAAAGCTTTATCTTGCCTCTTTCATGACAGACAATTTACCCCATTCCATTTCTCCCTTTCTCCTCCCAATATATTTCTCTCTCACCTCTTAATCTTTTTTTAAGTATCATCCCTTTATATTCATATCACACTGTGTCCTCTGTCACATATATTTATATATGTGTGTGTGTGCGCGTGTGAATGTGTGTGTGTGAGTGCAAGTGTGTGTAATCACTCCAACTAACCACATACTGGGAAAAGTTTCAAGAGTTAAAAATATGATCTTTTCATGTAGGTATGTAAACAGTCCAACTTTTTTGTAAGTCCCTTATGATTTCTCTTTCATGTTCACCCTTTCATGCTCCTCGTGACTCTTGTGTTTCAAAGTGAAATTTTCTATTCAGTTCTGGTCTTTTCATCAAGAATGCTTGACAGTTCTTTATTTCATTGAATGACCATTTTTCCCCTGAGGCATTATTGTTATTTTTTTAAGGGGGTAGATGATTCTTGCTTTTAATCCTAATTCCTTTGACTTCTGGAATATCATATTCCAAGCCCTCCTATCCCTCAATGTAGAACCTACTAGATCTTGTGTTATTCTGATTGTATATCCACAATGCTCGAATTGTAAATTTCCAGTTGCTTGCAATATTTTCTCCTTGACCTGGGAGTTCTGAAATTTGGCTGCAATATTCCTAAGAGTTTCTTTTTTCAAATCTCTTTCAGGAGGTGATTGGTGAAGTTTTTCAATATTTATTTTGCCCTCCGATTTTAGAATATCAGGGCAATTTTGCTTGATGATTTCATGAAAGGTGATGTGTAGGATCTTTTTTTTTTTTATTATGGTTTTCTTAGAGTTCCATAATTTTTAAATTATCTCTTCAGGATCTATTTTCCAGGTCAGTTGTTTTTCCAATGAGATAATTTACATTATCTTCTATTGTTGCATTCCTTTCATTTTGTTTTTTATTTTCTTGGTTTCTTACAAAGTCATTAGCTTCCATCTGTTCCATTCTAATTTTTAAAGAACTATTTTCTTCAGTAAGCCTTTGAATCTCCTTTTCCATTTGACTAACTCTGCTTTTAAAAGCATTCTTCTCCTCATTGGCTTTTTGGACCTCTTTTGTCATTTGAGTTATTTTATTTTTAAAGGTGTTATTTTCTTCAACATTTTTTGAGTTTCCTTTAGCAAGTTATTGACTCACTTTTCATGATTTTCTTGAATCACTCTCATTTCTATTCCCAATTTTTCCTCCACGTCTCTTACTTGATTTTCAAAATCTGTTTTGAGCTCTTCCATGGCCTGAGATCATATCATATTTATTTTGTAGGTTTTGGATGTGGAAGGCTTGACTTTTGTGTTTTCCTCTAATGGTACGAATTGTATTTCCTTATCCAAAAAGAAGGAAGAAAATACCTGCTCACCAAGAATATAAGTCATAGTCTTCTTTTTTACCTTTCTTGGGGGCATTTTCTCAGCCACTTATTTGACTTTTGTGCACTTATTCAAGAAGAGGGCATACTCTAGGGACCTGTAAGTTCTCAGTTCCTCCAGCATGGTGCAGTCAAGGGAGAGGCGTTTACTCCTCTCCTGTCCTGCTTTCTGGTCTGGGAGCTACCACAAGATTTCTGTCCAGGATCTGTAAGTAAAATTACTTATCCAAAAGCTCTACCACTTCAACACCCTTCCTCACCCCAGGACTGTCACTCAAGGCTGATACGCAGATCCATGCCTCAGCTTCCCAAGGGTGTTTATGTGGAGTGGTCCAAAAATGGATGCTGCTGCTGCAGTGGCTGCTATAGGTGAGACCAGAATGAGTTCACTGCTCACTTAGTTGAAAGAGTTTTCTCTCTGATCTTTGGCGTTTGTGGGTTGAGCAATCCGGGAACCACTGGTTGTTGTTCCCCCTGAGGCCTGCTCAGGTGTAGTCCCTGCCATACCACACATGCAGCCAAGGTTTGGCTGTGCTCCTCTTCGTTCCTGGTGTGACAGACATTTCCTGTTGACCTTCCAGGCTATACTGGGCTGGAAATCTCTTTCACTCTTTCGTTTTGTGACTTCGGCTGCTCTAGGATTTGTTCAGTGTTGTTTTTTTACAAGTATTTCATGGGCTATGGGGGAGAATTTTTACAGATCCATCCTTCTACTCTGCCATCTTGGCTCCACCACCTCAAGTGTTTTCAGTGGGAATGGGTGTTTTATATTGTCAAAAGCTTTTTTCCGTATCTATTTAGATAATCATAAAGTTTTTATTAGTTTGTTGTTAATGTGCTCAAGAATCCTGATAGTTTTCTTAATATTGAAAAAGTCCTGCATTCCTGTTATAAATCCTCCCTGATGAAAGTATGTTATTCTCATGAGAAGTTACTATAATCTTTTTGCCAATATCTTTAATTTTTTTTCTCTATATCCATTGGGGAACTTGGTCTCTATATATTTTTTCTCCGTTTGTTTCTTCCCAGTTTAGGTGTCAGTGCAATAATTGTGTCATAAAAAGAATTTTGTAGGACTCCTTTGCCACTTTTTCCAAATAGGCTATACAGTATTGGAATTAATAGTTATTTAAATGATTGATAAAATTCACTTTTAGTTCCCTCTAGCCCTAGAGATTTCTTCCTAGAGAGTTCATTGATGGCTCATGTAATTTCTGTTTCTGGATTGCAGTTATTTACATATTTTCCTTCCTCTTCTGTTAATCTTGGCCATTTATATTTTTATAAATATCCGTTCATTTCAATAAGATTGTCAAATTTATGATGGTACACTTGGGGATAGGGGAAATTAGAACGCTGGATGTATTGGGGTGGGAGGAGGGGACAAATGGGGAGAAAATTTGGAACCCAAACTTTTGTGAAAATGAATGTAAAAAGTTAAATAAATAAATTTATATTAAAAAATAAATAAATATTTGTTAAATGACTGATTACTTGATTCACACTTTAAAAAAACAAATTAAAGCTAAGAGAAATTAATTGATACGAAGGTCTCATAGACAGTAAAAGTCAGAGTCAAGACTAAAAATGGAAATTCCTTATTCTAAATTACCTTTACACTGAAGAGGGCTGATTTTTCCAATGTAGTGATATTCTTTCACAAAAGTTCAAAAGAAGAGTGTAATTAATTGATGACAAACACGTCTCTATAGAGAGCATCCATTTCAGGATTACTAAATGAGTTGAAAAAGGGAGATTTGAATCAGAACAGAATATTACAAGTGTAGATGCAGCAAGTCACCTTGCTGATATAAGGTAGAACTTAACAGCACAAATAGTTGAGATATCAGATAATTTAAGACTGAGAAGTATAAGAATCTGAAAGCTCTAATTATTTCGGATAGATTTTTCCGGGGGTGGAGCCAAGATGGCGGAGTAGAAAGACACGCATATGGAGGCTGCCCCCACACAGCCCATAAAATATCTGTAGAGAGGGACTCTCAACAAATTTTGGAGCAGCAGAAGTGGAGAACAACAGAGTAGAGGAGATTTCCAGCCCAGGATGACCTGAAAGACCCACAGGAAACGTCAGTTTCACCAGACACAGAGAGGACTATGGAACCCATCTTGGCCTGGACGACTCACACAGCTCGTGAACAGCCTTCCGGGGTGAAATCTGCAGTCGTGGAATCCCCAATTCCAGCAGCAGAGGGTCTGCAGATCCCTCAACCCACAGGCGCCAAAGGTCAGTGACAGGGTTTATTCAGTTGGCCAGGAAGGGAGAAGGGCCTTCACCTCACGCAGGCTGTCAGGCTATAGAAGTTCTCAGGACAGCCCCTACAGTAACCTGAGACCATAGGTGGATCTTAAAAACCCCTGGGGGCACTGAAGAGCTGTTTCTTTCCTCAGCCCTGTGTAGACGCCCTGAGGCAGCTGCAGTTTGTGTCGCACCAAATGGAGGCCCTGCCCCTGCAGCTTGACTGAATCCCCCTCACCCAATGCTAGCTTGACATAACTGGAGGTCAGATGTCTGTGGAGAGGAAACGCTGCTAAGATTCTGGGCAGAAAAATCCTTGCCTGCGCCCAGACCAGTATACACTTGATTGTGCCACCTTGGAGGAACTGATATCTTACAGGTCCCCAGAGTATACTCTACTCTTGACAAAGGACCCAAAAGTCAAGTCACTGATTGGGAAAATGCTCAAAAAAGGGAAAAAAATAAGACTATAGAAGGTTACTTTCTTGGTGAACATATATCTTCTCCCATCCTTTTGAATGAGGAAGAACAAGGCTTACCATCAGGGAAAGACATAACCGTCAAAGCTGTTGTATCCCAAACATGCAAATAAATATTCAATGGGCTCAGGCCTTGGAAGAACTCAAAAAGGATTTTGAAAATCAAGTTATAGAGGTGGAGGAAAAACTGGGAAAAGAAATGAGAGTGATGCAAAAAAGCTTGAAAAGCGGGTCAACACCTTGCTAAAGGAGACCAAAAAATGCTGAAGAAAAAAACACTTTGAAAAATAGGCTACCACAATTGGCACAAGAGGTTCAAAAAGCCAATGAAGAGAAGTATACTTTCAAAAGCAGAATTAGCCAAATGGAAAAGGAGGTTTAAAAGCTCACTGAAGAAAACGATTCTTTAAAAATTAGAATGGAACAGATGGAGGCTAATGACTTTCTGAGAAACCAAGAAATCACAAAACAAAACCAAAAGAATGAAAAACTGGAAGATCATGTGAAATATCCCATTGGAAAAACAACTGATCTGGAAAATTATCTCTCCAGGAGAGATAATTTAAAAATTATGGGAATACTTGACAGCCATGATCAAACAAAGAGCCTAGAAAACATCTCACAAAATTATCAAGGAAAATTGCACTCATATTCTAGAACAAGAGTGCAAAATAAGTATTGAAAGAATCCACCGATCACCACCTGAAACAGATCTAAAAAGAGAAACTCCTAGAAACATTGTGGCCAAATTCCAGAGTTCCCAGGTCAAGGAGAAAATATTGCCAGCAGTTAGAAAGAAAAAATTCAAATATTGTGGAAATACAATCAGGATAACACAAGATCTAGCAACTTCTACATTAAGGGGTCAAATGGCATGGAATATGACATTCCAGAAGTCAAAGGAACTAGGACTAAAACCAAGAATCATCTACCCAGCAAAAGTGAGTGTAATACTTCAGGAGAAAAATGGTATTTCAATGAAATAGAGGACTTTCAAGCATTCTTGATGAAAAGATCAGAGCTGAAAAGAAAATTTGACCTTCAAACACAGGAATCAAGAGAAACATGAAAGGGTAAAGAGCAAAGAGAAATCATAAAGGACTTACTAAAATTAAAGTGTTTACATTCCTATATGGAAAGACAATATTTGTAACTCTTGAAACTTTTTTCAGTATCTGGGTAGTTGGTGGGATTACACACACACACAGACACGCACACACAAGCACATGCACGCACACACAAACACTCGTGCACATACACACACATGCACACAAGTACACACACAGAGACAGAGAGCACAGAGTGAATTGAATAATATGGGATCATATCTTAAAAGAAATCGAGGTAAACGGTGAGAGAGAAATGTAGTGGGAGGTGAGAGGGTGAAAAGGAATGGGGTAAATTATCTCTCATAGAAGAGGTAAGCAGGAGGCTTTTTTAGTGGATGGAAAAAGAAGAGAGCTGAGAAAAAAAAACATGAAGTTTACTCTCATCACATTCGACTAATGGAAGGAATAAAATGCACCCTCATTTTGGTATGAAAACCTATCTTACAATACAGGAAAGTGGGGGAGAAGGAGATAAGCATGGTGAGGGGGATGATGGAAGGGAGGGCAATGGGGGAGGGAGCAATTTGAAGTCAGCACTCAGGGAGGAACAGGATCAAAAGAGAGAATAGAA
>CM053770.1:536396911-536415386 GCA_028658325.1 Potorous gilbertii
ACAACTGTTGAGTATTGTTCTTGCTACTAGGAAATAAGAAATACAGGTAATGGGGAATAGAAAGTTATCTTGCCCTACAGGACAAAAGAGAAGATGAGGATAAGGGAAGGGAGGGATGTTAGAAGAGAGAGCAGATTGGTGATAGGGACAATGAGAATGCTTGGCATTTTGGGGTGGGGGGAGGAGAGAAATGGGGAGAAAATTTGGAACCCAAAATTTCGTGGAAATCAATGTTGAAAAGTTAAATAAATAAATTACTTAAAGGAAAATATATTTTTTCTGTAATGTATGCTAAGCTCATAGGGACTGCTGTAGAGAAGTTTCCAGATTAAAACTATCAGTGAATATCATATTTAAGGAAGGTACAATCTTAAAGAAAAAAATGAATCGCATTTTTTTTCAAGATTTGTGTACACTAGAGTCTCATTTTGCAGGTTTTGATAAAGGAGAAAATATAACAAGTCATACGTTCACTCCAACTGATAAAATGAGAAAATTAATCCAAAGATCCATACAAAACAATACAGATCTAAATGAAGAATAAATTAACATAGATGTTATGAATCTGAAACAAAATTAAAGCTTCATTTTAAGAGCAGTACATGTAGATGTCTTCAGCTCATTAGTCTTCAGGTTGTTTTCATTACTCCACAGGCCAGGATAAGAATTTGCATTTCCCAAGGTAATGGTATCCCTATGTGGAAGACCATAAGAGACTTTGCTTCATATTCTGAACATTAATCGGTGTCATACCTGTTAACAGCAGAGGGAATCAGCCATTTAAATGCAGGTGAACCTTTTTTTTTTTCTTGCTAAAGTACTTCTAGGGCAAGTACTGTTTTTGTTACCTCTCCCACCCCAACCTTTTCTCTTCCCAGTGGCTTTTCACTTTTTGCTAAAATATTTCCAGGGAAAGCATTAATTTTTCAGACCCTTTCTTCTTCTCAGGAGCAAACAACACCCCAGGGTTATCTCAGAAACCAACTGAAATATCCAATTCTCTCAGTTTGGGGGAAATGGATGGAGTTTAAGGGGATTGGAAGATGATTTCTCATATCATGGTACCACCATCCATTATTCGCATCTCTTTCCTACAGCCATAGTTCTCATATTTATTTCCTATGGGTTTGGAGAAGCAAGGATTAGAAATGAATGACATTCTTTACAACTCACAAGAGGTTTGCCTTGAGCCAAACTCATGCTTTCAGTTTATACAGAGCTTAACTCTCCAGATGCTGTCATGAGACTCTGTCACCTGAGAGCTGCAATGGAGCTTCAAGCACTAAGGCGAAACTAGAGAAGAGAGTAATGTGTGGGAATTGGGTTTCAGGGCGGAAGCCAGCAAATATCAGCGGACACAAAGGACTCCTGGGAGAGGATAACTCTCCGAGGCAGAGTATAAGACAGAGTATAGATGAAAACAAATCTCTGCTGGTCGCTGAATGGCTGACAAATACAAAGGGCAGAGCACGGAATGGAAACTAGCCAAAAAGTTCAGGACTTGGGACATACCATCCCTTGCAGGAGACAGTATAAATTTTAGAAATGAAAAATTCATCACCACTTATTCCCTTCCCACAGACAAAAAGAGTGTCATTAGATTAAACTGCTAGATTTGGAAGAGAACTTAGAATTAATCTTATCCAAACCCTTCATTTTACTGATGCAGAAACTAAGTTCATGAAGTGGTAAATAACCTACCCAAAGTCACACAAGTGTCAAATTTGGAATTGAAACTGAAGTCTTATGACTTCAAGTGGAACCTTCAATCCACTATACCATATTGCTTTTGTCAAACATTAATTCTATTCCATAGACTATTATTATTATTTCTCAAAACCTTGGGAAGAACCTGAAGAAAGTTAAGTTCCTTCATGTCATGCTATGAAGATTTTTATTTGGAGGCACAATTAGGAATGTTTGTGCCTAAAGCAAATTTGACATTTCCTATGCGTTTCATTTCTATGAATGTCATACTGTATACCAAATTAAATGTACACTTGTCCCAAGAACTCTCTCTTGAACACTCCTTCCAATTTATTCTCCACTATTTAACTCACTTTTTAATCTCAACTCTAGAAAAATGTTGCCACTTTGTTGCAACAAAGTTGGTGAAACTACCTTTATAATCATAAAATATTTGATGGTTTGCTTTCCAGGCTGCAACTTCTACGTTCCCCTCCTCTTATTTCCTTTGCCTCAGAATAGCATCTGAGAAAAAAAAATACTTTTTAAAAAAGCACACAGTATCACAGGGCTCAGTTTTATTCTAATTGTCACTTTCCTTTTCTATAGTTATAAATAGTTGCAGTGAATTTTTTTTCTGTGACTCACTTATTATTTAGTATTTTATTGTTAAAATGCCATTTGGGTCTACAACTTCTGTTTATGTTTTCAAAATCAATTACTGTCTTTATCACATTATAGTCTGGAAAGAATATGTTAAATACTTCTGCCTTTTCACATTTGGAATATCTAGTATATGATATATTTTTCTTTACAGTTCCATATGTTAAAATTTATATGTATTCTTTTATATTCTCTTCTAGAAGATAACATAAGGCTTTTAACTTTAATTTTCATAGTAATCTCCTTAAGTTCTCTGTTATCCCTTTTGTTACTTTCTGCTTAACTTATCTAAAATAGAGAGAGATACTGAAGTCTCCTGGCACTATTGTGTTACTGTCTTTGTCTTCCAGTAAGTCAGATATTATCTCCTTTATTAATTCGATGATGTCATTGGAAGCATACATATTTATTATTGCCACTGGTTGACTATTAATGATTCTTTTCAGTGAAATATAGTTTCCTTTTTTATCCTTTTTTGTTCTTTGAAAGTATGCTTTTACTCTCTCGGAGAGCATTGCTACCATTCCTATTTGTTTTTGAATTTACTTGATGCAAAGTGAATTTTTCCGATTCCCTCAGTTTTATTTTATGTCTTTACTCCCATTGCCTTGCAGAGTTTGATTTGTAGGTTTCCCTTTTCCATTTTAGCTTACCTCCAAAAAATGCCAAGTGTTGGAAACTTTTCAGAGAACATTGCTCCATGCTGGAGCCCCTCCACAACACATCTCTGATTGTGTAACCCACCACTGATCTATACTCACATCCAGTTAACTCCCCCCATCCATTTGCCTCATAATCTCCCTGGGTATATGCTCTCTCACTTCTTCAGGTATCAGTTGTCCCCAGGAGATCTAAATCCTCCCCATCCACTCCTAAGGTGATATGAGTAGACATTTCAAGGAACAAAACAAAACAAGATTTTCATCTCCTTTCACAAATCATCTCTTTAAACCTATAGTAGAATTTATCATGAGAACCCCCTCCTGCTATTAAAGCTTCCTTCCTTTCTCCCTTTTTCAGTCTTTATTCTCTCATTCCCACCCCCATAGTAGGCTCATCTCTTTCTGAGACCACAGCAGTCATCTTCCTCATATTGCTAGCCCTTGATTTAACTGTGGTGCATCATATATTCCTACAGTATCCTGTATCCTCTTGTTACCTTCCCTCCTCTCATGTACCAATTTATGTTGTAATGTACTATGTGCATATGTATATATGTACATGTGTATAAGTATATGCATATACATGTATGTGTGTATGCACACATGCACCTATATATTGGAAATGTAAACTGAAGGATAGTATAAATTAGTAGTAGACTATATTGTACACACATACACATATGTGAAATTGTAATGCACATACAAACATATGCACATATCCATATGAACGTGTGTGTGTGTGTTTGCAGCTATAGGTGAAGTGTGTTGACAAGTTCTGTTCAACATGACTCAGGACTAACTCTTCACTGTAACCTCCACTAGAATTCCATCTTCACTCCTGTCTCCTTGTATGAATTTAGAAAGAAGTTTATTAAAAATCTCTCTGCTGACCTTCTTTGTTATTGCCATCCTTGACTTCTGCACTTATTCACTACTCCTTTATTTCTACAGTGTTTCTATGTATTGTTCAAGGAGCAAATGATCTTTTCATTTCTGATTTTCTTTTTAATATGTTTCAAACGTCTTTTGTTATTGAACATCTATCTTTTTTCAATTATGGTTAAGCTCATGTTTGCAGAGGTCACTCTGGTTTGTATCCTGAACTGCATTGTTCTTTGGAACACATTATTTCATTCCCTTCCGTGCTTTCCCGTGGGTGTATAATATTCTTGCATTATTCAGAAAACTTTTTCTTTTAATTTTAATTTGAAGGTCTTTCTCCTGATTACTTGCAGAACTTGTTTCTGAATTGAATTACTGAATTTAACCACTGCATGTCTTAGATTTTATAATCTTGGATTCTTTTCTGGAGGTGATATATGAGTTCTTTCAAATGGTATTTCATTATCTATTTTCAAAAGATCTGAAGAGTTCTCTTGTATTATTTCCTGCATAATGGTGTTGAAATTTTTTGTTCTGTTGTGTTCTTTTGGAAGACTTATGATCCTTAAATTTCCTCTACACATATTGTATTTGAGATGAGGATGCTTTGCTTGCATAGTGACATTTAAAAAAAATGTATAAAAGTTTTGTTTCTCTTCTTTTACATTGCCCTTCGCTTCTAAAAATTTTCATTTACAGTCTATCATTCTCTTCCTTTTCCTTGGTAAGGCTTGTCAACACAGATTCGAGTTTTTTTTCCATTATGCCTATTATTACTACAGTGCAAGTTATAAATATTGCTCTCATAATTCTCATTTCTCTTTTGAACCACTGAGGAACAGTGTATTATAGTACCATATTATCTCATTTTCCACAGAGTCCTCTGTTCATCAAGTGCTGAACATTTTCCTTTGTTTTAAAATATTTATTCATAGACACATAAAAGTGTTTACTAGATCTGTAGGCCATATTTTACGTTATTAACATATTCTTTTATAGTTCATATGCTTACATTTAAGGTCTCTGAGTTTTCTTCTTCCTGAAATCTTTGGTAATTTCAGTCTTTTTCTGAGTATATGACCGCCTTACATCTAATAGTGATGGTTTCCTATGGTCCTGGAACTCAAAGTCTATAAACCTCTTTGTTCATCAGCCTAAGCCTCTGTGCCAATTGACTTTTGGGTCGACAGAATTGACCTCAGCTGGATACCAAGCTCTGTCCCTCAAGCTCCCTCAAGCCTATTTGAGTGATGCACACATAACTCGAATACCCACACACGTATACACACAGTGTCCTGTTTTGGTATTTTTCCCTCTCTGTGTTTTTCAGTATTCTGGAGTGATACAAGCAGTTCAGAGACTTTAAGTACTAGTGCTATGCAATCATCTACCACGAGATCAGCATATCTGCCTTGTTTGTTCTATGATGTTGTGTGATGGTGATGGCAGGATTTCCTGGATAGAGTGACTGTCTGTCCTGGCCAGAACAGAATTTCATAGCTCAGAGCCAGGGATTCCATGGAATTCAGAAGGAAAGAAAATGCTTAATGTTGTATTTTGTTGTAACACTGTGTGTCAGGATCTTTGAACTGTTAGAGGAGGCTTGCTGCTGGTACGCTGGGAGTTTGGGGTGGTGTACTGAGTGACCTCAGGGTCAGGGAACGATAAGTCATTTTCTATAACTTTCCATTTAATTCTGGGTATAATAGATTATGGACACAGCTCATGTTGCTTGATTTTTGGCACATATTTTTTGGTTTGTTTTGGCGGTTTTTGAGAGGTCATAGGGATCAGAGAAAATTTGTAGTTCTTTATTTTATTACTCACATGATCTAGAAATCTGATCCAGCTTCCTTCTATTCTGTCTTCAGATATTTGCATTATCTTTATCACATGCCATAACCTGGGCATTCTAAATAAAAATCTATGTGCCCACCTGAGCAAATTATCGGTGCAAGAGTCAACAAGGCTCATCTCCTTGCACATCTCATACCTATGAAAATATAATTTGGATTATGATGTTTCCAAGAAGAAAATAAACCAAAGATCATTAACAGAAAATAAGAATATGTACGGTTGAAACACAAACAATATCAGTGATTAATAATCTACCTACCTAGAACTGAAAGAAACTAAGTCTTTGTAAAAAGGAAAAAAATTACAAAATAAAATATTAAACCTGGTTATTATTGAAGGTATTTGTACCATAATAAAATTTTATACAAGGAATTAGCTCTCTTTTGATGTTTGTTTATTTACTACAAGAATGCATTTTGGGTCTGGAAAGATCTACAATCTATCCCTAATATTTATTAAGTATACCTCACCCTGTGGTATGTCTGATAGTAAATACCCCCCTGGCATGATCCTTAGTGTTCTAAATTGGCATAAGATAGAAAGTGGTAGCATCATTTTTTCCCATTGCCCTTCTATAGAGAACTCTGACTTCTTCAAACACTCTCATTGGGTAAGCAGTTAAGTTTTACAACTTTCTAGCCACCTTGTCCCTTAGTCAAATTGCCTGCATATTGAAGAGGAAAAATAGGAGGATGCTACTCCCCTACATAACCTTTCTCCCATCCCTTCCTCACAGGAAGGAATACCAAGATAAGTCATCTCTCTCTAGATTGCAAGTAACATTTATATTATCAAATTTGCATGTGTTGCTGTATAATAGGAACACATGAACAATCCAAACTATACCTGAATAGCCCGATTTGTTCTTGCAATGCAAATGTAATATGGTTTTAAATAGACTATATCATAAATTATCAGGTTTTATTTGCCCAATTATATCCCAATAAATTTAAAAATCTCAGCAAAATGGATAAATATTTACAAAAATGTAAATTGCTCATATTAATAGAACAGGAAACAGAGTGTTTGAATAACCCAGTTTCAAAAAAGAAATCAAACAAGTCATCAATGAACTCTCTAAGAAAAAGTTTCCCAGGGTAAGATGTGTTCACAACTGAATTCTCCCGTTTAATGAACAGTTATTTCGACTTCCATATAAACAGCTTATAAAAATAAACAAAGAAATTCTACCAAATTCTTTTTACAACACATATATAGTACTGATACCTAAAACCAAGGAGAATTAAAGCAGAGAAAGAAAACTATAGACCAGTTTTCCTAATTAATGTTTATGGAAAATTGTAAATAAAATACTAAATAAGAGGTTGTAGCAATATGGCACAAGAGTCACGCACTATGATCAACGGGAATTTATAACGTGGACACACAGCTAGTTCAATATTAGAAAAAAACTCTAGCATAATTGACCATATAATAACAAAATCAACAGAAATCATATGATTTTCTCAATAGATACTGAAAAGGTTGTTAACAAAATACAACATTCATTCCTATTAGAAATACTACAGAATATGGTGAAACTAGATGGTACAGTAGATAGAGCACCAGTTCAGGAGTCAGGAGGACCTGAGTTCAAATCTCACCTCAGACACTTGACACTCACTAGCTGTGTGACGTTGTCACTTAACTCCAATTGCCTCATCCTGAGTCATCTCCAGTCATCCTGGTGAATATCTGGTCACTAGATTCAGATGGCTCTGGAGGAAAAGTGAGGTTAGTGACTTGCACAGCCCTCCTTCACTCAAAACAAAGTCATGTGCAAGTGATGTCATTATTTTTATGATGACATGGACTTCTTTGGCAACGAAGCATGGACACACTACAGAACATAGGGATAAATGGATCTTTCCTTAAAATTATAAATAATATCTATCTAAAATTATCAACAATCATTATCTGTAAGGGTGATAAGCTAGAAGTATTCCCAATGAGATCAGAGATGAAGTAAGGATGCCCATCACCACTAATATTACCCAAAACTATAAAAACATATTAACTATAACAAAAACAGAGATGAAAAGAAATGGAAGGAATCAGAATAGGCAAGGAGGAGACAAAACTGTCACTCTTTAACGATGATATGATGGCATACTAAAAATATCCTAGAAAGTCAGGTAAAAAAATGAAATAATTAATATCTATAGCAAAGTTGAAAGGTATAAAATAAATCCATATAAATCATCAGAATTTCTATATATAACCAACAAAGCCTAGAAAGAAATAGAAAGAGCAATTCCATTTAAAATAACTGTAGATAATTAAAAAAACTTAAGAGTTTACCTTCCATGGCAAACTGAGGAACCGTATGAACACAACAAAACACTTCTCACACAAATTAAGTCAGTTCTAAACCACTGGAAAAGTATCAATTTCTCATGGGTAGGCCTAGTCGATAAAATAAAAAAAAAATGACAATTCTATCTAAATTAATTTACTTATTTAATATCATACTTATCAAACTATCAAAAATTATTTTTATATATCCAGAAGAAATAATAACAAAATTCACCTGGAAGATCAAAAGGTCAAGAATATGAAGAGAATTGATGAAAAAAATGTAAAGAAAGCTGACCCAGTCATACCACATAACCAACTATAGTATACTATAGTATACTTTATACTATAGTATAAAGCAGTAGTCACTAAAACTGTCCAGTAGTTTTTATAGTCCAGGCTAAGAAAGACAGATGACTCAGTGGAATAAAATAGGTAAACCAGGTACCATAAATTATCTAGTGTTTGATAAAACTGAAGTCCCCAGCTTCTGGAACAATAACTCACTGCTTGAGATAACCTACTGAGAAAACTGGAAAGTTAAAGAGGAAACTAGTTAAAGATTAACATCTTACACTGTATGGCAGGTAAGGTCAAAATGTGTACATGGTTTAGACACAAAGGATAAGAGCATAAGTAATTAGGAGAGCAAGGAATGGTTGTTCAATACATGGAGAAGGAAAGAATTTATGGTCAAACAAGAGACAGAGGTCATTTTGAAATGCAAAATTGATAATTTTGATCACACTAACTTTAGAAGGCTCTGCACAAACAAAATCAATGCAACAAATATTAGAAGGAAAGTGGAAAGAAAGGAAACAATTTTTACAGTGAGTGTTTCTGATAAAGACCCCATTTCTCAACTGCATTAGAGACCAGCATCAAACTTGTAAAAGCACAGGTCATTCCCCAATTAATGAATTGTCAAAAAATATAAATAAGTAATTTTCAGATAAAGAAATCGATATACATATATATAAATATATATATATATATATACACATGTATACATATGTTTATATATATATATACTCACATACACAAATACATGTATATATATGCATGTATATGTATATATATGTACATATGTGTGTATATATGTGTATATTTATGCATGCAGGTCCTTTTTCTCCTTTTTTGTGATCTCTTTGGGATACAGCCCTAGTATTTGTATTTCTAGATTGTTGTGTTTGTCCTTCATTTTTGAAGAGGATCAAGACATCAGGGAAATGATGATATGACTTGCACTTGATTCTGATTTGAGTGAGGGAGTATTGTGAAACGTCGCCAGACTCATTTTATTCTCCAGGGCAGTCTGGATCCAGCGACTAGATATTTATCAGGATGACTGGAGATGTCCCAGGATGCAAAGGGAGACCTTTGCCCTTTTAGGCTAAGACCTTTCCAGGTACTCACTTAAAGCGAGATGATGTCCATTCAGTGAATACGGCTTGCCTTTTTAAGAAGTGACTCAAGGGATGGCCCATTTAATTTAAAAAAAGAAATTAAGCTGAAAGGGGAAGACCCTCAGGGTTGCTGTTCCAAAGAAAAATAATTACCATTGAAATGCACTCTAAATTCAGTCAAAGTCTAGAGGTCTCAAAATATAGCTATTAAGTATTGCTGGATAAAAGGAAATACACAGTTTGATTGTCACTGAGGTAATAGTTCCAAATTGGTATCCATAACGACTAGCTTAGTTCACAGTTACACCAACAGTGGTTTAGTATCCCAGTTTTCACAGTCTACTCCAGTATTTATCACTTGCCTTTCTCTCATATTAGCCAATCTGATAAGTGTGAGGTGGTATCTCAGAGTTGTTTTAACTTGCATTTTTCTATTCAATATTTTATAAATATAGATATAGATACAGATACATATGCGTATATATGTACATATATCAGCTATCTTGTGATGACAATGAATTGGAAATTGAGAGAATGCTTATTGATTGGTGAATGGATTAACAAGCTTTGATACCTTGTTCTAATATATATATATATATATATATATATATACAGTAATGGCAACATTGCACAGTTATCAAATATGAATGACTTAAATATTATCTTCAATAGTTATGCAAGAGAATTCCAAAGGACTTATGATGATAAATGGTATTCACTTCCAAAGAAACTGCTAATGAGGTCTGAATTATTGAAGCATATTTTCACTTTCTTTCTTTATGTATGTGTCTGTATTTAATTTTGGTCTGTTTCCTCTTTCACAATATGACTAATATGGATATATGGTTTATGTGGTTGCACATAAGTAATATATCAAATTACTTCCTGTCTTAGGGAGGGAGATGACATAAGGAGAAAATTTATAACTCATTTTTTTAAAATGAATGTTAAAATTTGTCTTCATATGTAATTGAAAAAAATAACATTAAAATAAAGGAGTACTTAAAATAGAGTCCATGGCAACTGGTTCCAAGGAGTCCATGAACTTGGATGGAGGAAAAAAATCTGTCTTTATTTTTACCAACCTCGTACTAAAATTTAGCATTTCCTACAATTATAAAAAAATATAAAAACTTGAAAATCCAAGCTGTGAGCTCTTTCACCCATTGTGTACTTCCCTCCCAGATCCTGCTTCTAGTTGTGGCAATACCTCCTATCTGTCTTATCCATTTAACTTGACACTTTGATTTGTTTTGTTTTGGTGCTTGACTCAGGATTTAAAAACTGCAATGGTGAAGGTGATGAGTAGTTTAAGAATGTTGGAAACAAACATCTCTAAAGTTTTACTGTGTGTCTTCAGGACTCTGTACTATTTTTAAATGCCATTGCAAATAGTTGTATAATGCATTTCACACAGAGTTGTTGGTTTCTATGAAGGCCCTCCAGCTTTACATAAGAAATTATCTAATATAACTGCAATATGAGAAGGAGGCAAGGGGGAGCTTCTCTATGTAAATTATATAATCCTTAAAAAAAAAAAAAACAACTTTTTATATCTTCCACCTAAATACCTGGTTTTTTGTTTTTAATTGTCAGAACCATAACAACCCCTTAAATTCCCTCCTGGCCATTAACACAGAAATGAATGAAGACTTTGTAGTCTCCCTGTGAGTTTTATGAGATTGTTCACATCACTTGGGGGAGGGGAGTAGCTTTATCTGTACACTGACTTCAGACCAGTTCAAATAAAAGTGTACATGTTAAAGAAAACAAAAAAAAAGTTTAAGAATCCTAACTCTAGTGCTCTCCATACCTTTGTTGGAAGATTTGTGTAGATCAGTAGGGTCAAACTAAAACTGAAAATGGAGCCACTAAACTATATTTAAAGAATCTTGCTGCTGACTATTGACTTAGAAAACCAAATATTTACATTATCTATATTCTATGTCATTTTTATTCATTTTATTAAATATTTCCAATTACACTTTAGACTGGTTGTAGGGAGAATTTTGGGAGCTATCTCTCATCTAGATCCTTATTTCATGTCCCTAAATATTCACCCAACTCTTACCCTCTCTTGTATTCCCTCTACTCAAGGCAATAGCCTAGATGTGATTTTGGTGTGTTCAGGCACATGTGACATTATTTTAGTTAACATTTAAAGAAATATTTTATATTCACTTTCCCTTAATCTGATGACATCCTAAACTGAGCATGCCTTTTTCTTACCTCTGACAATAAACTTTTGAACTCCTTCTCCTCAAAAACAAACGGCACTATTATGTGTTATTTCTATATGACTAAAGTTATTAATATATCTTGTTCATAAATCCAGACTATTAATCATGATATTTATAATTCACAAAATTGCTACATAAAATTTGTAAATGCTGATTTTTCTTTGGGGGAGAGAGTTGTTGGGAGAGGATCAAGGAGAGGCTGTAGGAGAGAGTAAAGCTAACAAATCCACAGAGCAATACATTTCCTCAATGCAAAAAAGATGTAACAATATCCTCTAATCAACTGAATGATAAACCTTAGCTAATTTGTCCATAAGTGTACTAGATCTGAGATGGCCCAGGTTTCCCATGGTAATGGCTAAGCTTTCCTATTCTCTTGATAATGGAGAAGAAATTATATTACAAAGTATAGTCATGAAAATATCACTAGCCAATCACAGGTGCTATGATAAATTTTTAGGTCCATTAAAATGCAATCATCAAATATTCAACATGTCTTATTTTTTCTTTGTTAATTCACTATATCTCTAATCCCTCAACTCTATTAGTACTTTTCCAGGCCACTTTAACTGGCTTCACTTCCTTCCCTTGTCAATCTCCATCCTTTGATTAACCAATTCAATTCTACTCTATCCTCTGCTCTCAAACCTCTGGCTCTCTCATTCTCTATTGATACTAGATTTTTTCCTCTGTCTTCTCTCTTCCTACTCATTTGCTACTGAATAGAGTTGTAAGAGATCACACAACCAGGCTGACTGGATGTATTGCAAAGTTATGTTAACTCTCCTGATATGCTCTAAGATAGCAGAACTTTGGAAAGGCTAGCAAGTGGAAAACATGGAAAAACATAAATTAGAAATTTCTAAACAAATTGTGATACATGAAAGTCATGGAATATTACTGTGCTATAAGAAATGATGTGTGTAATGCATACACAGAAGCATGGAAAATATCGATATTGATTGATACAGAGTGAAGTGGAGTCAAGAAAACAACAAACAGTAACAAAAAGAATGCAAATGTTAGCAATGACACACCTACAAAGCAAAAATAAATGTAATTAAATTATTAAGGTCAAATGAAACTTGAAATAAGAGATCTAAGAAGTAACCCCCAACTTAGCCTCTCATAGAAGTGAGATGTCCACAGGTGTTACACATATATCAATGAGTTCTGCTGACAGTTTTCTCTTTTTCTTCTCCAAAAACTTTTTGCCATATTATATAACTCTATGAGAGAGGACAAGAAACAGAAGATATCAGTAAAAACTAATCTAAAAATAAGTTATGTTAACTAATCTCAACTGGCCCCTCACTGCAGAAAATTAGTCCTTTTAATCCTTTGTAATTGAATTTATATCCTAGTAATCTCATTTTTTTATCATAAGTCTCTACCAGCATACCCTTCAATATATTTGAATTTGTGTATATATTAGCAAATTGTATATGTAGTTAGCATATTAGTACACATGTTACATAACTATATAATACTCTATAAACTAATGCACATCACAAAACAATGTAAGGATGAAATAGTTTAAAAATGTTTCAATTCATGACACTTAATTATTATACATGCTTATTAAATTTATTATTGATAATGTAATTGATTATGCTTCATTAGTTATAAAAATATTGTTTTTAATACTTTTTGATATACCAATATAGTGCAATATGCTAGAAGAAAAGGAACAAGTGTAGGTACCACTGTCAAGACTTCTACATTGTGGGACTCCTACTCTTCCCTCAGGAGGACGAATATGTCTATGTTACATGTAATTAATATAAAAGTAATGGGAACATTAGTATCAATCTTTAAGTTAAATATTAACAAAGCTTAATTTCTTTCTTTTAAAATTTTAATTTACCAGGATTTACATTTTGTATTCCCCAAACACAATCATACCTTGGTCTTTTCACATTGTGTTAATTACAATGGACTAAAATAAGCTGGATCTTAATGTTGTCAGGTGGGAGGCCTAACATATGAGGCATCATTGAATTAGCTCAAAAAAAAGTCAGGAAATTTTAATCCAAGGCTAGAAAAAAATGAATGATTGAAACAAGCTTCTGTGATTTATTATGTCAGCTGTTGTTTGAAATACAAAAGTAGACACACTGCAGTTACCTTGCAGGAATTAGTTTTTCTAAGAATATTTCCTTGTCTCTCTTCTTTGACCCACTCAGAAGTAAGAAGTACTCAAGTTCTTATGTTTTTGATTTTAGTTTTTAAATTTTCTTTTAGAACAAGCTATATGTCCCATCAGTCTTTATGTCCATTCTCTGTGATATTTTCAGGTATACTAGGAGTTCCTTAGCCTCTAAACGCTTTTCTTCAGTTAATTTGCATTACAGGAACATTTTTCACCACCAGAGGCAGTTAATGGCACAGTGGAATTCACATTCAGCCCCGGTCACTTGCTATCTATATGTTCCTGGGCAGGTCACTTCATGTCCTCAGTTTACTCAACTGTAAAATGGAGATAATAATAGCACCTACTTTTGAGGGTTGTTGTAATGACCAAATGAGATGATATATCTTTGTATAAAAAAAGTGATTGACTTTGTGCATGGCACATAATAGACCCTTTGAAAATGCATATTCCCTTCCCTTCCCTTTTTCTCTGGCCACCTCACCATCCTTCTTGGAACCAAAGTTGTGAAATGGCGATTATAGTATAAGCTTTCTCTTTTATAAACGCTTCTAAATTTTGCAGTAGATTTAATTCTATATTGAAATGATCCATAGTTTGGCCAGTAGGGAACCTGGCCCTAAAACTCACCTTCCAACTTTATTACACATTGATGGTTTTACACACAGTTGTCCCCGCAACTTGGGCTTCTCACAGGGCTTTAGAAACTTACCTGTCTTCAATGGGTCTTCAAACAACCTGTTCTCTATTGCTAGAATACATAGAATACATTTCCTCCTCACCTTCCCCTAATATAACCCCTACTTAGTTTCCTCCAAGATTTAGCACATGACCAAGGATGCTTTTCCTGATTTTTTTCAGCTAGAATGTTCTTCTCCTAAAAATAATCTATCATTTATTTAGCATGTAACTATGTACATACATCTGATAATCTCAATAGGATACAAGCTACTTGATGACTGGAGTTCTTTCTCATTTGTATGTCTATCACAGAATTTGACCCATAATAGTGTCAATGTAAAATTTTTTATTTTATTGTCATCTTACTCCTGTTTCAGTGGGCCTGTCTGCTTCTGAGGATCATCCTGTGGGCCTTAAGAGCAATGTAATATCACTAATATTAACTCTTCAGCCAACTTGCACAGATATCACCATGCCCTTGCTCAGTCCTCATCTGTTCCTGCCACCAGCACTGGACAGCCCTTAAAGGAAAATTGAAACATAGAAAGGAAACAGCCTAACATCTCACATGCCTTAGGGACCCTTTTAAGTCTCTTGGGCTTCTGTAACCTCCCCAGTCCTAAACTCCTTTACCATCCTACCCTTATCAATATCTCTATTAGTGCTTCCATCTTCCACCCTATCTCCAGATGCTGCACCAGTTGACCCCAGTCCCAATCAAGGCACATAGCCTCTTACTTAACCTGCATATGTACCCCACTATTACCACAGTCTGTTATCTGGACACAAGTGAGAAGGCAGAATAAAACCCACAGTTTCCTCTCCAGCAATAAGAGCAGCCCAAATAAAACAGCCTTCACCAGGACAGTTCCAATGGCAGGTAGGCCCTGATCAATATGTTCTCTCCCTTTCCTAGTAGTCCTAGTGGTTTGTAGTCCTAACTTTGGAGACTGCTCTATGTTATTCAACAAAACCACTGTCTCAAACCTTTATTCTCTTTAAACTTTGCATATCTCCTTTCTCTACCCTTTCAGTTGGTGAATTCACTTCCTATTGTTCTAAGAAAATACGAGTTGACCATCTCCCCTTCGCTGGAGCTCATAATGGCTTGAGAAATTTTGACATCTTCCTCGTCTTTCAGTAGGTGATGAGAGGGCCCTTTGCAGAGAGACCAACTTGAAACTGTAATGTCTCATCTTTCTTCTGCGTTTTGTTTTTTTCCGAAGTTTCTCACATAAGTATCTCTCTTCTATCTAATCTTCAATCTCTACCTGTTTCTTCCTTATTACTTGCAAATAAACCATGTATCTCCCATTCTTAAAATCTTTACTAGATCTCTCTTTCTCTCATTTTTAGATATTGTCCTCGGTCTTTCTTCCCTTTCTCAAATTCTTAGTAAAAGGTATCTACTATCCCTGACTCTACTTCCTCTCCTGTCACTTGTTTCTCCATCCACAATATGATTTTCAGTTTGATCACATAATTGAAGTTGTTCTCTCCAAAATTGTCAATGATCTCTTAGTTCCTGAATCTTGATGATATATCTCTAATCCTCATCATTTTTAACCTCTCAACAGAGTACGCTAGATAATGTTTCCTTTGGAATTTTTTGCACTTTTTTCCCTTCATCTCCTAACTACTTGAATGGTCTTTCTCAGTCTCCTTTGCCACATCATCCATACCATGCCACCTCACTGTTAATGTACCTTAAGGTTGTGTCCTGAACCTTCTTCCTTTGTTTTCTCTGTCTTCTTCCTCTTCATGACCTCCTCAGTTCCATAGGTTTAAATGTCATTTCTACACAAACGATGCCAAGGTCTGTAAAGCATCCAGCTCTAATTTCTTTTCTGAACTCCAGTCCCATATCATACATCACCTGTTAGACATTTCATATTGGATGTTCTGTAGACATTTCGTATTCAATATGTCCAGTAGTCCTGAATCTATCTCTCTTTTAAGTTTCCCTATTTCTATAAGGATTAACTCAGCTTTGCAACCTCAGTATATGCCTTCCTCATCTTTTCACTCTCTCTCTCACTCCACCTATCCAATAAATTCTTAAGACTTGCCATTTATGTAACATAATACTTATCTCATTTTTTTCAGGCCCTCAGGAAGGACTTTCTTACTGAATTATTATAAAATGCTTCTAATTGTTCTCCTTGCCTTAACTATCTCCGTTCTCCATCATGTGTTCCACAGAACTGACAAAGTAATTTTCTTACTTTTTGGATATAGAATGTCACTCCCCCTTTCAATAAATTTAGTACCTGCTTATTACCTATGAGATTAAATAAACATGGCATCCAAAGGCCTTCATAACTTGAACTGAACCTAACCTATCTTTCTGCTTTATTAGTTAGTCAACCAATAAACATGTATTAGGCACTTACTATGTGGGAGGAACTATGCCCAGTGCTGGGAATACAAAGAAAGGTGAAAGATAGTTCCTCCACTCACTGAACTCACACTCTGATGGAAGGAGACAACAGGCAAACTCCTTTGTACAAATCAGTCATAGACAGGATAAATATGAAAAAAAAACCTCAGAGAGAAGGGGCATGTGTACATAACTCCCCTTGCTGAAATCTGTAGAGTGCAGTCAAATGTTCTTCATATCTTATCTCCCTGATTTTGACTGGCTAACTCAGCCCCTGCTATGCTTTGAATATGCTCTCTTTCTACCCTCTGCCTCTTAGAATCCCTACTTGTTGTTGTGGTTGTTTTTTCTTCACTAAAACTTAAAGTGAGAATTAGGCTCGCCTAGACGACTAAAAGGTTAAAGAACTTTCCTAATCATGAGAATAAGACTAATTTAAGAAAAGGAAGGACTTGAACTCAGTTGCTCTTTATTCCAAGGCTGATCCTGAAATAGAAGTAACAGCATCACCTTAGCCACCACTACCATTGATGCCCACCATTTTTTTCAAAATACATTTTTCTCTTGTTGAATAAAATCATCCAAGAAAATCTTCTTCTGTCATCTCACAATGGTATGAGATTGTAATGGTGCTAAAGTAAATGGTAGTTATTTTCTCAAAGTTTATGCTAGCCTATTATAAGGTGTTTCAGAATTTAACAAACTGAAAGAGCTTTATGTAAGGACCACTAATGCTTTATATATGTCTTTCATTTTAACTCAGACTATCTAAAGTCCAAGAGTCTCATTTACAGGATAGTTATTAGTGGACATTTCCTTCAGCCATGGCAAATCATAGAAATTACCTACTAAGTGCTACCATTCAAAGAAGCATGTGCATTAGTGAGATAATGATTTCTTAAAGATTCAGACAGCATATATACAGGAAGCTCAATTTGAGTTGACATCATAGATTGAGAGCAGGAGGAACTTTAGATGAAATCAAGATGAACTTCATAATTTCATAATTAAGAAAAGTGAAGCCCATGGGGGTTTAGCCCACAGTTATTGTGGTCCCACAGTAGTAATATATATATTTGTTTATTTTTTAAATAAATTTATTTAACTTTTTACATTCATTTTCACAAGATTTTGGGATCCAAAATTTTCTTTCCATTTGTCACCTCCCCCCTCCCTGATACAGTGGACATTCCAATTACCCATGTCACCAATCTGCCCTGTCTTCTATCATCCCTCTCTTCCCTTACCCCACCTTCTCTTTTGTCCTGTAGGGCCAGATAACTTTCTATTCCCCATTACCTGTATTTCTTATTTCCTAGTAGCAAGAACAATACTCAACAGTTTGTCCTAAAACTTTAAGTTCCAGTTTCTCCCCATCCCTCCCTCCCCATCCATTCCCTTGGGGAAGGCTGGCAATTCAATATAGGCCGTATCTGTGTAGTTTTGCAAATGACTTCCATAATAGTCGTGTTGTGTAAGACTAACTATATTTCCCTCCATCCTATCCTGCCCCCCATTGTTTCTAATCTCTCTTCTGATCCTGTCCTTCCCTGAGTGTTGACTTCAAATTG
>CM053770.1:536415886-536459535 GCA_028658325.1 Potorous gilbertii
ACAGATATGGCCTATATTGAATTGCCTGCCCTCCCAAAGGGAATGGGTGGGGAGGGAGGGATGCGGAGAAGTTGGAACTCAAAGTTTTAGGACCAACTGTTGAGTATTGTTCTTGCTACTAGGAAATTAGAAATACAGGTAATGGGGAATAGAAAGTTATCTGGGCCAACGGGACAAAAGAGAAGATGGGGTAAGGGATGGGAGGGATGATAGAAGAGAGGGCAGATTGGTGATATGGGTAATTAGAATGCTCAATGTATTGGGGAGGGGGGAGGGGACAAATGGGGAGAAAATTTTTGAACCCAAAATCTTATGAAAATGAATGTAAAAAGTTAAATAAATTTATTTTAAAAAATTAGAATGGAACAGATTGAAGCTAATGACTATGAGAAACCAAGAAATCAAAAAACAGTACCAAAAGAATGAAAAAGTGGAAGGTAATGTAAAGTATCTCATAGGAAAAACAACTGACCTTGAAAATAGATAATGCAGAGAGAATTTAAAAATTATGGGACTACCTGAAAGCCATGATCAATAAAAGACCCTAGAAATCATCTTTCATGAAATTATCAAGGAAAACTTCCCTAGTATTCCAGAATCAGAGAGGAAAATAAATATTGAAAGAATTCATTGAACATTTCCTGAAAGAGATCCAAAAAAAGAAACTCCTAGGAACATTGTGGCCAAATTCCAGAGTTCTCAGGTCAAGGAGAAACTATTGCAAGCAGCTAGAATGAAACAATTCCCGTATTGTGGAAATGCAGTCAGGATAACACAAGATCTAGAAGCTTCTACATTAAGGGATCAAAGAGCTTAGAATACGATATTCCAGAAGTCAAAGGAACTAAGACTAAAACCAAGAATCACCTACCCAGAAAAACTAAGTATAATACTTCAGGGGAAATTATGGTCTTCCAATGAAATAGAGGTCTTTCATGCATTCTTGATGAAAAGACCAGAGCTGAAAAGAAATTTGACTTTCAAACACAAGAATGAGAAGAATCATGAAAAAGTAAACAGCAAAGATAAGTCATAAGAGCCTTACCAAAGCTGAACTGTTAACATTCCAAATGAAAAGACCATATTTGTAATTCTTGAAACTTTTTTCAGTATTTGGTTGTTTGGTGGGATTACACACACACACACACACACACACACACATATACACAGAGAGAGAGAGAGAGAGAGAGAGAGAGAGAGAGAGAGAGAGCACAGGGTGTATTGAATAGGATGGAATCATATCTTAAAAAATGAAATTAAGGGGTGAGAAAGATATTGGGAGAAGTAAGGGGGAAATGAAATGGGGCAAATTATCTCTCATAAAAGAGGCAAGTAACAGACTTTTCACTGGAGGGAAAAAGGGGGGAGGTGAGAGAAAAAACATGAAGCTTACTCTCATCATATTAGACTAAAAGAAGGAATAAAATGCACACTCATTTTAATATGAAAACTATCTTACAATACAGGAAAGTGGGGGAGAAGAGGATCAGCAGGTTGGGGGGGATGATGGAAAGGAAGGCATTGGGAGGAGGGAGCAATAAGAAGTTGGCACTCTTGGGGAGGGACAGGGTCAAAACAGAGAGCATAAAAAATGGGGGGCCAGAACAGGATGGAGGCAAATATAATTAGTCATACACAACACGACTATTATAGAAGTCATTTGCAAAACTACACAGATATGGCCTATATTGAATTGCTTGCCTTCCCAAAGGGGATGAATGGGGAGAAAGGGAGGAAGAGAAGTTGGAACTCAAAGTTTTAGGAACTACTGTTGAGTCCTGTTCTTGCATAAAACTAGGAAATGAGAAATAGAGGTAATGGGGTATGGAAAGCTATCTTGCCCTACAGGACAAAAAAGAAAATAGGGATAAGGAAAGAGAGGGATGTTAGGAGGGAGGGCAGATTGGTGAGAGAGATAATTAGGATGCTCGACTTTTTGGGGGTGAGGGGAGGGGAGAAAAGGGAAGAAAATTTGGAACCCAACTTTTCTGGAAATGAATGTGATAATTGGAAAGGTGGAAAAGGAGATGCAAAAGCTAACTGAAGAAAACCATTCGGTAAAAAATAGAACTGGAGAAGTAGAAGGTAATGAATCTATGATACATCAAGAATCAGGCAAAGAGAATCTAAAGAATGAAAATATAGAAGGAAATGTAAAGTATATATTTGAAAAAACAATAGATCTGGAAATGAACCAGGAGAGAAAAATCAAAAATTATTGGTCTGCCAGAAAGCCATGATGAAAGAAAAGACCTCGGACAATATCTTCCAAGAAATCGTCAAGGAATGCTGCCTAGAAGTCCTAGACCCAGAGGGCAAAATAGTCATCAAAAGAATCCACTGTTAACCTTCTGAAAGTGGCCCTAAACAAAAACACCAAGGAATATCATTGCCAAATTCTAGAACTATCAACTGAAGGAGAAAATACTGAAGTCAGTCAGAAAGAAAGAATTCAAACACGGAAGAGCTGTAGTCGGTATCACACAGTACATTGCAGTTTCTACATTTAAAGTCGAAGGAATTGGAATATGATATTCTGTAAGATAAAGGAGCTGGGACTCCAACCAAGTATTAATTATGCTGCAAAGTTGAGCATAATATTTCAGGCAAGGAGATAGTGATTAAATGAAATAGGGGATTTCCAGACCTTCTTGATGAAAAGGCCAGAACTTAACAGAAAATCCGATCTTCAAACACAGGTCTCAAGAGAGGCATAAAAAGATAAACAGGAGAAATAAAAACTTGTTACACAATATGGGCAAACTTTCGATCCCTATAAGGGAAAACGACACTTGTTGATTTTGAGAATAGTATGTTTATTATGTAACGTAAAAGGGATATACATAGATGGAGGAAGAAGTTATATATTAAATGATGTGGTGATACCAAATGTGATTTGAGGGTGAGAAAGGATTGTGATGGGAGACTTGAAAAGGAAGAGGCAGAAAAAAATAAGTTCCATCACAGGAAAGGCACAAAAATGTATTACAGTGGAGGTAAAGAGGGGAGGGAGATGAGCATTGTTTGAGAAGTACTGTCATCTGATTGGATTCAAGGAGGGTGCAACAAACTCAGTTAAGTATATAAGTACAATTAGCTCTATAGGCAATAGGAGGGGAAGGGGGTGAGAAAAGTGAGGGGTGGCTATAAGGGGGTAAAGAAGTAATAAGGGGAAAGGGGACTAAAAGGGAGACGGGCTGAACAAAGAGAGGGAAGACTGAGGAAGGGTGTGGTCAAAAATTAAAACCCTACTGTGGAGGGGAAGGTTGAAGGGAAAATTAAAAGCATAAACAAGGTGAAAGGTGATGGAGGGAAAGACACAGACAGTAATTATAACTGTGAATGTGAATGGGTTGAATTCGCCCATGAAAGGGCTAGGGATAGAAGAATGTATTAAAAACCATAGTCCAACAATAAGTTGTTTACAGGAAACACATTTGAAACGGGAATACACACAGGGTAAAAGTAAAAGTTTGAAGTAGAATATTTTGTGACTCAGCTTATGTAAATAAAGCAGGTGAAGCGATCTAATCTCAGACAAAGCAAAAATAGAAATAGATCTATTTTTAAAAACAATTTTTGCTTCAAGTGCTTATTTATTTCTTTTTAGTTTGTAACTTTCATTTCCACAAAACTTTGAGCTCCAAATTTTCTCCTCATCTCTCCCTTCCCCAGGCCCATAACGCCTTGCATTCTGATTACCCCTTTCTTCAATTTGCCATCCCTTCTATCGGACCCTTCCATTCCCTTATCCCCATCGTCTCTCTTTTCTTGTAGGGCAAGATAGATTTCTATATCCCATTATCCGTATTTCTTATTTCAAAGTTGTTTGCAAAAACAATTCTCAACATTCGTTCCTACTCCTTTAAATTCTAACTTCTTACCTCCACCAATGCAGGCTATATATGTGTAGTTTTGCCAAAGACGTCCATAATATTCATGTTGTGTAAGATTGACTATATTTCTGTCTATCCTATCCTGATCCCCCAATTATTCTATTCTCTCTTTTGGCCTTGTCCCTCCCCAAAAATGTTTCTTTCTAATTATTCCCTTTTCTCATTTGAACTCTCTTCTATCATTCCCCTCACCTCACTTTTCCCACTCTCCCCTACTTTACTTTATTGTAATATAGGTTTTCATACCAAATTGATTGACCATGTTATTCCTTCTTTAAGTGAGATGTGAATAGAATAAGTTTCGCTTTTTCCGTATCATCTCCTCCTTTTTCTCCTCCATTGAAAGTTTTTTTATTGTCACTTTTTGGGTGATAATTTGCTCCATTCCGTTTCTCCCCTTCTTCTCCCAATATATTCCTCTCTCACCACCTTAATTTTATTTTTAAACATAATTCCTTCTTATTCAACTCACCCTGTGATCTCTGTCCATATGTGTGTGTGTGTGTGTGTTTATAATCCCTCCAACTCTCCAAATACTGACAAAAGTCTCAAGAGTTAGAAATATTACCTTTCTATGAACGAATGCAAACAGTTCAACTTTAGGAAGTACTTTATCTTTTCTCTTTCCTGTTTGCCTTTCATGCTTCTCTTAATTCTTGTGTTTGAAAATCAAATATTCTATTCAGCTATGGTCTTTTCATCAGGAATGCTTGAAAGTGGTCTATATCATTTAATGACCATTTTTCTCCTGAAGAATTTTACTCAGGTTTGCTGGATAGATGATTTTGGTTTTCATCCTAGTTCCATTGACTTCGGCAATATCATAATACAATCCCTTTGATCCCTTACTGTAGAAGCTGCCAGATCCTTTGTTATCCTGATTATTTTTCCACAATGCCTGAATTTTTCCTTTCTGATTGTTTGCAATATTTTCTCCTTGACCTGGGAACTCTGGAATTTGGTTATAATATTCCTAGGATTTTCTCTTTTCTGATCTCTTTCAGGATATGATCTGCGGATTTTTTCAATATTTATTTTGCCCTCTGGTTCTAGAATATCAGTGCAGTTTTCCTTGATAATTTCGTGAAGGATGATGTCTAAGCTCTTTTTTTCATCATGGCTTTCAGGTAGTCCCATAATTTTTAAATTGTTTCCCCTGGATCTATATTCCAGGTCAGTTGTTTTTGCAACGAGGTAACTCACATTAACTTCTATTTTTTTCATTCTTTTTGTTTTGTTTTGTAATTTCTCATTTTCTCATAAGGTCATTAACTTCCATTTGGTTCCATTCTAATTTTTAAAGAATTATTTTCTTCGGTGAGTTTTTGAACCTCCTTTTCTATTTGACTAATTCTTCTTTTTAAAACATTCTTCTCATTTTCTTCTTGGACCTCTTTTGCCAATTGAATTTTTTTAAAGATATTATTTTCTTCAGCATTTTTGGCAGGGTTTCCTTTAGCAAGCTGTTTACTTGGTTTTCATGATTTCCTTGCATTTCTCTCATTTCTCGTCCCAAATTTTCCTCCACCTCTCTTACTTGGTTTTCAAAATCCTTTTCCAGCTCTTCCATGCCCTGATACCATTGCATATTTAGTTTGGAGGATTTGGACCCATAAGCCTTGACTTCCTCTGACATTGAGCATTTTTCATCCTCATCTGAAAGGATGGAAGAAAATACCTGTTCACCAAGATAGGAACCTTCTATAGTTTTATTTCTTCTCCATTTTTTCAGGCATTTTTCCAGTCAGTACTTGACTTTTGAGTACTTTGTGAAGAGGAAAGTATACTCTGGAGATCTATAACTTCTGAGTTCTTGCATGGTGGCAAAATCAAAGCAGAGGAATTATTCCTCTCCTGGCCTCCATACTGGTCTGGGACCAACCAAAGAGTTTTCTTCCCAGAGTCTGCAATTAGAGTTCCCTCACCAGAACTGCCTCCAGCTCCACCACACCAGAGAACCTCCTCACCTCAGGACTGCCCCTCAGGGTTGAAATTCAGAGCATCTGCTCAATTTCCCCTCAGGTTCCAGGAGGAAATCTCCAAAAATGGAAGCTACTGCTGCAGTGCCTATTGCTGGAGGTCCAGTCTGCACTCTCCTCATCTAGGTGAAGAAGTCCTCTCACTGACATTTGAAGCTGTTTGTGGCATTTATGGGATGAGCAAAATGGGAGCTGCTGCTGCTGGTGTCTCCCTGAAACCTGTTCTGGGTCCTGTCCTCCCTGGACTGCATTCCACCCTGGGCTGTACCCTTCACTGGGCTGCACACTGCACTGGGCTAGGTTGTGCTTGATATAGACAGTACATTTGCAATTCATTTGGATAGCAGAGATTGGATGATTTCTATGGTACTGATTGGTAACTGGTATATTCTCAACATAGGGTTTCTGTTTTATGGGATTGAATTGTGCCTCACTGAAAATAATGCTTTGCTTTGGTGACAATTCAACTTAAATTCTGTTGCTACTATTCTTGTTCCCAATATCACAGGAGAAAAGTCTCATTTTAACACTTTACAAAATTTGTCTATAATGTGAGTTCCCAACAAACCTGGCCTCTTGAAAGAATCTCTCTTTTAATATTTTTATTATTTTATTTGTTTTCAGTGTTCTGCAATTGCTTCAATAAACTTAGTTTTCCCCTCCTTCCCTGAGATGGCATACAATTTTATATAGGTTCCATGCATACATTCCCATTAAATACATTTTCACCTTAATCCTGTTGCATAGAAGAATTAAAATGAATGGTAGAAATCATAAAAGACACCAAATCTTAATGCAAAAGAAAATATTGTGCTACATTATGCAATCAAATTCCATACTTCTTTCTCTGAACATAGAAGGCATTTTGCCTTAAGAGAGCATTTGGAAGTTTTTAAGTCTTTGTATTGCAGTAAAATACTAAGTCTATCAGAAAACATCCTCATAGAGTGCTGTTGTTGCTGTGTACAAAGTTCTCCTGGATCTACTCCTTTCCTTAGCACCAGCTCATATAAGTCTTTCCAGGCCCCTCTGGAAAATTCCTGTTTATCACTTCTTATAGCAAAATAGTATTCCATTACATTCATATACCACAATTTATTCAGCCCCTCCCCAAATGATGGGCATCCCCTTGATTTCCAAGGTTTGGCCACCACATGGAGTTGTTGTAAAAATTTTTGAACATGTGGGAACCTTTCCCATTTGTATCATCTCCAGGGTATGCAGTCCTAGAAGCGCTATTGCTGGGTTAAAGGGTATATACACTTTTGAAGCCCGTTGGGCATAGGTTCAAATTGTGTTCCAGAATGGTTGGATCAGCTCACAGCTCCACCAACAATGAATTAGTGCTCCAACTTTTCCACATATTCTCCACCTCTTCTCCTTTATCACGGACACTAGATGCAAATATTCTTTCCCTGTTTCCTGCTTCCCTCATAATCTTAGTTGCATTAGGTTTGTTTATGCAAAAACTTTCCAATTTACTGTAACGAAAATTATCAATTTTGCACTTCATAATATTTTCTATCTCCTGTTTAGTCAAAAATTATTCCCTTCTCCATGAATCTGATAAATACACTCTTCCTTGCTCTACTAATTTGTTTATAATATCAGCCTTTATACGCAGATCATGTACCCATTTGGACTTTATTCTTGAGTATGGCATCAGGCATTAGTCTACACCTAGTTTCCACTGCACTGTTAGCCAGTTTTCCCAGCAATTTTTGTCCAACAGTAAGTTCTTATTCCAGAAACTGGGATTTTTGGGTTTATCAAACAGTAGATTGCTTTATTCATTGACTACTTTGTCTTGAGTACCTAACGTATTCCACTGGTCTATCCTGTTTCTTAGCCAGGATCAAGTGGTTTTGATAATTGCTGTTTTTTTGATACAGCTTAAGATGTGGTAGAACTAGGTCACCTTTCCTAGCATTTCTTTTCATTAGCACCCTTGACATTCTGGACATTTCCTTCTTCCATATGAATTTTGATATTTTTTTTTTGCTCCACAAAATAATTTTCTGAGAGTTTGATTGGTATGGCACTGAATAAGTAAATTAATTTAGGCAGAATTGTCATCTTTATTATATTGCCTTTGTCCACCCACGACTAACTGATGTTTTTCCACTTACTTAGATCACACTTTATTTATGTGAAAATGTTTTGCACTTGTGTTCATATAATCCCTGGGTTTATTTTGGCAGATATTTTATGGTGTCTACTATATTTTATAGTATCTACAATAGCATAAAATCGGTTTTCTCTATTACTTGTTAATTAGTTTCGTTAGTAATATATAGGTGTGCAGAAGATTGTTGTGCGTTTATTTTGTAGCCTGTAACTTTGGCAAAGTTGTTTTTTTTTTATTTCAAGTAGTTTTTTTTCACGTGATTCTCTTGGATTCGATAAGTACATCATCATATCATCTGCAAAGAATGATAACTTAGTTTATTTCTTGCTTATCCTAATTCCTTCAATTTCTTCTTCTTCTCTTATTGCTACAGCTAACATTTCTAGTACCATACTGAATGATAGTGGTGATAATAGACACCCTTCTTTCACCTCTGATCTTATTGGAAATGCATTTTTCTTATCCCCATTGCATACAGTGCTTGTTGAAGGTTTTAGGAATATCCTGCTGATTATTTTATGGAAAATTCTGATTATTCCTATGTACTCCAGTGTTTTCAATAGGAATGGGTGTTGTATTTTGTCAAAAGCTTTTTCTACGTCTATTGATATAATCACGTGGTTTCTGTTAGTTTTGTTGTTGACATGATCAAGAATGTTAATAATTTTCTTATTTTTGAACCTGCCCTGCATTATTGGCATAATTCTTACCCAACCATATTATATTATTTTCCTGATAAGTTGCTGTATTCTTTTTACAAAAATGTCATTTAAAATTTTTGCATTTGTATTCATTAGAGAAATTGGCTTATAATCATTTTTCTCTGTCTTGGCTCTTGCTGGTTTAGGTATCAAAACCATATTTGCATCATTAAAAGAATTTGAGAGGACTTCTTTCCCAATTTTCCAAATAGTCTATATAGTATTGGAATTAACTGTTCTTTAATTGTTTGATAGAGTTCACTTTTGAATCCATCTGGCCCTGGTGATTTTTTCCTAGGGAGCTCATGGATTACTTGTTCAATTTATTTTTCTGAGATGGGATTATTTAAGTATTTAACTTCCTTTTCTGTTAACCTGAGCAATTTATATCTTTTAAAATAGTTGTCCATCTCATTTAGATTGTCGAATTTATGGGCATACAGCTGGGAAAAGTAATTTTTTGTTATGGCTTTAATTTCCCCCTCATTGGAAGTGAATTGGCCCTTTTCATTTTTAATATTTTTTTAATATTGATAATTTAGTTCTCTTTCTTTTTTTAACTCAAATTGCCCAAGTGTTTGTCAATTTTATTGGTTTTTTTTTAAAAAAACCAACTCTTAGTTTTGCTTATTAGTTCAGTAGTTTTCTTAATTTCAATTTTATTAGTCTTCCCTTTGGTTTTCAGTATTTCTAATTGGGTATTTACTTGGGGTATTTATTTTGTTCTTTTTTGAGCTTTTTCAGCTGCATGCCAAATTTATTGGTCTCCTCTTTCTCTATTTTATTCAGAAAGAATATTTTGATAAAATGCAAATGAAAATGCAGAACTTAGTAAAAGAGATTGAGGAGAACAACCACCTGGCAAAACTTTTATTTATGAAAGAGAATTGAACCCTCTTGTTAGGATTGGAAAAATGGGATCAGAACTAGCATGGCCTTTAACTGACTTTCCAACTACTTTTTGCCATCTCTTTAGTAGGTTCTCATCTCATTCTTGTTCTCACAGTCAAGTAATTTATTGTAGGCGTTTTCTACAACCTTTTAGTCAGAATTTCCTTAACTTACAAGCATTTCAAATTCAGTTGTTCTGTCCTTGTACCTCTAGCATAAGCCTAAACAAAATGAATTTCACTTCTCTTGCTGTTTAGCTAGCATCATCATATTACAAAATCAAGACGAGAGAATAATATTATCAGATAGGATCACTCTGAATTCAACTCTATTTTTTGTCTGTCTCCTTGCCCCTGTGGATAAGTGCTTTCCAATGGTCAGAGCCGTACAGTGCTTCTACGAATGGAATTCACAATAATACAAGATATCAAGCACATCGATATAGGACAAGATAGGAATAGCTAGAAGGAGTCCCCCACTAAATTCGGAGGGGTTTGATGAATACTAAGTGTCTGAGCACAAAGAAGGTTCAGGGTGATCAAATTCTATCATATGCAGAAAAAACTTTATGATGTAGGAGAGCATTTACAGGTTGTGGTTCCTAGGGAGAGGGACAGGGACTTAGTGGGTAGATAGTATGAGACATTTAAGATACAAGGGGTTATTCGATGTCTATATCCTTAAAGACAGGGAAAATACTTCTTTTTTTCTTTATCACTTTAGCACAGTGTCTGGTAATATTCTATGCTTATGAAAGGCTGGCATTTACATAGGACTTTAAGGTTTCCAAATCACTTTGCACATCTCATTTAATCATTAAACTTTCTGAAGTAGGTGCTATTAATATCCCCATTTTTAGTTCAAAAAGTGAGACTGAGAGGTGTTAAGTGGCTTACTCACTGTTCCAAAACTAGTAAGTGGTAAGTGACTGAGGAAGGATTTGAACTTGATTTTTTCTCATTCTAAGTGGGGGTGGGGAAAAGGTAACCACTAAAGAGTATCATAATTAAAAATGGAGAATGAAGGATCATCCAGACTCTTCCTCAAAATAGATTTTCCAGAAGGAAAAGGAGATGGAGAATGATACTGACATGAGGGCTCTTTACAGGTAGAGGAGGGAATAAAAGTCATCAAGAGAGCTAAACAATGCTTGTAATTTTCTCTTTTAAAGAATTATTCTGGGGAGGAGCCAAGATGGCACAGAAAAAAGAAGCACATATGCTTAGCTCTTACCCCACAGCCCATAAAATACCTGTAAAAAAGAATTCTCAACAAATTCTAGAGCAGCAGAAAACACAAAACAACGGAGTAGAGGAGATTTCTGTTCCAGAGAGACCTGAGATACTGACAAGAAAGGTCTGTCATGCACCTGACGCAGAGAAGAGCCCAGCCCTGCCTTGGCCATGTGACACTCAGAGGAGCAGATCCGAGCAGGCTTCAGGGACAGAATCTCCAGCAATAGTGCAGATCCATCAACCCACAGGCACCAATGGTCAGTGAGAGGGTCTTTTTCGCTGGCCAAGAGGGGAGTGGGGTGTCCCCGTAACTCAGGCCCCCTCAGAACTAGGAAAACACTTCATAAAATAACAATATTGCAAGCATAGTAGCTTTCAAAGACTTAATTGAATAATGAAATATCTAACTATAATTCCAAAAAACATCAATGATGAAACATTTCTTGAAAGAGAAGGGATGGACTCAAGGTTCAAATGAGACATAAATTTCTTGGACACGGATCTTGAGTTATTGTAGAATTTTTTGAATCACTATGGTAATCTAGGGATTGATGCAAAAAGCTATTTAATTAAAAAATGCTCTTCTTTATATTTTTATCATTTCCTAGAACTTTTACTTGCATACAGCAAATTTCATAAATGTCTCCTGTTGAATTTTGGTAACTTGAATTAAATTCTTTTTTTAATTTCAATATAAATTTATTTATTTAACCTTTTACAATAATTTTCACAAAATTTGGGGTTCTAAATTTTCTCCCCATTTGTCCCCACCCCCCACCCTAATACACCCAGCATTCTAATTTCCCCTATCACCAATCTGCCCTCTCTTCTGTCATCCCTCCCTTCTCTTGTCCCCATCTTCTCTTTTGTCCTGTAGGGTAGTTAACTCTCTATTCCCCATTGCCTGTATTGCTTATTTCCTAGTAGCAAGAACAATACACAAGAGTTGTTTCTAAAACTTTGAGTTCCAACTTCTCCCCACCCCTCTCTCCCCACCCATTCCCTTTGGTAAGGCAAGCAATTCAATACAGGCCATATCTGTGTAGTTTTGCAAGTGACTTCCATAATAGTCGTGTTATGTAAGACTGAATAAATTTCCCTCCATCCTATCCTGCCCCCCATTGTTGCTATTCTATCTTTTGATCCTGTTCCTCCCAGAGTGTTGACTTTAAATTGCTCCCTCCTCCCATTGCCCTCCCTTCCATCATCCTCCCAGCCTGCTTATCTCCTTCTCCCCCACTTTCCTGAATTGTAAGATAGGTTTTCATACCAAAATGAGTGTGAATTTTATTCCTTCCACTAGTCCAATAAGATGAGAGTAAACTTCACGTTTTTTCTCAGCTCTCCTCTTTTTCCCTCCACTAAAGAGTCTCCTGCTTGCCTCTTATATGAGAGATAATTTACCCCATTCCTCCCACTACATTTCTCTCTCACCATTTACCTTGATTTCTTTTAAGATATGATCCCATCCTATTCAATTCACTCTGTGCTCTCTGTCTCTCTGTGTGTGCATATGTGTCTCTGTGTGTGCACGTACACACGTGTATGTGTATGTGTGCGTGTGTGTATGTGTATGGGTAATCCCACCAACTACCCAGATACTGAAAAGTTTCAAGAGTTACAAATATTGTCTTTCGATGTAGGAATGTAAACAGTTCAACTTTGGTAAGTCCCTTATGACTTCTCTTTGTTGTCATGCTTCTTCTCATTCTTGTGTTTGAAAGTCAAATTTTCTTTTCAGCTCTGGTCTTTTCATCAAGAATGCTTGAAAGTCCTCAATGTCACTGAAAGACCATATTTTCCCCTGATGTATGATACTCAATTTTGCTGGGCAGGTGATTCTTGGTTTTAGTCCTAGTTCTTTTGACTTTTGGAATATCCTCTTCCATGCCCTTCAAGCCCTGGTTCCTTTGACTTCTGGAATATCCTATTCCACACCCTTCGAACCCTTAATGTAGAAGCTGCTAGATCTTGTGTTATCCTGATTGCATTTCCACAATACTGGAATTTTTCTTTCTACCTCCTTGCAATATTTTCTCCTTCACCTGGGAACTCTGGAATTTGGCCACAATGTCCCTAGGAGTTTCTCTTTTTGGATCTCTTTCAGGTGGTGATCGGTGGATTCCTTGAAGACTTATTTTGCCCTCTGCTTCTAGAATATCAGGGCAGTTTTCCTTCATAATTTCATGAAGGATGATTTCTAGGCTCTTTTTTCGATCACGGCTTTCAGGTAGTCCCATGATTTTTAAATTGTCTCTCCTGGATCTATTTTGCATGCCAGTTGTTTTTCCCATGAGATATTTCACATTATCTTCCATTTTTTCATTCTTTTGGTTTTGTTTTGTGATTTCTTGGTTTCTCAGAAAGTCATTAGCCTCCATCTGTTCCATTCTAGTTTTGAGAGAACTATTTTCTTCAGTGAGCTTTTGCACCTCTTTTTCCACTTGGCTGATTCTGCTTTTTAAATCATTCTTCTCCTCATTGGCTTTTTGAACCTCTTTTGTCAATTGAGTTAGCCTATTTTTCAAGGTGTTATTTTCTTCAGCATTTTTTTGGGGTCTCCTTTTGCAAGGTATTGACCCGTTTTTCATGCCTTTCTTGCATCTCTCTCATTTCTCTTGCCAGTTTTTCCATCACCTGTCTAACTTCATTTTCAAAATCCTTCTTGAGCTTTTCCATGGCCTGTGCCCATTGGATATCTATTTCAGATATTTAGGATACAGAGACCTTCACTCTTATTTGTTTCCCTGATCATAAGCATTGTTCTTCTTCATCAGAAAGGAAGGTGGGAATCACCTGTTCACCAAGAAAGTATCCTTTTATGGTTTTATTTTTTTCCCTTTTCTGGGCATTTTCCCAGCCAGTTACTTGACTTCTGAGATTCCTTTCCATCCCCGCCCAGATCTGCCCAGCTAATGCTTGGTATCTGAGATTCAAATGCTGCTCCCCATCCTCAGGGTTTTCAGTGGTGTGGCCTGGCTTCTATTCAGGGTAAGAGTAAATCAGGTTCTCAGGTGGGGGCAGGGTCTCCTCCCAGGCTCAGTTCCCTCAGGAGGTTTTTGCAGAGACCTGTTGTAATGGAGCTCCTGCGTGCTCTGGAAGCTGCTGCCTGCACGCTGCCTCTGCTGCTGCCTCCCAAGGGGGCCTGAGGTATGGAGACACACCACTCCCCTCTCAGCCAGCCCAAAAGTCTCTCTCACTGACCTGTGTGTCTATGGGTGAAGGGACCTTCGTAGCCCCTGGAGATTGTGTCCCTGAAGCCTGCCCTCTATCTGCTCCCCTCTTTGCAATCTGCTTCTCTCTTTGCTGCGGAACCAGGGCAGGGCTGGGCTCCACTCCCAACCGGTGCGCGATGGACCTTTGGGATCGGTTTTTCAGGGCTCTCTGGAACGGAAATCTCCTTCACTCTGTTTCTGCGAGGCTTCCTCTTCTCCAGAAAGTTCTGGAAGTTCTTTTTACAGGAGATCCATTGGCTGTGGGTTTGGAGCTGGCATATGTGAATCTTTCTACTCCCCCATCTTGGCTCCTCCCCTTGAATTAAATTTAATTCAATTTTAACAAACTGTGAATACTAATATTAAGATGTATCTCCCTACCCCTTTTTTTTATTTGAAAAACCATTTGAAAGCATATCAATACACTGTGTCTTCAAGCATTATATTTCAAATCACTTGATGGCTGTCAATTGTTTTCCATTACACATGTTTAATCGTTGTCTACTCCTTCAATTCATTCATTTTCCTTTTTCAATACTTTCACTTCATGGAAATAAAAAGATAATGAGCAATATGCAATTGGAAAAAAGAACATGTATGCTTTCAATTCATGAATTCCCATTCTGACATTTATATACTTTGTACATGTTATCAGTTAAAAATATATGATATTGAGATTGAAAGAAATAAGCTATTATGGCAGTACAGGTTAGCACATGCGGTAGATGTATGTGGCAGAGTTACCTTATTCCAAGGCGTAATCTTCAGCTTTGCCTAATCATTGAACTCTTTTCTCAATCATCATTGGTGACAAGGTTCTAGGAAACAGATGATTTACACTAACTAAACTTTTAAGAAATTTACCAATGAACAAAATGCCACCTAATCAAATTATACTAAGAAATATAAATGTAAAATAGACTAAAATTAAAGCAGCAATGAATGGGGTGGAGCCAAGATAGTGGAGTCAAGGAAGGGATTAAACTGTTTACCCTCTAATCACACATTACCCTCTAAAATCCTTTAAATATAAATCTCAAAAGTAATACCATAGTGGAAGAATTAACAAAAGGATGGGTCAAAACTATATTTCAACCCTAGGCAACTTCTAAGGTCAGCATGGAAAATCTGTATTGTTGGGGTGAGAACAGAGCACAGGCCAGGTTGCAACCAGCAGCAAGTCTTGAAGGCAACTTAATCAGCAGAAAAAATTTGGGAGCTCTTAACCAACAAATGGTAAGGAGGTCAGACTAATTTTCAGAAGATTAGAGGAGAACCTTTGCAGGTATTAGGTGCAAGACTTTGTTTTATTGCTCATACATGGTTCTGGATTCCATTCCCAGAATGAAGAGCATATAGTCACAGGTGACTGTGGGCTCTAGTCACACTTCCATGGCAGAAAATATTGATTGTGATTACTCACAAATCCGAGCACAAGAAAGAAAAGCAATGACCACCTTTAGATCATATCACTTTGAGGGAACTGAAAACTTACAGCTCCTCTCCCAAGAACTAGCCCTCAAAACAATTGTACGAAAAACAACATCCCTGAAGTTTGAAAAAGTTCCCCCTCATTCTAGGAGCAGACCCTAACTTTAACATAAAGTTCAAGGTCAGGAGGTAGGCTGAAAACAAATGATCAAACAACCATGCTACAATAAAGAATCTTACCATCGAAAGACACTCTGATGACAGGGAAGATCAAAACACAGTCAAAAGAAGATAACAAAATCGAAATAGATACGTGCAAAGACTCAAAAGTTATGTGAATTGATCTCAGGCCCCAAAAGAATTTTTGGAAAGCAATCAAAATGGATTTTGAAAAACAAATATGAGTGGCAAAGCCAAGGTGGCAGAGTAGAAGCAAGGACCTACTAGACATTCCCCCCCTCCAAACCTCTCAAAATAACTATAGAAATGAGTCTAATCAGATTCTAGAGGAGCAGAAGTCACAAAATGGCAGACTATATTAAATTTCCAGCTCAACATCATCTGGAAGATTGAAAGGAAGGATGGATTGCACTGGACTGAGAGCAGAGTACAGGTCAGTCAGCATAGACACAGTTAGAACAGACCAAAGGGGCCTGAATCACTGACAGTTGCTGCAGTTTCCAGGTTTCTCAAATCACAAATGATAAAGACAGCATCAAAGATCAATGGGAAGTGTCCCTCACCTGGCTAAGGCAGGGAAATGGTCTGGCCTCAGCCCCAGTCCTGATCCTGGCCCTAACCCCAATCGTGACTCCAGGCCCAGAGTGGCAGCAGACACTGCTGAAGCAGAGGCTTCTTCTGGATCCCTTAACATAACAAAGAGCTCAAAATCCAAATAACTGACTGGACAAAATGAGCAAATGGGGGAAAGAAACAGACTACAGATTCTTACTTTCTCAGTGAAGAGGTGTTTTCTTATACCATCGATGATGAGGAAAATCAAAATATGCAACCAGAAGAAGACAACAAAGCTAAAGCTCCTGCATCCAAAACCTCCAAGAAAAACATGAATTTGTCTCAGACCTTGAAAGAACTCAAAAAGGATTTTGAAAATCCAATAAGAGAAGTACAGGAAAAATTTAGAAAAGAAATGAGAGTGATACAAGTAAATCATGAAAAAACAAGTGAAGCACTTGCTAAATGAAACCCCAAATGATGCTGAAGAAAATAAGACCTTTAAAATTAGACTAACCCAAGTGGCAAAAGACATCCAAAAAGCCAATGAGGAGAAGAATGCTTTAAAAAGCAGGATTGGCCAAATGGAGAAGGAGGTCAAAAAGCTCATTGAAAAAATTATTCCTTAAAAATTATAATGGAGCAAATGGAAGCTAATGACTATATGACGAATCAAAAAATTATAAAACAAAACCTAAAGAATGAAAAAATCGAAGACAATGTGAAGTATCTCATTGGAAAGACAACTGTCATGGAAAATGGATCCAGGACAGAGAATCTGAAAATTACTGGACTAACTGAAAGTTATAATAAAAAAAAAGATCCTAGACATAAAATTTCAAGAATTCATCACTAAAGAAACTGTCCTGATATCCTAGAACTAGAATCTAAAAGAGAAATGGAAAGAATCTCTTGATCATTTCCTGAAAGAAATCCCAAAATGAAAAGGCTCAGCAATAGTATAGCCAAATTAAAGAGCTCCCAGGTCAAGGATAATTTATAACAAGCTATCAGAAAGAAGCAATTCAAATATCATAGAATAACAGTTAGGATGAAACAATATTTAATAATTTCCACATTAGGTAATAGGGGAGCTTAGAGTATGAGATTCCAGATGGCAAAATAAAAACCCAAAACAAAACAGTATTACAACTAAGAATTCCCTACCCAGTAGAACTGAGAATCATTCATCGGGGTGAAAAAAAAATGAAAGATGAAAAAATGGAGAACTTTTTAAGTATTCATGATTAAAAAGCCAGGGCTGATTAGAAAATTTTATTTTCAAATACTCTGGGGAAGCATAAAAATTTAAACAGGAAAGAGAAATCATAAGGGATTAAATAAAGTTAAACTGTTTCCATTCTTATATGGGAAGAAGATACCTGTAACTCCTAAGAACTTTATCATTTTTAAGGCAGTTGGAAGTTGGGTACAGATAGATAGAAGGTATGGATATGAGTTAACTATAATGGAATATCTGAAAAAAATTTAAATTAAAGTGTGAGAAAGAAGGATATAATGGCAGGAAGGATTGGTAGAAAAAGGTAGATTGTTTCACATAAAAGAGATGCAAAAGAGCCTCAGTGGAAGGGAAGATGGGGAAAGCAGTGAGAAATACTTGAATATAATTGAAAAAGGGAATAACAGAGAGGCTCAATCGGGTGTAGAAATCTATCTTACAGGGAAGTAGTGGAAGGACATAAAATAATGCGTCTACTCACAGGGTTGTGTTCATCCTTCATTGCTGAAGCAATCCATGCCATCAGCGAAACGCTGAAATGACTTGCATGTGACTTTGTTTTGAGTGAAGGAAACCTGAGCAAGGTCACCAGCCTCACTTCTCCTCCAGAGCTATCTGAATCCAGTGACCAGATATGCATCAGGATGACTGGAGATGACCCAGGATGCACTGGGAGACATTGGACCCTTAAAAAACAGAGCCATACATCCTGAGGGAATAGAAATATTCATTTTGGCTAGTGAAATTATCCTCTCTTCTAGACTTTGCTGGAGACAAACAGTCGAAGTTCAACTCATTGGATGTCCAATTTTAGAAATCAGGAAGAATGTACTGACTCCTCCTTTTTTAGCCAACAACAACAGGAACATTTGAAAATTACTTGGATCTTTCTTTATCTTGGCTACCTTTTGATGGATATTTGCACATCTGGAACCATTTGATGGATGCTGGTGAAATATCCCATTCTCATTAGATTCACATTTACATTTAATTTCATATGGAAGGTTGCTTTCATAGGGGTTAATATCATCTATTATTTTTATCTCAAGTTAATTTTTCTTACCTTTTCTCCTTATTCTGTACTTTACTGACAACCTATAGACTATTCATTGCATTGTCAAAGAACAGGTTAATAAAGTTAAGTTAAATGTATACTCAAAATAAATCAATTGTAAGAGGTTAAGAAATTAGTATCTATATTTATACTTAAGAAGTAAAGGCAGTTTTATAAATGTCCCAAGGAGAGAAAACAATAATCACGTTAAATTTTAAACTGTCAAGAAAGAGGAATGGAAATGATTTTACTTGTCTGTTTTTCTATATGACTGCCTATTATTTAGATGTTTGATATTGTGAAGTAACATTTTTTCAGTTTAATTGGTTCTGTGACTCCCCTTTGCCCTCATACCTACCCTAGTAAAATTATGTATGTCATTTGTGTATGCATATATGCATACACTATATCGATAGTTAACTAAAATGGAATTTGATGGAAAATGTTTATTACATTTACGGAGATATTTGGAAACACAATAGATCCAGGCGAGATGGTTTAAAAATTATTGGACTACCTGAAAGACATGATCAAAAAAGAGCCTAGACATCATCTTTCAAGAAATTATCGAATGGGTGGAGTCAAGACGGCAGAGAGAGAGAGAGCAACTACCCACCAAAGCTCTAAGAAAAACTCCTTCTGATACATCTTAAAAGAGAACCTGAACAAATTTTAGAGTCATAGAATCCAATAGGAGACAGAGTGTTGCAGATTTCCAAACCAGGGCAGACTGGAAGTTCAACGAAGGATCTGCTGCACAGGGCTGGAGGAGTGCACAGTGAACAGCACACAGGCGGTGTGCCAGCACAGACTCCCACCATAGCAAAGCTGAGCAGGAAACCACGGGCGGTCTGAAGCAGTAGCAACACTGCAGAATCCCAAACATATCGCCTAGGAGGGGAGTCCAGTGGAACTGAGCAAGAGAGAACCACAGAACCACAGGTAAGTGCATCAGCTGCTCCTGAGAATATCAGCCTACAGATTAAATGTCTGTAAATCATCAACTTGAAATTCCAGGACTCAAGATGTCAGAATGATGGTTAGAGTCTCCAGCTTTCCCCTTCTTGACCTTGAAAACCCCAGAAAGTATTTCCCCAGGAAAAGTCCTGGAGCAGTGAGATCAGCACATTTGAAATGGGGAGATGCAGACAGTATGAACGTAAACGGTTGGAGCTGAATATATTATGCTTCCGCTGATGTATAAAAAACAGGGGTATCAATACTAATCTCAAAAAAATGAAAAGCAGAAAGATTTTTTTTTCAAAAGAGATAAGGAGAGAAACTATATTCTGCTAAAATTCACCATAGTCAATGGAGAACTATAATTACTAAATGTATACGCTCCAAGTGGTATAGCATCCAAATTCTTAGAGGAGAACTAAAGGGAGTTAAAGGAAGAAATAAACAGCAAAATAGTGGAGAACCTCAACTTCTTCCTCTCTAAACTTGATAAATCTAACCTCAAAGTACACAACAAAGAAGTTAAGGAGGTGAATAAAACTCTGAATAAGGCAGGTATGATAGATCTCAGGAGAATACTGAATGGGAATTGGAAGTAATATACCTTTTTCTCAGCGGTACATGGCATATATACAAAATTGTCCATGTACTAGGGAATAAAATCCTCATGATCCAGTGAAGAAAGGAAGAGATAATCAATGCATCCTTCTTAGATCATAATGCAATAAGAATTATATGTAATTAAAGGCCAGGGAAAGATAAACCAAAAATTAATTGGAAACTAAATAATCTAATCCTAAAAAATGAGCAACAAATCATAGAATCCATCAACAATTTTATTCAAGAGAATGACAATAATGAGACAACCTACCAAAACTTATGGGATACTGCAAAAGAAGTTCGTAGGGGAAGTTTTATGTCATTGAATGCCTAAATCAATAAAATAGAGAGAAAGAGGAGCTCAATGAACTGGGCATGCTGCTGAAAAAGCTAGAAAAAGAACAAATTGAAAATCCTCAAGTAAATACCAAATTAGAACTACTGAAAACCAAAGGAGAGATTAATAAAATTAAAATTAAGAAACCTATTGATCTAATAAGTAAAACTAAGAGTTAGTTTCATAAAAAAACAAATAAAATTGATAAAACTTTGGTCAAATTGATTTTAAAAAAGTAAGAAGACAACTAAACTACCACTATCAAAAATGAAAAGGGAGAACTCACCTCCAAAGAGGAAGATCTTAAAATAATAATCAGAAGTTACTTTGCCCAACAGTGTGCCCATGAATTTGAGAATGTAAATGAGATGGATGAATATTTTAAAAATATAAATTACTTAGATTAATAGAAGAAAAATTTGAACACTTAAATAATTCTCTCTCAGAAAAAGAAATTGAAGAAGTCATCAATAGGCTCCCCAGGAAAAATCTCTAGGGCTGGATGGATTAACAAGTGAATTCTATCAATACAGTACAATATACACTATTGTAATACAACATACACTATTTGGAAAAATTGGTGCAGAAAGAGTCCTACCTAATTCTTTTTATGATAGAAATGTGCTTCTGATACCTCAACCAGGAAGAGCCAAAACAGAGAAAGAAAATTAATGACCAATTTCTCTAATGAATATAGGTGCTAAAATTTTAAATGAGATATTAGCAAAAAGAATATACAAACTTATCGTGAGAATAATGCAGTATGATCAAGAAGTATTTATACTAGGAATGCAGGGCTGGTGCAATATTAGGAAAACTATCAGCATTATTAATGATATCAACAAAAAAAAAACCAAATAGAAATCCTATGATTATCTCAATAGATTGGGAAAAGCCTTTGACGAAACACAACACCCCTTCCTACTGAAAACACTTGAGAGCATGGGAATAAATGGAGTCTTCCACAAAATAATAAGCAGTATCTTCCCAAAATCAGAAATCATCATATTTAAAGGGAATAAGCTGGATAAATTTCCAAGATTAGGATTGAACAAGAATGGTCATTATCACAACAGTTATTCAATATAGCACTAAATATTTTTGCTTTAACAATAAGATAAGAAAAAGAAAATGAAGGGGTAAGAATAGGCAAAGGAGAGAGCAAGTTTTCACTCTGCAGATGATATGATATACACTTAGAGAATCCCAGAGACTCATATGAAAAACTAGTTGAAATAATGAACAACTTTGGTAAATTTGCAGGTTACAAAACAAACCTACATTAATTGCCTAAATTTCTATATATTACCAAAAAGTCCAATTGCAAGAGATAGAAAGAGAAATCACATTTAAAGCTATGGTAGAAACTATAACATATCTGTGTGTCTACATGCCAAACTTTTTGCACAGATAAAATAAGATCTAAGTAACTGGAAAAACATCAGTTGCTCATTGGTAGGCCAAGCTATTCTACTTAAGTTAACTCACCTGTTCGGTGCCATACCAGTCAAACTAACAGATAATTATTTTCTATAGCTTTAAAAAATATCAAAATTCATCTGGAAGAAGAAAAAGTCCAGACGACTTTATCAGGGGAATATCAAGGGAAATAATGAAAAGAAATGCAAGGGAAGATGATCTAGACCTACCAGATTTCAAATTTGTATTATAAAACCACAATCATCAAAACCACTTTTTGGTAGCTAAGAAATAGAGGGGTTGACCAGTGAAATGTATTAGGTACTCAACACACAGTCATCAATGTATATAGCAATCTACTGCTTGATAAACCCAAGGACACCAGGTTCTGGGACAAGAACTCACTGTTTGAAAAAAATTGCTGGAACAACTAGATAACAGTGTCACAGAAACTGGGCATAAATCAATGTCTGACAGCTGAACAACTGGACAAGAATAAAATCCAAATGGTTAATCATCTAAGTGTAAAGAATGATACTATAAAGAAATTAGGGGAGCAAGGAATAGTGTATTTTTCAAATTTTTGGAGAATGGAGAAATTTTTGACCAAACGAGAGCTAGAGAACAAGATGAATGCAAAACAGATAATTTTTATTACATTAAATTGAAACCCAATGCAACCAAGATTAGGAGGGAAATAGAACACTGCAACAGAATTTTGTCGACTTGTGTCTGTGATGAAGACCTACTTACAAAAATATATGGAGAACTGAGTCAAATGTACAAGAATGCAAGTCATTCCCCAATGGATAATGATCAAAGGATATTAATAGACACTTTTAAGAGAAAGAAATTAAAGCTATAATTAGTCATATAAAAATGCTCTAACTCACTGTTGATTAGAGATGCAAATCAAAACAACTCTGAGGTACCATACCAAATCTATCAAATTAACTAACATAACAAAACAGGAAGATGGTAAATGTTGGAAATGATGTGAGAGAGTTGGAACACTTTTTCATTGTTGGTTGAGCTCTATGCTGGTCCAATCATTCTGGAGAGCAATTTGGAACTATGCCCAAAGGGCTACAAAATTGTTCCTACCCTTTGAGCCAGTGATATCACTTTTAGGACTGTATCCCAAAGAGATCTTAAAAATAGAAAAGAGTGCCTCATGTATAAAAACACCTATAGCAGCTTTCTTTGTGGTGGTCAAGATCTGGAAATCAAGCAGATGCCCATCAATTGGGGAATGACTGAACAAGTTGTACTGAACATGAATGTAATGGAATATTGTTGTGCTATAAGAAATAATGGACAGGAAGGCTTCATAGAGGCCTGGAAGGACTTATATGATCTGCTGCTGAGTGAAATGAACACAATCAGGAGAGCTTTGTACACAGCAAAAACTACAGTGAACGGGTAATTTTTCTGATATGCTTAGCCCTTCACAGCAATGCAAAGACCTAAAAAATCCCCATTGGACTCTTGAAGCAAAATGACTTCCACATCCAGAGAAACAAGTGTGGAATCAGATCACAGAATGAGGAACATCATTTTCTCTTGTGTTATATTTTGTTTTGTTTTATTGTTATGATTTCTGTCATTCATTTTAATTCTTCCATGCAACATGACTAAGGTGAAAATTGTATTTAATAAGAATGTATGTGTAGAACCTATGTAAGATTACATGCCATCTCAGGGAGGGAAAAGGAGAGAGGGGAAAAAGTCTAAAATACATGGAAGTGGTTGTAGAAAGATGAAAACAAATTGATTAATTTTTTAAAAAGACTGAAGAAAAAAGGAAAAGAAATTATCAAGGAAAACCACCCTCATATTATAGAACTAGTGGGTAAAATAGATATTGAAAGAATCCACCAATCACATCTTGAAAGTGATCCCCAAAGGAAAACTCCTAGGAATTTTGGAGCCAAATTCCAGAGCTCCCAGGTCAAGGAGAAAATACTGTAATCAGTCAGAAGGAAACAATTCTCAAGTACCGTGGAAATAAAATCAGGAAACAATTCTCAAGTACCGTGGAAATAAAATCAGGATACTTGGAAACACTTTCTTGAGTAAGAACTCAATTGTCTTCCAGATATATGATGACCTATCTATGTTCCTCTTACTCCTCAGATACAAAAATTCCATCACTGGGAACACCTTAAGGATAAAACATAAGTAGGGGACACAGCCTGTTACAATGAATAATGAAGACTTCTTCCTGTATGATGTCATGGTTTAAATTAAAAAAAATAACAAACATACTGCCTTTTGCTTCACAACAGCAACAAAAAAGAAACAAGATTAACCTGTGATAGTGTATTTAACTGTTTCATCAGCTGAAGCAGAGCCAAGATAATAGAGAAAAGGTAGGGACTCATCTGAGCTTTCCTCCAAACTCCTTCAAACACTGTTAAATAGTGACTCTAAACAAATTCTACAGTGGCAAAACCCACAAAAATGTCTGTTGGTGAAGCTGCGTCCTTATTGAAGCATTCTGGAGAGTAATTTAAGAATGTGCCCAAAGGACTATAAAACCATGTATATCCTTTGACTAAGCAATACCATTACTCACTCCCTAACCCAAAGAGATAAAAACCAGAATGCCCTATGTGTACAAAAATATTTATCAGGTCTTTTTTTTATTATTATTTCTTGGCTTTTTTAATTCTGTGTTTTCTTTGACAGAATGACTTATATTTTATTGTGTTTTGAATGACAACACATGTTTAACCTATATGTGATTGCTTACCATCTCAATGCAGGGGGAGGCAGAAGGAAAGGGAGGGAGAGAATTTGGAACCCAACATTTGGGGAAAAAAGAATTTTAAAGTTATTTTTACATGTAATAGGGGGAAATAAAATATTAAATAAGATTTTTAAAAAAGAAACTATTTCAGTCTTCAGAATATCTGAGGCACTACAATAAATAATTTATGATGCAGTATTTAACATGAATGATTAATATTTCAGCTACTGGTGCATCATATCCTTTCTTAAAATGGATGTATTAAAAATCCTTTTATGAAAACATGTAGGCATGTTTATTGAATTTCTTAAGCAGTTTTATTAGGTTAAAAGTGTTAAGGAAATATTAGCAGCATTGTCAAAAATGTTGCAAATATCTCGTTATTAAGATTATTGGGCTAAAACTGCTTCAAATTCTGAATATAAGTTTTATATATACTGGAAAATAAAAATATACATTTGAGACTTTAAGTTTAAGTGCTTTTAATAATAGATTAGTAATTATATTGCTATCCTTTGTTTATACTTGTTAGTGAAAATCAAATTCTATTCGTATAAAAAGTTTTCTTAGCAAAGTTTTTTCAGTTGTCTCTCTCTAGACTTTCTATGCTGAAATAAGCCAAGGATACCGTTGAAGTACTACTAATTTTAAGTATAGGATGTAGGGGGGAGAGGCTTATCTAAACTCAAGAACTCTGAAAGCAAAAATTTTAAGGTAAAATTAGAGAGGGAGATTAGAGTAGTAGAAAGAACAATACACCAGATATAAATTCTAGGTTCAAATAATGACCAGTCACTCACCTTCTCTACAAGAAGCAAATGCATCTTGATACACAGAGCCGTGTATGTGTGTGTGTGCATGTGTGTGTGTGTGTATTTTCTTAAATTGACCAGTACCAACAGACATGAATGTTTAATTTCTCTCCTCTTCTTTTTCTTTCTTTTTGTTCTTTTTTCAGTTTATATGTGGGTCACCATGATCACTATTTTCACAATCCCTTCCATTTTACCACTAGTTCCCAATAAAAGCACTCCCTTGTACAAATCTCTCTCTCTCTCTCTCTCTCTCTCTCTCTCTCCCTCCCTCCCTCTCTCTCTCTCCCTCTCCCCTTTCTTTCTTCCTCCACCTTCTTCTCTCTCTCCCTCTCTTTCTTTCTTTCTTTCTTTCTGTTGTTTGGTCATAAAATCCTTCATTCTCCATAAATCTGATGAACAAACAATTCATTGCCCCCCCATTTTGTTTTTAGTATCAGCCTTTATGCCTAGATTGTGTGCCCACTTGGACTTTATTCAGGGATGCAATTTCAGACTTGGTCTAAGCACATTGTGGCTGTTAATGTGTATAATGTGTGTATAGATTTGTACCACACTATTTTCCAGTTTGTCCAGCAGTTTTTATCAAAGAGTGAGTTCTTATCCCAGAACCTGGGGTCCTTAAGTTTATCAAACAATAGACTTCTGTAGTCATTGACTCCTCCTTCTGTACCTAATATACTACACTAATCTAACTGTCTATGTCTTACATAGAACCTAGAGGTTTTGATGATATCTGCTTTATAATTCAATTTAAGATCTGACATAGCTAGTTGACCTTGCTTTGCAGTTTTTTCACTAATTCCATTCATATTATGGACATTTTGTTCTTCCAGATGATTTTTGATGTTGTTTTTTCTGACTGAAAAAAATAATTTTTGTAGTTTATTGGTATGGCACAGAATAATTAAAATAATTCACGTAGATTTGTCATTTTTATTATATTATCTCAGCCTACCTATGAAAAACAGTTTTTTCCAATTATTTAGATCTGACTTTACTTGTGTGGAAAATGTTCTCTAAGGGGGGGTGGATCCAAGAACTGACCTGCTCTAGTTCTTCCACCATAGCCCATGAAATACCTGTAAAAATGACTCTAAACAAATTCTAGAGAAGAAGAAGCCACAAAATGAGAGTGCAACTGATTTCCAGCCCAAGGGAGCCTGGAAGGTCAACAGGAAGGGTCTATCACACCAGGTTCAAAGTGGAATGCTGCCCAGCCTAGACCAGGCAACACAGACAGGACTGGAGCAGGTTTTAGGGCATGGAATCATGGGAAGCAGTTGTGTTTCCCAGATTTCTCAACCAAGAAATGCTGAAGACAGCTTCAAAAGTCAGTGAGAAAACTCTTTTTCCTTGGTGAGAGGGAAGGATGGTACTGCCCCAGCAATAGCCCCAGGGCAATGACAGACACTCTGGAAGCACCATGCACTTTTGGAGCATTTGGTCTAAAGACTCTGAGGTAATCAAGCAGCTAATCTGGGCCTCAGTCCTGAGTGGTGGTCCTTAGATAAGGAGGAGCGGTAGTGTGGATTAGCTGATGGTAGCTGTGGAGAGGAAATCCCACTCCCAGTTCCAGGGCAGAAAAGAGTGTTTGTGGTTGCTCTCAGACCAGAGTGCAGGTCCTTGATTGTGCCACCTCGGAGGAACTGAGAACTTACAGGTCCCTAGAGTATATGGCCACTTGACAAAGGACTCGAAATTCAAGTAACTGATTGGGAAAATGCCCCCCAAAAGGAAAAAGAAAATAAGACTGTAGGAGGTTACATTATTGGTGAAAATGTCTTTTCTTCCATCCTTTCAGATGAGGAAGAACAAAGTATACCATTAGAGGAAGACATCAAAGTCAAGAATTCTACATCCCAAAACTCCGTAAACAAAATACAAAATGGTCCCAGTGCATGGAAAAGCTCAAAATGGATGTATTAGGGGCGGAGCCAAGATGGCACAGTAGAAAGACTCACCTATGCTAGGTCTGAAACCACGGCTCATGGATTTCCTCTAAAAAGAACTCCCAAAAAATTCTAGAACAGTGCAAGCCGCGCAACAACACAGTGAAGAATATTTCTGTTCCAGAGAACCATGAAAAACTGATCACAAAGGTCCATCGTGCCCCTGATGGGAGTGGAGCCCTCCCCTGCCCTGCCCTGGCTGCATGGCACTAAGAGGAGCCAGCAGATCCAAGCAGGCTTCAGAGACAGAATCTCCAGTGGCCACGAAGGTCCCTCCACTCACAGACGCACAGGTCAGTGAGAGAGACAGGCTGAGAGGGGAGTGGGGTGTCTCCTGGACTCGGAACCGCTAGGGAGGCAGTGGCAGCAGCAGCCAGAGGCTCCAGGAGCAGGCGGCCAAAGGCTCCCAGAGCAGGCAGGAGCTCAGCAGCAGCTCCATTACAAAAGGTCTCTGCATAAACCCCCGGAGGGAACTGAGCCTGGGAGGCGGCCCTGCCCCCACCTGAGTACCAGCAGATAAGCTCCCATTGAATAGCAGCCAGGCCTGCTGCCAAAAGCCCTGAGGCTAAGGAGCAGCATTTGAATCTCAGACCCCAAGCACTAGCGGGGCATATCTGGACTGGGATAGAGAGGACTCTCAGAAGTCAAGTAACTAGATGGGAAAATGCCCAGAAAAGGGAAAAAAAATAAGACCATAAAAGGTTATTTTCTTGAAAAAATGATTTCAACCTCCATTTCCAAAGATGAAGAAGAAGAAAACTGCTTACCATCAGTTAAAGACATAGGAGTCAAGGCCTCTGTATCCCAAACATCTGAAATAGGTATCCCATGGGCTCAGTCCATGGAAGAAGCTCAAAAAGGATTTTGAAAATCAAGTTAGAGAGGTGGAGGAAAAACTGGGAAAGAAATGAGAGAGATGCAAAAAAAGTATGAAAAATGGGACAATACCTTAGTAAAGGAGTCCCAAAAAAATACTGAAGAAAATAACACCTTGAAAAATAAGCTAACTCAATTGGCAAAAGAGGTTCAAAAAGCCAATGAGGAGAAGAATGCTTTCAAAAGCAGAATTAGCCAAGTGGAAAAAGAAGTGCAAAAGCTCACTGAAGAAAATAGTTCTCTCAAAATTAGAATGGAACAGATGGAGGCTAATGACTTTCTGAGAAACCAAGAAATTACAAAACAAAACCAAAAGAATGACAAAATGGAAGAGAATGTGAAATATCTCATTGGAAAAACAACTGACCTGGAAAATAGATCCAGGAGAGACAATTTAAAAATTATGGCACTACCTGAAAGCCATGACAAAAAAAGAGTCTAGACACCATTCTACATGAAGTTATCAAGGAAAACTGCCCTGATATTCTAGAACCAGAGGGCAAAATAAGTATTCAAGGAATCCACCGATTGCCACCTGAAAGAGAACCAAAAAGAAAAACTCCTAGGAACATTGTGGCCAAATTCCAGAGTTCCCAGGTCAAGGAAAAAATATTGCAAGCAGCTAGAAAGAAATAATTCCAGTATTGTGGAAATACAATCAGGATAACACAAGATCTAGCAGCTTCTACATTAAGGGTACGAAGGGTGTGGAATAGGATATTCCAGAAGTCAAAGGAACCAGGGCTAAAACGAAAAATCACCTACCCAGCAAAACTGAGTATAATACTTCAGGGGAAAATATGGTCTTTCAATGACATTGAGAACTTTCAAGCATTCTTGATGAAAAGACCAGAGCTGAAAAGAAAATTTGACTTTCAAACACAAGAATGAGAAGAAGCAAGAAAAAGTAAACAGCAAGGAGAAGTCATAAGGTACTTACCAAAGTTGAACTGTTTCCATTCCTGTATGGAAAGGTAACATTTATAACTCCTGAAATTTTTCAGTTTCTGGGTAGTTGGTGGGATTATACACACACATGCACACACACATGTACACATATGCGCACACACGTACACACATGAACGCACACACAGAGACAGAGCACAGAGTGAATTGAATTGGATGGGATCATATCTTAAAGACATTAAGGTAAACGGTGAGAGAGAAATGTAGTGGGAGGAGAGAGGGTGAAATGGAATGGGGTAAATTATCTCTCATTGAAGAGGCAAGCAGGAGACTAGTGGAGAGAAAAAGAGGAGAGCTGAGAAAAAAAAGAAACATGAAGCTTACTGTCATCACATTCTACTAAAGGAAGGAATAAAATGTACACCCATTTTGGTATGAAAACCTATCTTACAATACAGGAAAGTGGGGGAGAAGGAGATAAGCAGGGTGGGGGTGATGATGGAAGGGAGGGGAATGGGAGGAGGGAACAATTTGAAGTCAGCACTTGGGGAGGGACAGGATCAAAAGAGAGAATAGCAACAATTAGGGGCAGTATAGGATGGAGGGAAATATAGTTAGTCTTACACAACACGACTGTTATGGAAGCCATTTGCAAAACTACACAGACATGGCCTATACTGAATTGCCTGCCTTCTCAAAGCGAAAGGGTGGGGAGGGAGGGATGGGGAGAAGTTGGAATTCAAAGTTTTCGGAACAACTGTCGAGTATTGTTCTTGCTACTAGGACATAAGAAATACAGATAATGGGGAATAGAAAGTTATCTGGCCCTACAGGACAAAAGAGAAGATGGGGACAAGAGAAGGTAGGGATGATAGAAGAGAGGGCAGATTGGTGATAGGGGAAATTAGAATGCTGGGTGTATTGGGTTGGGGGAGGGAACAAATGGGGAGAACATTTGGAACCCAAATTTTTTTGAAAATGATTGTAAAAAGTTAAATAAATTAATTTATATAAAAAAAGAAAAGGGGTTTAAAAGGGAGGGAGGCTGAAAGAAGAGAGTGAAGACTGAGTGAAGTGCTGGTCAAAAATTAAAATGCTATTGGGAAAAGGAAGGGAGATAGGAGACTTATATGCATAAAGAAAGGGAAAGGGGATGGAAGGGAGGACACAAACAGTAATCGCAACTCTGGATGTGAGTGGGAGGAACTCTCCCTAACAATGAAGAGGGATAGCACAATGGATTAAAAACCACAATCGAAAAAAATATGTTGTTTATATGAAACACATTTGAAAAGGGGTGATACACATAGAGTAAAGATAAAAGTTTGGAGCAGAGTTTATTGTGCTTCAGCTGACAAAAAAAGCAGAGATAGCCATCCTAATCTGAGATAACGCAACAGAAGAATTAGATCAAATTAAAAGAGATAAGGAAAAAAACTATATTCCGTTGAAAGGCACCATAGACAATGAATCAATTTTATTACTAAACATATATGCTCCAAATGGTATAGAATCCAAAGTCTTAGAGGAGACGTTGAGAGAGTTAGTGGAAGAAATAGACAGTAAAACTATACTAGTGGGGGACCTTAATCTCCCCTTCTCTGAACTCGATAGATTTAAGAACAACATCAACAAGAATAAAGTTAAAGAGGTGAATCGAGCTCTGGATAAGGTAGATATGATTGGTAGCTGGAGAAAATTGAATGAGGTAGAACGAAATGCACCATTTTCTCAGTGGTATATAGCACATATACAAAAATAGGCAATGTACTAGGCCACAAAAGCCTCACAATCTAGGGCAGAAAGGCAGAGAAAGTCAATGCACCCTTCTCAGATCATAATACAAGAAAATTTATATGTAATCAAAGACCATGGAAACTTAAATTAAAAATTAATTGGAAACTAATATTCTAATCTTAAGGAATGAGTGGGTTATGCAACAAATTATTAAAATAATCAAAAACTTCCTTCAAGAGAATGCCAATAATGAGACAACAAACTAAATCTTATGTGATACTGTAAAAGTAGTTCTTAGGGGAAGTTTTACATCTTTGAATGCCTATATGAATAAAATAGAGAAAGAAGAGATCAATAAATTTGGCATGCATCTGAAAAAACTGAAAAAAGAACAAATTAAAATCACCAAGTGTATATCAAATTTGTAATATTGAAAACCAATGGAGAGATTAGTAAAATTGAGAGTAAGAAAACTAGTGAAATAATAAATAAAACTAAGAGTTGAATTTATGAAAAAAATTAGTAAAATCCATAAACCTTTGGTCATTTCGATTAAAAAAAAGAGAAAGATGAAAATCAAATTACCAATATCAAAAATGAAAAGGGTGAACTCACCTCCAATGAGATGGAAATTAAAACAATAATAACACATTACTTACCCAACTGTATGCTCCTAAATTCAACAAACTAAAGGTGATGGATGATTATTTTAAAATATATGAATTGACCACGTTAAAAGAAGATAAGTTGAATACTTAAATAACCCCATCTCAGAAAATGAAATTGAACAAGCCATCAAGAAACTTCCTATGAAAGTATCTCCAGGGCCAGATGGATTCACAAGTGAATTCTATCAAACGTTTAAAGAAGAGTTAATTCCAATACTATGTAGACTATTTGGTAAAATTGGGGAAGAAGTAGCCCTCCTAAATTCCTTTTATGTTACAAATATGATTCTGATACCTAAAACAGGAAGAGTCAAAAGAGAGAAAGAAAATTATAGACCAACCTCTTAAAAGAATATAGATGCAAAGAACTTTAAATAAGATTTTAGCAAAAAGAATACAGCAACTAATCAGGAGAATAATATATTATTATTAGGTAGGATTTATGCCAGGAATGCAGCAATGATTCAATATTAGTAAAACTATTAACATTATTGATCATATGAACAACAAAACTAACAGAAGCTGCATGATTATCTCAGTAGATGAAGAAACAGTTTTTGACAAAATATAACACCCACTCCTATTGAAAAGACTGAAGAACATAGGAATAAATGAAACTTTCCATAAAATGATGAGTATCTATATAAAATATTCAGCAAGCATTATATGTAATGGGGATAAGCTAGGTGTATTCCCAATAAGATCGGGAGTAAAACAAGGATGTCCATTAATACCACAATTATTCAATATGGTGCTAGAAATGTTAGCTGTAGCAGTAGGAGAAGAAAAGGAAATGGAAGGAATTAGAATACACAAAGAAGAAACTAAATTATCACTCTTTGCAGATGATATGATGATATACTTATAGTATCCCAAAGAGTCAAGTAAAAAACTACTTGAAATAATAAACTTTGGCAACATTGCAGGTTACAAAATAAACCCACACAAATCTTCTGCATTTCTATGTATCACATCTGTCAGATTGACTAACTTGACTAAATAGGATGATGATAAATGTTGGAGAAGATGTGGGAGAGTTGCAACTGTGATCTGATTCAGCCATTCTGGAGAGCAATTTGGAATTGTGCCCAAAGGGCTACAAAAATATGCTTACCCTTTGACCCAGAAACACTGCTTCTAGGAGTGTATCCCCAAGAGATCACAAAAGTGGAAAATTGTCCCACATGTACAGAAATATTTATAGCAGCTCTCTTCATGGTGAACTATGGAATTCGATTGCAGAATTAGCAGATGCTTTGGTTTGTTTTATGATTTTTACCATTCATTTTAACTCTTCTATGCAACATGACTAAGGTGAATATGTATTTACTTGGAATGCAAACCTATATAAAATTGTATGCCCTCTCAGGAGGGAGTGAGGAAGGAGGGGAGAAGGAGGGGGAAAAAAATCTAAGATATATGGAAGTGATTGTAGAACAGTGAAAACAAATTAAGATTTTAAAAAAGCAGAGACTATTTTTCCCCCCTTTTTTTCCCCTTGGACTTAGAACAGTGTTATGCATGGGGTAGGGACTTAATAAATATTTATTGACAATTTGGCTTTTTATGGAATTAGTTTTTCTTTAATTTGGAAATTCTGAATTTAACTGATATTCTTGATATTTTCAGTTTGGGGTTTCTTTTGGAAGGAGATTCACGCACAGTTCTTTTCTAGAACTATGTTCTTTTGTCCTCTGATGTAATAAGACTTGGCAGATTATAATTTTTTTAAATATGGTATGTAAACTTTATTTTGTTTAAGGTTTTTATAGCTTTTCATAATTTTTTATACACTTTTGTAGTTTTTTTGAATTAACTTATTTGTTTTCAATTTTCTACAGTCACTTCCATAAGTCTTAGATTTTCTCCCACTCCCTAACCCCTTCCCACAAGAAAGCATGCAATCTTGTATGGGTTCTATACATACATTCTTATTAAAAACATTGCCACATTAGTCACATTGCATAGAAGAATTAAAATGAATGGGAAAAACCATGAGGAAAAAAAACCAACCAAAACAAAACATAACACAAGAAAAAGTATGTCATGTTCCATATTATCTGCAGTGTCTGGATTAGTTGAAGGAATGAATGGATTATTGAAAGAGCACTTAAGGAAGCTAAGTTCTCATAATTTTTATCTACATTGGAAAGAAAATTTCTTAATTGCCTTATGTAATTTGAATGATAGACATTGTAAAATCCTAGAGGACCTCGAATGATGACCTCGAATCTGAAATTAGAAAACAACAAAGGCATAGTATTGCAAATATTGAGTATTGGACTGAGAAGTCAAATATTCCATCACCGTATCCAGGGACTTGTTCAGCAGGATATTATTTAAAGTGTTTAGTGGACTTTTGGTTGGATAGGAAAGAAATAAGAACAATCTCTATTGGGATATATATGAGAATCCGTAAGAATCATTTGGGACATATATTACTTAAATTAAACTTAGCAGCCTGAAGACATGTATTGACAGGAGTGATAGACTGTAATTATCAAGGAGAGATTATTGTGACATTCCAAAATTTAGATTATGAAGCCATACAGTTTTATAAAAAGTGATGGAATGGTTCAGGTGATTTTATTACTTGTGAAGCAAGACTACTTGTGAAAATGGATCTTCCTTCTGAAATAACTAGCAGAGGAGCTGAAGGATTGGTAAAATTGACAGAATAAAATTCGGTGCTAAAGTATTGGTAAAGTGGAGGCCAGATGGCTTTCCAAAGGCTGTGGAAATTATAGCACATGGGAAAATAATACCATAAATATTTACTCAGGAGAGGATGATTACCAGATTGGAACCTTAAATCACATATTCTACTGCTGAATGAAGTTCTGATAGTGAGTTCATGGATTCCAGAACTACTGCTGACCCTATATCCACTCTGCTTCAGGTTAGTTTCCTTGTTTCTTTTTGGCTTTTCATCTATTAATACAGATTCCTGATCATTTAAGTCAAATGTCACCCCCTATCCATGACAAGTGATGTATCATCTCTGGGCCTGAACTCGACCAAACTCTGGATGCCAGTTATAGAACTGATCTCTCAAATGGGAACTCTTGGGGCAGGGACAGGTTGACTTCCAATCTCAGAAAGAAGTAATTATGGAAGAAGAGACCTTCACACTTTATCCCAAAATTTTTGGCCTGTCTAGTTGAAGGGGGAATGATGGGTTGCTTGTGCTCAAACCCTACCCCGAAATATTGTATTATGTGCTCATATTTTGTGATCCGTTATGCTGTTGTAACATTCTGTTGATGCCAATTACCTAAGATATTGTTTTATACGCTTATTTTCTGTAACCCTTGTTAAAGTTCTGTTAATACAAGTTGTCCCATTAACCTATTTTATGAATATGAAATATCTTGAGGCAAATGTAATAGTAATTTATATGGAAAGTTCTTTCTCATTCATTAATAAGCACATATGATCTGCTTAAATCACCTAGAAGCCTACATCACATGTGGTGGAAGGAATTTCCTGAACAAGCAGAACAAGAAGGGTGGGGCACAATTGGGAGGAAGAGAGTGAGTGTGGTTGGGTCAGAGTAGTGAGGACACAGGCAGGTGGTCACAGCTTAGGCTGGTGAGTATTTGCTTGTGAGGAGACCCTGGCAAAGGGAGAAATGCTTGAGAATGATTTTGCCCCCTGCAGTGATCATATTCATCAACTTCTTGGTTATCATGAGGAATTTAACTATCCCATTCTGGAATTTAGTTCGATGGTCTATATGGAGAGCCAGTTTTATTTTGCGATTGAGAACTGTGCTGGTATAATCGTAGTCACCACCAGTGCTGTGAATATTGCATTGACAATACATATCCTCACCTAACACAGTTGTTTTAATTTGCCTTTCTCTAATCAATCATGATTTAGATTATTTTTAAGATGACTACAGATTGCTTTGATTTCTTCTTGAAAACTATACATATTTTTTCACTATTTATGAATTGGGAAGTGGCTCTTCTTTTTTAAATTTGACTCAGTTCTCTATATATTTGACAAATGAAGCTTTTTTCAGCGAAATTTGAGTTTTAAAAATGTCTATTATTTCATTTTCTATGGTACTTTTCACCAAAATATAGTCTCCAAGTTTGTTTCTTTTAATTAGATTTATTTTGGATTTTATTTTGTCTGTGATTGTGATTGCTGACACTGCCTTTTTTTGTGCTACACCTGAAGTATAATATATTTTCTCCAACCCTTTATTTTAACTCTGTGTGTGCCTATCCATTTCAAGTGCTTATCTTATAAAATACAAAACCTCAACAACAACAACAATAACAACAACAAAAACCCAACCACATATTGTTAAGTTCTGATTTCTCTTCTATGTTGCTATCAGGTTCAACTGTATGGGCAGGTTCATTCCATTCAGATTCAGTTATAACTACTAACTCTATTTTTCTCTCATACCTATTTTCTTTTCTTTCTCCTTCTCTCTTATATCTTGTACCTTCTCAAAAGTTTGTTTTCCTTCTGACTACTGCATCCCTTAATCCATCCTTCCTCTTATCAACTACTTTTTCTTCTTTTATACCCTTCCCTGCATATTTCCTTGTTGGGAAAGGTGGATTTCTATACCCAACTGAATATACACACACACTCACACACACACACACACACACTTGCAAACGCCAATACACATGCACAAACACAAATGTATGTATGTATGTATGTGCATATATAACATATACACACATATGTGTTTGTATACATTTCCCTCTTTGAATCAATTCTGATGAGAGTGAGGTTCCAGTATTGCCCACCACCAACTCCGTTTTCTGCTCCATTATAAAAGGTCTTCCTTCTGTGCTTCCTTTACCTGAGAAAAATGTTCCCATTTCACCTCTCCTTTCTTCCAATGAATTCCTTCTTCACATCCATTCATTTTACTTGGGATCGTTCCAACATAATCCACTCATACCCATGCCCTCTGTCTATGTAGACTAATTGCCCTAATTGTGATAAATCTTTTAAATTACATGTATCTTTTTCACAGAGATGAATGTATACAGCTTCACTTTACTGACTCCCTTGCGATTATTCTTTTGTGTTTACTTTTTTTATGCATCTCTTAATTATATTTGAATGACAAATTTTCTACTTAAGTTTGTTCTTTTCAATAGGAATGCTTGAAAGTTATCTTTTTTGTGAAATATTCTTTTTCTCCTTGAAGGATTGTATTCAGTTGTGGTGAGTAAATGGTTGTTGTTTGTAATTCTAGCTCCTTTGCTTTCTGGAATATCAACTCTTCTAGACAATTTGAGCTTTTGTCCAATAAGCATGTTTCTTTGAGATTTTACTTGTAGTTATTTTCCTATTGTTTCTTCTGATTTTGTTTCTTGTTCTTCCTTGTCACTGTAGTAGCTTTCTATAGTCAAATATTGTTGTTTTGTTGTTGTTTGCCCATTTTCTCAACTTATTTTTTTGGTCGTTTCTTTGCTGTGCAAATTCTTTATTTTTCTTCTTTTTAAAATTTACTTAGTATTTTATTTTTCTTCAATTATATGTAAAACCATTTTCAACATTAAGTTTTAAAACTTGGAGTCACAAATTTTCTCACTTCTTCCCCTTCCATCTCCCACTGAGAAAGCAAGTAATTTGATATAGATTATACATGTGTAGTCATGCACAACATTTTCATCTTAGTCATGTTGTGAAAGAAAGCAAAGGTAAAAAAAAAATCTCAAGAAAACTACAGTAAAAAGTATGTTTCTATATTCATTCAAACACCATCACTTCTTTCTCTGGGGATGGATATCGTTTTTTTTATCAGAGTTGCCTTGGATCATTGTGCTGCTGAGAACAGCTAGGTAATTCACAGCTGATCATCTCACAAAATTGCCATTGCTTTGTACATAGTACATGTCACTTTGCATCAGTTCATGTAAGTCTTACCAGGTTTTTCTGAGAGTATCTTACTTATCATTTCTTAACGAATCAGAGTAACATTTTCTACATATAGTTGAGTACTCAAAGCTACCCCTCCCCAGAGCAATGTTGATGGCAATTTCTCATTTGACTTAGTTAATCTTTATCAACTTCCCTAGATGATGCAAAAAAAGAATCTATGCTTTGTTTTTATTAATGACTGCAAATGCTAATTGAGTAGAATTTGAATTTTAAAGATTGCATTTTACTACTAGCATGTCATCTCCATCAGACCTATCTTATTTGGTTGAAAACATGCTCGTATAGTCTTCCCATGGGGACAAGGACCAAAACATGAATATCAAAGAGGTCAGCATTGAGATTGTACTCCTATCTGAAACTTCAAAAGGGAATATTAACTGGTCTGAAGCACAAAGAGTATTCTTGAAGGAGATCAGGAAATAGACGAAAAACTGACCAATGATTTAAAAAAAACATAAAAAAAGAAATCACAGAAGAATTTAAAAGGAAAATTAGACAAATGTAAAAGGAAGTATTGTTATAAGTCTTGCAATTAATTAAAGCTCACACTAGATATAGTTATGTAAACTATCAAAGGTCAAAATTCAAATTTAAGTCTAACAATTAATCGATGTATTACTCATGTTCTTATATAAATCCTCCTAGGTTGTCACTTCAAATAGGTCCGTAAGTATGCATGACAGTGACACATTGTAATCTCTTCACCTCTGATTCACTTTGAATTCTACTGCGTATAAAGAATCTCTCAATGGAAGATTCACTAAAATGATTCACTGTAAAGCAGTCCAACAGTAGATTTATTTCATAGCACAAGGTACTGAAGTTGGTACTTTTTAATTAAAGTTATTTAAGGAAATGTTGGTTGAGCACTTGTCAGGAATGTTGTATATTATTTATTTTTTATGAATTAATTGGACTAGATAATATTAGATATCTGTTCTTATTCTTAAATTATGTGATAATATAATTTAATAAACTCCAAACACTTGGGTTTTTAATAAGCAATTATAAGTTTCTTAAAAGTTAATTCCTAATGTCAGGTTTTGGAACTCACGAGTGGAAGAATAGAAGTTTTATTTAGACTGCATTAATTCTTGAAAATTTTATAAAAATGGAATTATGTACCAGATTCAGAACACAGGACAAAAAAAGGATATTTACAAGAGAACATCTTTATGAATTAACATTGGCAAGCTTCATCCTTAGAGGTCTTACTCAGCCTGACTGCCTCAACAGGCATTATTCTCCTGGCAGGATTGCACCAGGGGTATTGAGCCTTGATGATATTGGTGTCCACATCCTGTGCAGAAACTCTGCACAGTACACATCATATACATCTAAACCCTACAACAAGACAGACAGTGATTCTGTTTAAGTATGTGAGGAATAAGGACATTTGAAAAGATGTTGTTTTCTCTCTGGGGTTTGGAAACAAAATTTGCAATGTCTATAAATTCATGTCCTCTCAGTTATTATGCAATCCCTTTACATTCAAGTCAGGCGCAGCTACCTATGTTGTCTTCTTATTCGTGGTAGATTTAGGGTTTGCTCACCTATGTTTCCACCAAACATTGGAGAAACCTGAGGTACCTTGGTAGTCCATCCTCAGTAAAGAGAGAGGAGTCAGAAAAAAGAAAGAATGAATACCAAATTATCAAAGATGTTACAAAACTCTCAACAGATGTTCCAAGACAAAATAAGCTGAATCAGGGCTTAATGAAGTTCACAATACTTTGAAATCCCAAGTACAGGAAAAAGAAATTATTGTATTCCAAGTGTCGTAGAAATATGTAAAAACTGGTAGAATGTCAATTTTTTAAAAGACCTTTAATTTCATGAAAAGTTTCAGGGCATGAAAGAAGCTTTGAAATTTTCCAAAGGTAATTCAGCCCACTCTTTCCTCATCTTAAATTATGGTTTCAACTCTTCATTCTTCTGTATTGTTTGTCCCACATGCATACGCTGATATAGAGACTTTATATAGATTGTCTCTCTTAATTCAAGTTGTAATATTAAGGATACTCATGATCTATTGTTGCTGTTGTTTTTCTTGTTTTCTTTCCCCTCTATGGTTACTTAGATCAACATAATTCCAGTTATTGCCTGAAAACTTTAAAAAAAGTTCCAAAATATTTCAGGGATTGATGTGATCTACATAATATTATCCACAAATAGGGATGTGTGGAGAGCCTCACCATCCATAGAGATTCCCTTTGCACCTTGAATTGTGTGCTATATCTTCTCAATCACACTGTTAAACAACATCAGATTTGCCTTATACCTCTAATTTCTTCGTTGTGGCTATTTATGACATGGTAAAGACATAGTTAGTTGCTGAATACTCGCTAAATTCTGCTTATTGCTTTCTAATAGTCTCATCAAAAATGCTTTCAATACTAGTAAATATGATTCTTATAAATCCTTTTTTTAAAAAAATGGGAGAATAGGTTATAGGTCAATAGTAATTTATTTTTACCTTATGAATATCTGACTTCCTTCTCCATCCATAGTATATACCCTTTCAACAGACAGTTTGCACATTGGTAATGCAATGTCTTTAGAGTTGCGCTGTGTTTGACGTGGATTATTTTATATACAGTAGGTAAAATCTGACTACGTTTCTTACATTTGATTTCTACCTTCCTCCCCAAGAAGATCTCAGAATATTTTAGGCTGCAAATATAGTGGCTTTACTCTTCTTGAGGGAGATAAAAAAATGGTTGTATTCATTTTTATAAATATTTTCCATTTTTCTTCAGTTTCTAGATCTCCTTTCCATTTTTATCCTTAAATATTTTTGGAATGGTGTTGTTGAATATATTACTATTTCTTTCTTCTGGTTTTACTCTCCACTTTCTTTATTCTAATTTGTAAGCTAGTACTGGGTATAATCAATGAGAATCTTTCTTCATATATTCACATTTTACAAAGTGGCTTATATTCTGATTCAGTTTTGGTTTGGAAACTGCTTTCTTTCATTTTCTGGAAAGTTTGCCAGGTATTTACTACTAAGGCAATTTCTAGGTCGTTGGATATTTTTAGAGTTTGTCACAATTAATTTACAATGATTAAAATTCTATGTAAACGGTGTCATTCTGCTGCGCATTTGCAATTTATGACTGCCAATTACTTGCTTAAATAACTAACGACTGTTATTTCAGTTATATACTACATCCTTTTTCCCAATATTATTCTTCCTTTTTGATTTTGTTGTTTTTTTTTTTTTACTCATTATCATCTTGACTCTGATAAGTCAATGGTAAGATTATACACAGATAGTGGATTCATGGCCAACTTCCATATTAAGAATGTCTTTTTTCTGTATGTGAATATGTAATTCATCTCATTGTTTATGCTACTTAGTACTTAACATTTGTAATTCCTAACAGTTATATTCTGGAGGAAACTATTCCCTATTGATATAAAGGCATTTGGCTTCAATGTCTTCTGAAAAACTTTGAATACTCTCATTTATTTTTCCTAACCTATGATTCTATTTAGTTGCAACTTCCTTCTTCTGTCTGGTCTTGTTTATAAAAAAAAAATCAAGATTAATATGATTCAAATCCTCCCGTAGTATGTATGTATATATATATATATATATATATATATATATATATATATATATATATATATATTAGAATGCTAATATTCATACTTAAATTAAGAGTGTAAAACAGTGTCCGTTTTAGAATATTCTGTCCCAATCCAATAACAAGACCACCATTACTGAATAAGTATAATAGACAAATAGAGACAAATTGAGGAACATTTTGTATTTTGCTGGGCTATTTCATGGCTACCTCGGGCTAATAAGAATAACACCAGTCCCCAGTTGTGCAGTCCCATGATGATATACCATTCCACATGTAACTGGGTCTGTACTAAGCAAGTAGATAACCTATTGCCAGAGTCACAAGAATGAGAAAATTTTATATTATTCTTTCTTTATTTCATGGGTTGTCATAGTTAATAACGATGATGATGATGATGATGATGATGATGATGATGATGGTGGTGGTGGTGGTGATGGTGATGATGACAAAGACAATGATAATAATAAGTAAGTGGCCAAACTACTGATGAAATGCCTTTCCACATACAGCAGGTTTGTCCTGACCAAAGAGACTTGGTCTGTTACTAAAGTCATACATTGTTTCCTTCCAGAATGGTAGAACCTGAAAATGCTTACGATTTACTTGCATATACTCAGAGAACCTAAAGTCATATTCATTCCCAATGAAGCATCTAAGTAGAGAAAGTACTTTTGCCCTTTGCAGTAACAGGAAAGTTAGGAGGAGGGTAAGATTTAGGTGAAAGAATGATGAGTTCTGTTTTGGACATGTTGAGTTTATACTGTCTACTGAGCATTCAGTTCAAGATGTCTGCACCATACTGTTATCCAGTTTTCCCAGCCATTTTTGTCAAACAATGAGTTCCTCTCTCAGAAGCTGGAGTCCTTGGGAATATCAGACAGTAGAGTGCTATATTCATTAACTACTGTGCCTTAGAACCTAACTTATTCCACTGGTCTACCACTCTGTCTCTTAGTCAGTACCAAGTGGTTTTGATGATTATTTCTTCATAATACAATTTAAGATATGATAGGGCAAGGACACCTTCCTTCTTTAACATTCCTTTTTATTGGTGTCCTTGATATTCTGGACCATTTGTTCTTCCAGATGAATTTTGATATTATTTTTTCTACCTCTAGAAAGTATCTGGTAGTGTGATTGGTACGACACTGAATGAGTAAATTAATTTAGGTAGAATTGCCATTTTTATTATATTGGTTTGACCCACCCATGAGCAGCTGATGTTTTTCCACTTTCTTACATCTGACTTGATTTGTGAAAAAAGTCTTTTGCAATTGTGTTCAGATAGTCCCTGGGTTTCTTTTGGCAGGTAGACTCTCAGATATTTTATACTCTCTACCATACCTTTAAATGGGATTCTTCTTCCTCTCTCTTGCTATTGGGCTTTGTCCATAATGTATAGAAATGCAGAAGATTTGCGTGGGCTTATTTTGTAAACTGCAACGTTGCCAAAGTTGTTTCTTTCAATTAATTTTTTACTTGATTATCTGGGATTCTCTAAGTATACCATCATATCATCTGGAGAGGAATAACTTAGTTCCTTCTTTGCCTATTCTAATTCTTTAATTTTCTTTCTTCTTTTTTGCTACACCTAGAATTTATAAATACCATATTGAATAACAGTGGTGATAAAGGACTTCTTTGTTTAATTCTTTCTATAACTCTGTTAATTTCTCCTCTAAAAATCTGGAAGCTGCAACACTTAGAACATATACATTTATTGCTTCATTGTCTATGGTGTCTTTTAAGAGGATAAAGTTTACTTCCTCTTTTCTTTTTATTAGATATATTTCTGCTCATGATTTGTTTGACATTAGGATTGCGATCCCTATTTGATTTCATCAGCTGAAGAAAAATACATATTTTGCTACAACCTTTCATCTGCACCCTGTGTGTATCCCGCATTTCAAATGTGTTTCTTGTAAACAAACATATTGTTGGGTTATGCTTTTAATCCATTCTGTATCTATCTCTGTTTTATGGAAGAGTTCATTCCATTCACATTCACAGTTAGGATTACTATCTGTGTCTTTCCCTCCATCCTCTTTCTCTCATTTTATGCTTTTAGTTCTCCCTCTTCCCTTCCCCTCCACAATAGTTTTAATTTTTGACCACCGCTGCCCTCAGTATTCCCACCCTTCTTTCAGCCCCCCTCCCTTTTACTTTTTTCCTTACTACTTCTTCCCTCTCTTTTAGCCTCCCCTCCCTTTTCTTTTCCCATTCCACTCCTACTGCCTATAGAGTTAGTTAGATTTCTGTATTTAACAGTGTTTGCTATTCTTTCCTTGCACCAAATCAGATGAGAGTAAATCTCAAACAATGTTCATCTCCCTCTGTTCTTTCCCTTGATTATATTTTTGTGCCTCTTCCTGTGATGCAATTTGTTTTTTTCTGCCTCCTCCTTTTCACATCTCCCACTACAATCCCTTCACACCCTTAAATCACATTTTTATTATCACATCATTTACTTTATAACCATGCCTTTGCCTATGCATATACCTATTATATATCATAATAAATGTACAATTCTCAAGATAAACAAGTATCATATTCACTTATAGGGGTGGAAAGAGTTTGCCCGCATTGACTAACAAGTTTTGTTTTCCC
>CM053770.1:536460035-536480116 GCA_028658325.1 Potorous gilbertii
GGGACTACCTGAAAGCCATGATCAAAAAAAGAGCCTAGATATCATCTTTCATGAAATTATCTTGAAAATTGCCCTGATGTTCTAGAACCAGAGGGCAAAATAAATATTCAAGGAATCCACTGATCACAGCCTGAAAGAGATCCAAAAAGAGAAACTCCTAAGAACATTGTGGTCAAATTCCAGAGTCCCCAGGTCAAAGAGAAAATATTGCAAGTAGCTAGAAAGAAACATTTCCAGTATTGAGGAAATGCAATCAGCATAACACAAAATCTAGCAGCTTCTACATTAAGGGATTGAAGGGCATGGAAGAAGATATTCCAGAATTCAAAAGAACTAGGACTAAAACCAAAAATCACCTACCCTGCAAAACTGAGTATGATACTTCTGGGGGAAAAATGGTCTTTCAATGAAATAGAGGACATTCAAGCATTCTTGATGAAAAGACCAGAGCTGAAAAAAAAATTTGACTATCAAACACAAGAATGAATAGAATCATGAAAAGGTAAATAGCAAATAGAAGTCATAAGGGACTTACTAAAGTTAAACTGCTTACATTCCTACATGGAAAGACAATATTTACAACTTTTGAAGCTATTTTCAGTATCTGGGTAATTGGTGGGATTACACACACACATACCCACACTCACACGCGCACACACACATATATACGCGTGCACACACACACAAATACACACATGCATGCACACACAGAGACAGGGAGCACAGAGTGAATTGAATAGAATGGGATCATATCTTAAAAGAATTCAAGGTAAACGGTGAGAGAGAAATGTAGTGGGGGCAGAGAGGGAAAAATGGAATGTGGCAAATTATCTCTCAAAGAAGAGGCAAGCAGGAGCATTTTAAGTGGAGGGAAAAAGAGGGGAGCTTAGAGAAAATCATGAAATTTACTCTATTCACATTGGACTAAAGGAAGAAATAAAATGCACACTCATTTTGGTATGAAAACCTATCTTACAATACAGGAAAGTGGGGGAGAAGGAGATAAGCAGGGTGAGGGGGATGATGGAAGGGAGGGCAATGGGAGGAGGGAGCAATTTGAAGTCAACATTTGGAGAGGGACAGAATCAAAAGAGAGAATAGTAATAATGGAGGGCAGGATAGGATGGAGGAAAATATAGTTAGTCTTACACAACCCGACTATTATGGAAGTCATTTGCAAAACTACACAGATATGGCCTATATTGAATTGCCTGCCTTCCCAAAGGAAATGGGTTGGGAGGGAGGGAGAGGGAGAATTTGGAACTCAAAATTTTAGGAACAACCGTCGAGTATTGTTCTTGCTACTAGGAAGTAGGAAATACAGGTAATGGGTAATGGAAAGTTGTCTGGCCCTACAGGACATAAGAGAATATGGGGACAAGGGAAGGGAGGGATGATAGAAGAGAGGGCAGATTGGTGTTAGGGGCAATTAGAATGCTGGGTGTATTAGGTTGGGGGGAGGGGACAAATGGGGAGACAATTTGGAACCCAGTATTTTGTGAAAATTAATGTAAAAAGTTAAATAAATAACTTTTTTTAAAAAAAAGAGACAGAGAGGAAAAAGAAATCCTTATACAAAGTTACTAGGGAAAAGGATAAGTTTGATTGGAAACATGAGCAGGGTAAAGCTTTTGAAGCAGCAAAGGCCACTATACAATTAATCCTATATTTTTAGCCTATACAAAGTGTCCCGGTGGAATTACAAGTGTCTTTACAGGTTGGATATGGAAACAGGAGTTTACAAAAAAAAAAAGACAAATTGTTCCCTTAGGGTTTTGGTCTAGGAAACTCCCTTTATCTGGAGCTCAATACACTCCTTTCGAAAAGCAGTTGTCAGCTGCATTTTGGGCTTTGGCAGAGAAAGAACAACTGGCTTTGGGCCATGAGGTAGTATTAAGTTCTGGAATCTGAAATAGAAGAACCAAGTTATATATGTCAGTTGGAAAGGGAATGTACTTTTCCTCAGGTAGTAGCTGGAGAGGTGGAAAGTACCAGACCAAATTTGGCAAATACATTACAATGGACCCCTACCCCAAGTTAAACGATGTAAATTATATATACTTTGGTTGACCCCTCTGCAGGTACTAGTGTCTTGTCCTTATAAGTATTTAACCCAGAAAAAACACCTATAAACTTTCAATATCACAAATCTATTTTATGGAACCCCAACGCAGATTCAAAGTGACAAGGGTTCACATTTCAAGGGTAATGAAATGATGAGATATTATATAATAAACAATGCAATATGGATATATCATATGGTATACTATCCACAAGTGTTTAGGTTAATTGAAAGAATGAATGAGTTATTGAAAGAAAAGTAAAGGAAATTAAGTTCTAATAATTTTTATCAACATTGGAGAGATAATTTGTTTACTGCTTTATGTAATTTGAATAATATACTATTGCGAGGAAGTACACCTCTAGCCAGAATGATCACCCCAAATCTGCAAATAAGAAAACAGCAAACACATGAGATCCCTAGTATTGAGTATTGGACTGTGATGCCAGTTATTTTAGCCTATACCCAGGCATACATGGCAGTGTTAGACATAATTTACATTGTTTAGAGGACTTGTGATTGGATAGAAAGAAATAAGAAAAATCTCTATTGGAATATGTATGAGAATTCCAAAAATCATTTTGGACATATATTACCTAAATCAGAATTATCAGCTTGAGGAATACATATATTTCCTGGAATAATAGATTCTAAGTATCTAGGAGAAACTCCTGTGACTTTGCAAAATTTAGGTGAAGAACACATACAGTTTTGTAAAAATGATAAAAGAGTTCAAGTGATTATTATTCCTCGTGAAACAATACCCCTTGTAAAAACTGACCCTCTTTCTGAAATAACAAGTAGAGAAACTGAAGAGCTGGATTCTACTAACAGAATAAAATTGGGGTCTAAAGTATGGGTAAACAGAATCCAGGCGTTCCAAAAGCTGTGGGGATTAGAGCACATGAGAAAGATAATACCATAACTTTTGTTTATTCAGGAGAGGATGATTATCAAATTGTACCCTTAACTCATTTTTCTATGATGAATAAACCTATGATAGTGGGTTCAAGGACTCTAGAAGCATGGCTGACCCTAGATCTACCTTACTTCTAGTTATTGTCTCCTTGTTTCTCTTTGTTTTATTGTCTGTTAAACTTGTTTGCTGTATTTGTTTCCTGCAAGCTTAGCACCTTCCACCCACAGATGTCTGATTGCTTAATCTGGATTCCACCCCTGTCCATGACACACACACACACACAAATACACATCAGGATGGTTTGAGTTCCTGCTATATATTTCTTTCCCCTAGCAGCTGTAATAGCTGATTGGACATTGCAGTAAAAATGTGTACTATTGACATGAGTCTGAAACTTTAACTCACCTTTCTAGCTGCCATGTCCTGCTTTGTGTTTCCTTTTTTGAGCACAGGTGATCAAATAGTAACAGCAGTTCTGGTTTGAATTTTCCTATTCTTCACAGCAAGCTTGTAAGTTTTATAGGTCTTGAGTTCCTAGGTCTGGTTGTTAGTGCTCAGCTGGAGGTCACCTCTTAAACAATTTGTTTGAGGAGAATATGAACATTGCCCAGAGATGGAAGCACCCAAGCCATACCCTGGCTTTCTAGGATGTAGGGGCTTTGAGTTAATTGTTGGATCAATGCAGAATCAAAGTGAAGCTGAAATACGAGTTCATCAACCCCACAATATTTTCATATTTTAAGCATCAGCCTCCCCAGTAGAATGTTAGGACTAATACATAATTCACATTTATTAGTGGTGTTTTATATATTTTTCAGTGCATGTAGAAGTAAATACACATTTCATAACTGATCTATTTTATATATTGTCTTCTATAAGGCATCCAAGCAATGTCTTAGGCCAATCCTTAGACTTCTGAGTTTTTCCCTGGGCCTCAGTGGTATGAATGCAATAAGTCAGAAAATTTAAGAAGATCTTGCCTGTTCTCTTTGGAGACAGGCTTCCCTAGGACTGAACACAGTCCTCATGAGACCAAAGCAAGGCACCACTACTGTGAAAGGACTCCCTATCTCCTTTCTGGTCTTATTGTGGGAAATGTCATGTATTGAATCATTATCCATCAGGGTATTAAGAGATAATCGCTTCCCTCAACAAGGCATAGTCATAACATTTTTGGATCCCCCAGTTATTTGGCTCAGAAACATGTTTACTTGGAAGGGAGAGGGGGTAATGAGAAGAGTCAAAATAAAACATGAGATGCAAGCAAATAATTGATCTAAGAAACACATCAAAGAAGCAAATGATCTTGGGATCTTGGAAGGAAACTACTTCCTAAAGTGACATTGCTTTCTTTGCAATAAATCAAAATTGATAGTTAAGGATTACTCAAGTAGGGACCTTGTCAGGCAAAAAGTGAGATGGCATTGCTTGCCACTGGAAATATATGGGCAGAAAGACTTCCTGGCATGCCAGATCATTTCTCATAAAGTTCTCATAAAGGATTTTCAAGAGATACACTATTCCACTACTCAGGTAGTGATCTCAGTGATTACGTTTCAAGGTTTCAGTCATCAACAAGAAAGCATTTAGGCACAAAGCAAATGTAGCTTATAGATCTAATGCTGGACAGGGAAACTCAGAAAGTCCTCATAATATCTGAGAAGAGCTATCAAAAGAGGTGATTTAAATTATACAACTTGTGTATTGAGAGAAATGAACAGAGGATGCACTAGGGAAGTTTTGATGGATTTTAAGTTACTGATTCAATTTGTTGGCATAATGCCCTGATTTTAAGAAGTGTCAGTCCATCAGCTCCACAGAGCTCCTGACACTCTTTTCTCTCATCTCTGGCATACTGTGTAAGGGTGGGGAGGGGAGGATTGATGGATACAGTATATGAATAGCATTAAGACAAAAATTTCTCAGTCTGTACTGCAGAATTTTCAGGCTTCCAAGGAGGTGGCATGCAGCATCAGGGTAGATGGAGGACACCATTAGAGAAAAGCAGTACATTATAAATGAAGCAAGATAGTTGCTCCAGAAAAGCAAAAATCTTAAAGATTCAGAACTAATTAAAGAGTGTATAGATGAGTACACAGCAAAAACTAAAATAGAATTGCATTATAAAATTCTATATCCAAGATGAATTCACCTCCATTCAATGGACTTCACTCCCCTACAAAGTAGTAGGCTTCAAGCCAAGAATATTTGAATAATTATATCTTAAGTTTCACAATGAAATTTCTTAATCTAATGAATATGTTCACTATATGAACTGTAAGCCAAGTCAGCCCTGAGCACAAAGTAGGCGAAAAATTTTATCTCATTTATTTAAGTCCAGTCTGGTTGTAATTTCCTTTAACACTCCAAGATAATTTTCTTTAACACTCCAAGATAATTTCCTTTAACACTCCAAGATTTGGGTCCTTAATCTCATAACACTGATTTATATGTTAGCAGTATCAATGTGTTGCTACTAGATAGAAATATGCTAACTACCAAAGACCATTCCTAATCATGATCTTAGTAACTTCTTAGATCAGACCTGCACAATCTGCAGTACACCAAAATATTTTATTCAGCCTTTGGAAAATGTAGAGGAAACAATTCTTTGAATGTAGAGGAAAGCCTTTGGGTGCAAGTCTGTCTTAGATGAAATTCTGAACATAGAAAGAATTGGGTTTATATATAAATTTCAATTTTTTGTGGAAAAACTGTAACTATACACAGAGGAAGCTGCAGAATAGAGACATGACAGTACCTGTTAGCAGTTTCTCGTGCAAGCTCTTAAAATTACTATGATAATCATTTATTAGCCTCAGACTTGTACATCTCTGTGAGCATTATCTTGTTTTGTGTTTAAGATATGAATACATTTAAAATAAGACCGTTAACATTTTAATTGTTCTATTGGTATCTTGTTTTCGGCTCTTTCAACTCAAACATATACTTTTATTAATATTCAATAGGCTAACCCAATGACTTCAGCTTCTGGAATAAGAACTCCCTATTCAACAAAAACTGTTGGGAAAATCGGAAAATAATATGGCAGAAACTAGGCATAGACCAACATCTTAAACCATATACCAAGATAAGGTCAAAATGTGCACATGATTTAGAAATGAAGGATGATACCATAAGCAAATTCAGAGAGCAAGGAGTAGTTTACCTTCCAGATTTATGGAGAAAGGAAGAATTTATGTCCAAACAAGAGATAGATACCATTAAGGAATGCAAAATGGATGATTTTGATTACATTAAATTAAAAAAATCTTGCACAACCAAAGCCAATGCAAACAAGAGTAAAAGGGAAGCAGAAAGCTGGGGAACAATTTTTAAGTCAATATCTCCAAAAAAGGCTTCATTTCTAAAATATATAGAGACCTAAGTAAAATTTATAAGAATGCAAGTCATTCATCAATTGATAAATCATCAAAGCATATGAACAGGCAATTTTCAGGCGAAGAATTGGAGCTATCTATAGTCATATGAAAAAAATGCTCTACATCACTATTGATTAGAGGACTCCACTCTGGAGTACCACATGGTAAGTATCAGATTGTCTAATATGACAGAAAAGGAAAAAGATAAATCCTAGAGAATATGTGGAGAAATTGGAGCACTAATAAACTGTTCACAGAGTTGTAAACTGTATCCAACCATTCTGGAAACTGATTTGACTATACATACCCTTTGACCCAGAAATACCACTTCTAAGTGTATCACAAAGAGATTATAAAAAAATGAAAAGGACCCACATGTACAAAAATATTTGTACCAGTTCTTTTTGTGGTGACCAAGAACGGGAAATTGAGGGGATGCCCATCAATTGCGGAATGCCTGAACAAGTTGTGTTATATGAAGGTAATGGAATACTACTGTGCCATAAAAAAATTATGAGCAGGCAAATTTCAGAAAAACTTAAGAAAACTCACATGAACTGATGCTAAGTGAAGTGAGAATAACTAGGAGACTATTGTACACCATAAAAGCAACATTGCAAATGATAACCTATGATGATCTAGCTCTTTCCAGTAATACAATGATCCAAGACAATTTCAGAATGCTCATGATGAAAAATGATATACACATCTAGAGAACGAACTAAGAAGTCTGAATGCAGATCAAAGCATGCTATTTTCTTTTTTGTTGTTTTTCTCTACCATGTTTTTTTTCCTTCTTTTGATTCTTTTTGACTAATGTAGAAATATGTTCAGAAATGTAGAAATATTGTACATGTATAGACTATATCAGACTGCATGCCTTTTTGAGAAGAAGGGAGAGGATAGAGGGGGAAAGCACTTGGAACTGAAAATATTATAAAGATTTAATTCTTAGAGTAAATGAACACTGAAATTAAAAAATAAATAAATGATTTTTGAAATTAAAAAACACATAGTTCTCCCCAAAAACATTCAAGTAGGCTACTTTCACCTTTAACACACATACACATACACAGACACACATAGACACAGACATACAGACACACACACACACACACACACACACATACACACACACACACACATATATATATATACTCTAGTCTCGCCACCTCAACTGCTAGTGAAAGATATAATATTATCTCAGAAAAATTTTGGTGAAGAGGGAAATATCCCAAACTTTCAGGAACTGAGGTAGTGTATTTAATTCTGTCCATTAAATAGATAAAAGGTACAAATTCCAAAACACTTGACTTATAATTGTAGCCTCAAACCCTCACTGCAAAACCATTACAATAACTAAAAGTAAACACTATTCCTCATTGACAAAGAAATTGCAATGGAGAAGGATATGCTGTATAAATTACAAGGCTAAGTTGATTTTAAAATTATGTACAAATGGAAAAAGAAAATATAGATCAAAAGGAGAAAGGAATGTGTCTTTGTGATAAGCCAAGGGAAAACCCCACTGAGAGTCAATGTACACCAGTGTTTTCTTTTCTGTTCAAAGATGATTACAATGTTCAATTAAAACAAAAGAAGTAGCAGTCCATAAAATCACATCACTTATAAAATTATCACATACCTTGGTATTTCAGTTGCTTACCTCAATATTTCTCTGGAAACATACGAATGACAGAGGAGGGGAGAAAGAGAGAGAGAGAGAGAGAGAGAGAGAGAGAGAGAGAGAGAGAGAGAGCCAGTGTAGCTACTAAACTTGTAATCCATTTGAGTGTTTGTTGATATCACTATGGTGACAGAGATCAGTGTACTTTAATCTTCAAAGGTCATATTTACAGATGGCCAGGTCTTTGCAATAAATGTCCTTTGGTACCACTTTCATGAATGTAATTATCTTTTGCCCAGTTGATTCTAACAGAGTGATATGTTTACAGCATTAACCCTAGGGGAAAAAAACCCTTGTTCAACCATTTGTTAGATCAGAAATACAGGCAATTCATAAACAAGAGACGTGCATGCTTGCCAATGAAGTTTGCCATGGTAGTGAGAAAGATGTGGTATAATGTCTAAGATGAAAATGGATTCACTCTAATATCTCCAGGTGCTCTTATTTGGAAATGTCATTATGTTGATTTCGTAAAGCCCTGGAACCTTGTAGAACCTCTTCAGAAAGATATGAAAGTGCTGTCCTTTTCTATCATCACAGAAAAGGTCAAATGAATAGTCTAAGAAGATTTTTTTATACATTTATATATGTGGGACAAAGAGTAGCAATGAATAACAAGTTGGATCTACAGTTGTGAAAAGGAGTATGCACTGAATAGCCTTTGGGGAATTTCAAAAACCTCAAACTTCTGAAGAAGACACAGGGCTATCTTTTTTATATCAATATTCTACAAATATTGATCTATGGTCAGGAATCATGAAACACAACATTCTCCAAATAACTAAAAAGAAATATTACAAAGAAGGCAATGGAAAGGTGCCTGATAAGAAGGAAGATAGTAGTAGACTTGGAGTGAGGAAGGCTTGAATTCAATACTGGCCTCAAGAACCTGCTAACTGTTTGATCCTGGTCAAGTTATTTAACTTCTGCATTGTTCGATTTCCTCACTTGTAAAGTGGGAACAATAAGACTACCTGCCTCCCAGGGTTGTTGTAAGGATAAAATAAGATAATATTTATAAAGTGCCTAACAAATCATAAAACACTAAAAAATTGCTAGTTATTATTACGTATCTACTATATCACCTTGAGCAACTCATCTGATCTTTCTTGTCCTCTGTTTCCTTACCTGTAAAATTAGGGAAGAGGATTTCATAATGCCATCTAGGGAACAAAGGTATTACGAAGATAAAATGAAATAACAGATAAAAACGTGCTTTACAAATGTTAAAGCCCTATAGAAAGGCTAGCTGTTGTTATTATTCAGGTTCTAATATACAATTTGTGAGGGACTTTGCAAAAGAGTAGGAGTATAAAAAAATCATAACCTAGGAATCATACAGGAGAAAGTAAATATGCACTGGTTACTTGGTGAAGGAAATGTCTGACAGATGGATATTCAGAGCCAAAGTTTCACTGATATCCTTCTGGCATGAGAAGAAAGTGAAAAGACCTCCAACACATAGAGTAAATACTCTACATTGAATGAATGGAAGGATATAAACTAGACTATCACTGGATGACCAAATATGGTTTGTGACTACACCACTGGAAGGAAATGTTAAATCTGAGATCCCAGATTCCAACAGTCTTTGTTGATATTATTGAGTGACCTGAGCAGTGATCTCTAAATTTCAAATGGTCGTGTATCCACATGTCCTCTACCTAAACGTCTCTTGGGCCTGGAATTACTGATGGAATTCTTATTTGCCCGGATTATTGTTCTAACCCAGTACATTGTTGTTCATAGGTGAAACAATTTATATAATGCCCTCAAGAAACTGGTGTCAAAATGAGGGCACTGAATTAAAACCTTCCAGTACTTTTCTGTCGTGATGAAGGAAAAGGAGACAATGTGTTTTTTCATTGCACCTGTTTGGGATAAATAACATGAGCAAAAATGAGAAAAAAATAAAACAATAAAAGCCAACAGGCATCAATAAGTAACAACAATACGGAAAACCATCGTATTTGTAATTATATCAAATAAATAAAGTTGCCCACTGTTATTCTTTGGCCTCATTCGACCCATTTACAGATATTAATAAAGAAAAAAAAAGAGGCAGTACAGGAGAATTTATTACCTTACAGAGCAATTTGCGGTTTGGAATCTACAGTCAATTCTGTTTTTATAAAGCATCTGACATAAATTGTCTCTTACAGCATATTGGAGGGTGAAAGCGTGTGCTAATACCAATAAATTGGATTTGAATTTAGGAAATTTATGTGTGCATACTTAAAATAATTTGCATATGTAACCAGATGGAGAAGTCAGCAGAGCATGAACTTTACTTAGGAGTATAACAACGAGTATGTTAAAGTGAAAGAAACAATTTATGCATAAAATAATTCAACTACCTATTTTGAGAGTGACATGTTTTAGTATGATGTGCTTTTTAAATCAACAGTAAACAGGAATGTGGGGTTTCTGCTGCTAAAGTGTTATCAACAAACCTCGTTTTTTTCCAGTCTGTGTTTTCTTTAGTAGCAATGATATATTTGCTTTTCTAATTATTTACCTCTTTCAAAGAGCAATTGGCACTTATTAAGTATCTATTGTATGTAAGTCACTGCTGTCAAGTCATTCAAAATGGATTAAAAAGTCCACCTCCTCAAGGGGCTATAATCACAATGTAAAAATTTGCAGGTTCTAATTTAAGCACTGTACAGAATATAATCACCTGCATTGGATCTTCTTGTAGGTGTTTACTGTTTAAGGTCCGTGATACTCTCAGATTATGACTCAGGCTGGTATTCTCCACGGCTCTGTCCTATGCCCTGTTCTCATCTCTATCTATTGTATCTCCGTTAATGATCTAATCAGATACCATGGATTCTTCTGACTTTCAGTCTTTTTTTTTACTTTTAATTAAATTTATTTTTTCAGTTTTCAACATTCACTTCCATAAAATTTCGAATTTCATATTTTCTCCCCATCCCTCTCCATCCCTCACCCCAGGACAGAGTCTATTCTGATTACCTTTGCTCCAATATGCCCTCCCTTTTGTCACTGCCCCCTCACACACACTCCTCTTATCTCCTTCCCTTATAGTTTCCTGTAGGGCAATATAGATTTCTGTGCTCCATTGTCTATATATCTTATTTCCAAGTTGAATGTAAAAACAATTTTTAACATTCATTTTTAAAACTTTGAGTTCCACATTCTCTCCCTTCCCTGCTGCACCCATCCACACTGAGAAGAAAAGCAGTTTGACAGAGGCTATGCATGTGTAGTCGCGCCAAACACTTCCATAACAGTGATGTTCTGAAAGACTATATTTTCTTCTATCCTGTCCTGCTCTCCATTTATTCTATTCTCTTTTTTGACGTGTTCCACTATAAAAGTGCTTGCTTCCATTTGCTTTTTCCTCCAATTTGCCCTCCTATTATCCCAATTCTCCTATCCTGTTCCCCCTGCTTTCCTCTAGGGTAAGATTAAATATCATAGTCAATTGTGTATGTTATTCCCTCCTGAAGCCAGACCAGATGAAGGTAAGTCTCACTTATCCTCTCTCATCTTATGCTTCCTTCCCTACATTGTGAAACTTCTTTCTTGTCTCTTTTATTGGAGATTTAACACATTCCACCTCTCCCTTTCTCTTTCCTCCAGTACATTCTTCTCAATGCTTAATTTTATTTTTTTGATATCATGCCTTCATACTCAGCTCAACATGAGCTCTCTTTCTCTCTCTCTCTCTCTCTCTCTCTCTCTCTCTCTATATATATATATATATATATATATATATATATATACATACACACACACACATATATATGTATGTATACACATATATGTATATATGTGTATATACGTATATACATATATATGTATGTGTATATATACATATATGTATGTATATATATATATATATATATATATATATATATATATATATATATACGTATCTTGTGTTATTCTGATTGTGTTTACACAATTCTTAAATTGTTTCCTTTTGGTTGCTTTATAATACTTTCTCTTTGACATGGGAATTCTGGAATTTCTCTACAATATTCCTAGGAGCTTCTCTTTTGGGAGGTGATCAGTGAATTCTTTCCATTTCCATTTGGTCCTCTGATTCTAGAATATCAGGATAGTTTTCCTTGATAACTTCTTGAAAGGTGATACATAGGCTGTTTTTGCTGATCATGGCTTTCAAGTAGACCAATAATTTTTAAATCATTTCTTCTGGATCTATTTTCAGGTCAATTTTTTTTTTTTACCAGTGAGATACTTTACATTGTCTTTTATTTTTTCATTCTTTTAGTTCTGTTTTATAATTTCTTGATTTCTCCTAAAGTCATTAGCTTCCATTTGTTCTCTTTTAATTTTTAAAGAATTATTTTCTCCAGTAAGCCCTGGAAATTGTTTTCCCTTTTGGATCCTTCTCCTTTTTAAGGCATTCTTCTCCTCATCAACCTATTTTTGGGGGTTTTCTTTAGCAAGCTCTTGGCTACTTTTTCATGATTTCCTTGGGTCACTCTCATTCATCTTCCCAGTTTTTCCCATACTTCTCTTTCTTCATTTTTAAAATATTGGCAGAGGGTGGAGCCTAGATGGTGGAGTGATCGCAACCACTCACCTAAGCTCTTAACTATACTCCTTCAGATACCTCTAAAAAGAGCAGTTTCCAATAGGAGACAAACTGTGGCAGATTTACAGAACAGGACAGACTAGAAGATAGACAGGAAGTATATGTTCCATGGGAGTGAGCCCACAGCACACAGCTCAGAGCATCCCTCAACACCACAACTGAGCAAGAAACTCCCAAGGTAGCCTCAGGCAGTACCAGCATGGCAGAAAGGCAGAGTGGCAGCCCAGGGCAGGAGATCAGCAGAGCTGAGTGAGTGACAGCCGATGAGCACTAGGTATCCGCTGCAGCAGCTCCTGAGACTTTCACCCCACAGATTAAACACCTGTAAGTCACCTTCTTGATCCTCCGCAAGCCAAAATGGAGGGGTGATGGGTAAATGCTCCCTTATTGACCTCGCAAAACTATAAAATATTTCCCAAGAAAAATTCTGGAACAGTGGGAACAGTTGAAGGGGCAAACAGTCTTGTAGCGCCTGAGACTTGGAAAATAGCTAAGGGGTATTCCTCTTACTGAGGCAGAGGCTAACCAGAAGGAGAGGAGCCCTATAGGGGGTGGAAACTCACTCGAGGACTCAAGCATGCCTCAGCTCTGGGAGAGGAGCTCCAGGGGTGGTGGAAACTTGCACTGGGACCCAGGAATAAGCTGAGCATGCCTTTGATCTAGCTCAGCTGAGGAGCTCTCCTATGACAAGACCACCCCACCCCCACATTTAATAAACTAACCCCAGGGCTAAGCCGGGAACTACAAAATAAAAGAAAAAACAAAGGCACCTGCCCTTATCTTTCCCACAACAGCAGCTCAACAAAAGATTTTCCACCTTCGGACTGAAAGAATCAGAGGTTACAACTTTCAAAATCTCATCATCATGAGCAAGAAGGAGCAAAACAAGCAAGAAAAGATCTATGGGGATAAAAACCAAAACGTGTTTACCAAAGAGGTAAATATTGAGATTGTACTCCCATCTGAAACTTCAGAAGGCACTATGAACTGCTTGCACAGCGAGCACTCCTGGAACAGCTGAAGAAAGAAATAGAAGAAAAAATGACCAATAATTTTCGAAGTGTGAAAAAAGAATTCACTGAAGAGAATAGCTCTTTAAAAAGGAAAATTGAACAAATGGAAAAGGAAGTACAAAAACTTACCGAAGAAAATATTAACTTAAAAGGAATAACTGGACAGATGGAAAAGGACAATCAAAAGTTTTCTGAAGAAAACAATTTGATGAAAATTAGAATTGGACAAGTAGAAGCTGATGGCTCTCTGAAACATTAAGAATCAGTCAAACAAAATCTAAAGAATGAAAAGACAGAAGAAAATGTAAAATATCTCATTGGAAAAACAACTGACCTAGAAAATAGATCGAGGAGAGAAAATTTAAGATTTATTGGCCTACCCAAAAACCATGATGAAAAAAGTGTCTGGACAATATCTTCCAAGAAATCATCAAGCAAAACTGCCCAGAAGTGCTAGATCCAGAGGGGAAAATAGTCATCGAAAGAATGCACTGTTCACCTCCCAAAAAGAATAAGAAAGTAAAAACAGCAAGAAATATTGTTACCAAATTCTAAAACTATCAAGTGAAGGAGAAAATACTGTAGGCGCCCAGAAAGAAATCGTTCAAATATCGAGGAGCTACAGTCAGAATCCCACAGGAACTTGCAGCTTGTTCATTAAAAGATGGAAGAAATTGGAATCTGATATCCTGTAAGGCAAAGGAGCTGAAACTATAACCAAGGATTAATTACCTAGCAAAGTTTAGCATAACATTTCAGGCAAAGACATGGATATTCAATGAAATAAGGGATTTCCCAACCTTCCTAACAAAAAGGCCAGAACTCAATAGAAAATTCAATCTTCAAAAGCAGGTCTCAAAAGAGGCATGCAAAGGTAAACAAGGGAAAAGAAAAACTTGTTACTCAATTTGGGCAAATGTTTACATCCCTATAAATAAAAATGATACCTGTTACCTTTGAGAATTGCACATCTGCTATTAAGTATAAAAGGGATATGCATAGATAGAGGGAATATGTATAAAGTAAATGATGTGATGACAAAAATGTAATTCTAGCATGAGAAGGTATTATAACAGGAGATGTGTTAAGGATGAAACAGAAAATGATAAATAACATCATAGGAAGAAGTTCAAAATTATATTATAGTAGAGAGAAAGAAGGGAAGGAGATGAACATTGTTGGAAAGATACTGTCGTCTGATTTGGTTCAAGGAGGGAAAAATAATCTTAATTATGTATATAAATCTATCTAGCTCTATGGGCAGTAGGAGGGGAAAGAGAAAGAAAGGGGAAGTGAAGTTAAAAGAGGGGAAGAAGTAGCAAAGGTAAAGGGAGTAAAAGTGAGAGAGGGAGCTGAAAGAGAGGCGAAGACTGAGGGAGGTGGTGGTCAAAAGTAAAAACTCTATTGAGGAGGGGAAGGGAGACGAGAGAACTAAAAGCACAAAAGTTAGGAAACAGGATGGAAGGAAGGATACAGATTGTAACAAAAACTGTGAATGTGAATGGAATGAACTCTCCCATAAAACGGAGAGGGATAGCAAAATGGATTAACAACCATAATCCAGCAATATGTTGTTTACATGAAACACATTTGAAATGGGGGGATACACATAGGGTAAAGGTAAAATGTTGGAGCAGAATATATTGTGCCTCAGCTGATGTAAGAAAAGCAGGGGTAACAATCCTAATCTCAGACAAAGGAAAAGCAGAAATAGATCTAATCAAAAGAGATAAGGAAGGAAATTACATCCTGATAAAAATCACCATGGAGAATGAAGCAATATCATTACCAAACATATATGCTCCAAGTGGTATATAGCATCCAAATTCTTAGAGAAGAGGTTGAGGGAGTTGCTGGAAGAAATAGACAGCAAAAGTATACTAATAAGAGATCCCAACCTCCCCTTCTCTGAACTTGATTAATCTAACCTTTAAATAAACAAGAAAGAAGTTAAGGAAGTGAATGAAACTCTGGATAAGATAGACCTCTGGAGAAAACTGAATGGGGATAGAAAGGATTTTTAAATATTGATTGAGCTCTTCCATGACCTATGGAAAATTCATATTTTTCTTAGAGGTTTTGGATACAGGAGCTTTGGCTTTACAATTTTCTTCTGGATGTATGTTTTGATCTTGTTAACCACATCATAAGAATATACTTCTTCACTGAGAAAGTAACAATATGTAATGTTTATTTTTCCTCCATTCATTTTCCTAGGCAATTACATGGCTGTTGAGCTCTTTGTTAAGTGAAGGGCTTCAGAGGCAGATGCTGCTTCAGGTTGGAACCAAGGCTAGGTTCGGACCATGCTTCCCTCTCACTCAAGTGAGAGACCCTTCCTACTAGCCTTCATAGCTTTCTTCGATGTTTATGAGTTGAGAAATCTGGAAACTACAGTGCCCACCAGCGATTAAGTCCCCTAAGGTCTGCTCCAGCTCTGTCCATACTAATGTGGCCCAGGCTGAACTTCTCTTTCAGCCTGGGTATGATAGATTCTTCCTGTCGACCTCCCAAATGATCTTGGCCTGAAAATTTTCATCAGTCTGTGATTTTGTGACTTCTATTGTTCTCAAATTTATTTACAATCATATTTTAAAGATTTTTTGAGGGATTTGGTGGGAGACCTCAAGCATGTCCCTGTTTCTACTCTGACATCTTGACTTTACCTCCCTGATTTCTGGTCTTACACTTTCAACTTCTTATATATCTCAAAACGTATGTCTAGCTAGTATCTCAAATTTAACATGTTCAAAACACAAGTTATTATCTTTCCTCAAAAACAACCCATCTTCTGAATTCATCTATTTCTTTCAAGGATACCAGCATCTTTCTACTACCTAGGGTTATAAACCTCCATTTTATCTTCACTTCCTTACTCACACTCACAGTACATAGTCAATCAAATTCAAATATTGTCATTTCTACTTTCATAATAGTTTGTAATAGTCACTCACCCAGTTACCATCTGTACTGACCCTAAACACTTCACACCTAAACTATGGAAATAATGTTCTAGTTATTCTCTCCACCTCAAGTCACTCCCTACTTCAATCCAGACTCCACTCAGTTGGTAAAGCTATGTTGCTAAAGCATTTTGACCATGTCACCCCAACCCCTAATGAATAAACTCACATGGTTAGTTATTACCTCCAGGGCAAAATAAAAAATATTCTGTTTGACTTTTAAAGTCTTTCAAAACCTAGACCTTTCTAATCTATCTAGTAGTCTTACAGTTTCCTCTTCATTTTATACTGTCATTTATACTTCTTAGACTTTATTCTCCAATTTGTATTCTAAGATCTTGGGTCCCTGGCCTTCTTGCTTCTTCTCCCACATGACACTTCATCTTCCCATTCTGCCTTTTAAGTGGTTGTCCCTTATAACTAGAAGGCTTTCCTTGATCGTTTGCTGGGTTCCTCTATGACTCACATGCTACTTTCCACAAGAGACATTTCCTAGTATGTTCCTCTGCTGGTGCTTTCCCTTAGTGATATATCTGTCATTTACACTGCATATATATATTGCATGTGCATAGTTGTTTACTTGCTGTCACCCCATTCCCAAAAGAATGTGAGCATCTTGAGAGCAAGGATAATATTATTGACTTTCTTTGTATACTCAGTGTTTATTACAATTCTTGGTACGTGGTAAGTACTTAATACATGCTCATTGACTAACATCGACAATGATTGAAATTTTATTTTTCAACGAAATTAATTAGGAAATTCCAGGTTATATGCAAGAAAGGCCTCAGTTTAAAACTTATTTCTGAAACTTAGTAGCTTTGAAACCATGGATAAGCCATTCAACCTCTCTAATGCCAAATTAGATTCCTAATCTGAAAAATAGGGATCATGGTACTGTGATGGCAAGCAAAGTAGATTCTTTTGATGTTTTTGTTTTAGTAAAATCAAGTGCCTCTGATTTAATAATGTGATTAAAGAAGATCCTCCCCACCCATTAATATGCCTGGGAAGATTTGTAGGAAGGTCCCCACCTTTATTAATGAGACACTGATTCTCAAGGGTTATGATGACCTCTGGCTCTAAAACGTGTATTAGGTCTCTGAGGTGAGATTTTACTTTGGGACTTAGTTTTTGGAAGAAGCTTTGTGTGCCTGAAGAGACTTTTGGAAACTAATAGGCAGACCCCTGGCTTTGAAAACCAAGATGTTGGTGCTTCCTTTTCTGGCAACTATGTACGTGTGTGGTCAGTTGAATTGTGATATACGTATTGCCTACTTTCATACAGTTTGGAAGCACTGTCTGTTGATTTAGATTTCTCTGTATTTTCTCTGAAGTTCAGGGTGCTACTATCTTTTCCCCCTGAACAAAGTGAATGATATATGTATTTGATTAAAGTGACTGTTGGCCCCACAAAAGTTGCCTTTTCTTTTATGCATATCTAAGAACCTGTGATAGCAACTCTCCCCGCCTCCCGTAGGTTGGAGTGTGTACTGATAAAAGAACATGTCTCATAACATTCCTCAGGATCAAAATTGACAGTGCATGTAGTGCATCCTTGCCCCAGCACTCCCTCTGATGTAGCTAAAAGAAGAGGAAGTTGTAGGCATTTTTTCACTTGTAGAGGAGCAAAGGAGGAAGAATGGGTAGTGAAAGAAATGACATAAGCAAAGTAGGAGGATGGGACTTTATTATGTCGTGCTCCCCTTATTTGGCTTAAAGGAAATGCCACTGATCTGAGAGTTGGGTGGGTTTTCTCTCAGTGAGGATTCTGATTACATCAATTTATGTTGACTATACAACTTCTCCCATGACCATGTTGTCAAGTAGTCACTGCTCCTAAAAGGATAAAACTAAAGAAAGAGGTTGCCTGTCTCTGCAAATCACCAAGAAACTGACATTATTCCCAAATACTCAATAGAATTTTCTGGAGTTCTGCATATGTGTGAGGAGGAATGCTACTGCTCAACCACCCTCAGCACTGAAAGGGTGAGACAATTAACTTGAATCAAACACATATTTTTTTCAAAATTTAAAATATTACATAAACGCCAAGTTCCCAGCTGGAACTATACTGTCAACCCCGATGTGTTCCCCATAGGTTCCTGGATAATGGCAGGTAGTTAAGAAGACTGAAGTTTTATTAACAATACAATGCTTTTTTTTATAATGCTCATGAGGCACCTTAGTCAAGCTGTCTTTCTTTGTACATACGTATGTTGAAGCACAAACTCCAAAAACTTTTGAGGGTCACCTGCTACCAAGAACTTTGCTTCTTCAATAAGCAAATATCCCACACACTCCTCTTAAAGTGTGATCACTAAGTACATTAGAAAGCAATTCAGAACTGTTGACGTCAAGAGGAAAAATGTTTTGATAAAAAAATGTTGCAAAGGCCAGTTAGAATGTAAGACAGCAGCAGCAGCACCAAATTGAAAACACTTAAAATGATGTTCAGAAGCTGGTGATAAAGATGAATGTAAATGACAAATGTCATGCTATACTTTTTTTTCTCCTAAAAATTCCATTCTGTCACAAAGATATACATGCAATGACTGGGGGAAAGTGAAATAATGATGTATGAAAATAAAGATATAGGTTTGGCAACTGGTATAATCAATTCCTTTTACTAGTTTAAGCCCAGGTGACTTACATATAGCAATACACCTTCAAAGGGAAAACATAATATATAATCCCATAAGCTTACAAAGCTACTGAATTAAGAATATCTATGAGAGATGTTTCTCATATGTAGAGACTTCTTAGAATTAATTAAATGGCCTTTGATACATGTAGCACAATCTGAACAAGTGGAATTTTCCTTAAGAAAAATAACATTGACATCGTTTTGACCTCACATCGCTCCTCTCCTACATTGCTACAGAGAGGGAGACAGAAACAGAGACACAGAGACGCAGAAACAAACGAGAGAGAGAGAGAGAGAGAGAGAGAGAGAGAGAGAGAGAGAGAGAGAAATGGGTAGACTTGACCTTTGGCCTATTTTTCTACCCCTAGGACTTTGTAAGGTCTAGTCATATAGGAGACAGTTTTTTTTTTTTCCCAGAGGAGTTTATTGTTTCTCCTTTTCTTAAAAAGCAAATTTATCACAGACACCAGTTGAAAAAAAAAATATTTCTACTTGTCTGCTTCCCTCCTAATCGTGGTTGCGTTGGGTTTGTTTGTGTAAAAGTTTTTCAACTACATATAAGCAAAATTATAATTTTTGCACTTCATACTGTTATCTATCTCTTGTTTGAGCACAAATTTCTCCATTCTCCATAAATTTGACAAATACATTACTCTTTGCTCCCTTAATTCGTTTTTTTTAAATAAATTTATTTAACTTTTTACATTCATTTTCACAGGATTTTGGGTTCCAAAATTTTCTCCCCATTTGTCCCCTTCGCCCTCCCCAATACACTGGACATTCTAATTACCCATATCACCAATCTGCCCTCTCTTC
>CM053770.1:536480616-536520639 GCA_028658325.1 Potorous gilbertii
GAAATCTCCTTCACTGTGTTGCTGCGCGGCTTCCACTGCTCCAGAATTTGTCAGGAGTTCTTTTTACAGGAAATCTATGGGCTGTGGGTTCGGACCTAGCATAGGTGAGTCTTTCTACTCCGCCATCTTGGCTCCGCCCCCTCTCCATTGTTTTCAATAGGAATGGGGGTTTTATTTTGTTAAAGCTTGTTTTTCATCTATCGAGATGATCATATGGTTTCTGTTAGTTTGGGGGTTGATATGATCAAAAATGCTAATACTTTCCCTAATGTTGAACCAGTCCTGCATTTTACTATAAATCCTACTCAATCATATTATATTATTCTCGTGATAATTTTCTTTATTCTTTTTGCTAATATCTTATTTAAAATTTTACCATTCACATTCTTTAGAGAAATTGGTCTACAATGCTCTGTCTCTGTTTTGATTCTTCCTGGTTTAGGTATCAGAACCACATTGGTATCATAAAAAGAATTAGGGAGAACTTCTTCTTTACCAATTTTCCCAAATAGTCTATATGGTATTTGAATTAACTGTTCTTTAAATGTTTCATAGAATTCAGTTTTAAGTCCATCTAGTCCTGGAGATTTTTTCCTAGGGAGTTCATTGATGGCTTGTTCAATTTCTTTTTCTGAGCTGGGGTTATTTAAGTATTCAACACCTTCTTTTGTTAATCTGGGCAATTTATATATTTTTAAAATATGCATCCATCTCATTTAGGTTGTCAAATTTGTGAGCATACAGTTGGGCAATGTAGTTTCTAATTTTTTTTTTTTAATTTCCTCCTCTTTGGAGGTGAGTTCTCCCTTTTCAATTTTGATAATGGTAATTTGGTGTTCTTTCTATTTCTCATAAGTTGATCAAATCTTTATCAATTTTGTTATTTTTTAATTAAACACACTCTTAGTTTTATTCATTAGTTCAATAGTTTTCTTAATTTCAATTTTATTTATCTCTCTTTGTTGTCAGTATTTCTAATTTGGTGTTTACTTGGGGATTTTTCAATTTGTTCTTTCTCTAGATTTTTCAGCTGCATGCCCAATTCATTGATCTCTCTCTCTCTTTCTCTCTCTCTCTCTCTCTCTCTCTCTCTCTCTCTCTCTCTCTCTCTCCCCCCACCCCCATTTTATTCATGGAGGTCATCAATGATTGTAAAACTTCCCCAAAGAACTACTTTTGCAGCATCCTATAAGTTTTGGTACGTTGTTTCATTATTATCATTCTCTTAAATGAAATTATTGATTTTTCTAAGACTTGTTGTTTAACCCACTCATTCTGTAGGATTAGATTATTTGATTTCCAATTAATTTTTCGTCTATTTTTCTATGGCCTTTAATTACATATATTATTATTGCATTATAGTCTGAGAAGGATTCATTGACTATTTTTGCTTTTCTGACCTGGGTAATGAGGTTTTTATGCCCTACTATATGCTTAATTCTGTATATATGCCATGCATCACTGAGAAAAAGGCATATTTCTTTCTACCCCCATTCAGTTTTCTCCAGAGATCTATCATATCTACCTTATCCAGAGTTCTATTTAGCTTGTTAACTTAATTCTTTTTTATTTTGAGGGCATATTTATCAAGTTCAGATAGGGGGAGATTGAGGTGCCTCACTAATATAGTTTTGCTGTGTATTTCTTTCTATGACTCCCTTAAATTCTGTTCTAAGAATTTGGATGCTGTACCATTTGATGCATATATGTTTAGTAATGCTATCGTTCCATTGTCTATGGTGCCTTTTGGCAGCGGTAAGTTTCCTTATTTATCTCTTTTGATTCTATATGTTTCTGCTTTTGCTTTGACTGAGATTAGGATTGCTACCCCTGTTTTATTTTGTGTCTTCTAAAGCATAATATAGTCTGCTCCAACCTTTTACCTTACCCTGTGTGTACCCTTCTGCTTCTTTTCCTTTTGTTTTTCTTTTTTACAGTTTTAAGATGAGTTTTTTTATAATTTTAATTATTTATTTTTAGATTTGCATATTCATTTCCACAAAATTTTGAGTTCCAATTTTTCTCCCTATCTGTCCTCTCCCCTCAACACATAACACTTTGCATTCTGATTATCCCTTTCCTCAAAGAGTCCTCCCTTCTATCATATACCACGCTTCCCCTTATCCCCATCTTCTCTCTTGTCTGGTAGGGAAAGATATATTTCTATACCCCATTACCTGTATTTCTTATTTCCAAGTTATATGCAATAACAATTTTCAACATTCATTTCTTCTACTTTGAATTCCAACTTCTCTCCCTTCCTCCCTCCCCACCCATCCCCACTGAGAAGGCAAGTAATTCCATACAGGCTGTATGTGTGTCATTTTGCAAAAGACTTCAATAATAGTCACGTGTAAGACTAACTATATTGCCCTCCATCCTACCCTGCCCCCTATTCATTCTCTACTCTCATTTGACCTTGTCCTTTCCCAAAAGGGTTTACTTCTAGTTACTCCCTTCTCCCATTTTTCCTCCTTTCTATCACCCCCCCTCACCCCACTTGTCCCCTTCTTCCCTGCTATCCTGTACTGTAAGCTAGATTTTCATTCCAAATTGAGTCAGTATGTTTTTCCCTCCTTAACACAAGCATGAAGATAATAAACTTAACTTTTCCCCTCTCACCTCCTTTTCTTTCCCCTGGATTGAAAAAAATTTTTCTTATCTCCTTTATGAGTGTTAATATACCCCATTCCATTTATCCCTTTATCCTCCCAATGTATCCTTCTCTCATCCCTTGGTTTTATTTTGATACATATCATCCCTTCACATTCAATTCAACCTGTGCTCTCTGTCTATATTTGTGTGTGTGTATTTGTGTGAGTATAATCCCTCCAACTACCCAAATATGAGGAAAGTCTCAAGAGTTATAAATTTTATCTTTCAATGTAGGAATGTAAACAGTTCAGCTTTAGAAAGTCCTTTATGATTTCGGTTTCCTGTTTACATTTTCATGCTTCTCTTGATTCTTGTGTGTGAAAGTCAAATTTTCTATTCAGTTCTGGTCTTTTCATCAAGAATGCTTGAAAGTCCTCCGTATCATTGAATGACCATTATTCCCCTGAAGTATTATACTCAGTTTTGCTAGGTATATGATTCTTGGTTTGAATTCCAGTTCCTTTCTGGAATATCCTATTTCACAATCTTTTATCCCTTAATGTAGAAGCTGCCTGATCCTGTGTTATTCTGATTATATTTCCACAATACTCAAATTGTTTCTTTCTAGTTACTTGCAGTACTTTCTCTTTGATCTGGGAACTCTGAAATTTGGCCACAGTATTCCTAGGAGTTTTTCCTTTCAAGTCCCTTTCAGGAGATGATAAGTTCATTCTTTCAAATATTTATTTTGCCTTCTGGTTCTAGAATATTAGGGCAGTTTTCCTTGATAATTTCCTGAAAGATAATGTCGAGGCTTTTTTCAATCATGGCTTTCAGGTAGTCTCATAATTTTCAAACTGTCTCTCCTGAATCTATTTTGCAGGTCATTTGTTTTTCCAATGAAATGTTTCACAGTATCTTCTATTTTTTTGTCCCTTTGCTTGTGTTTTTTTTTTAACTTCTTGGTTTATCATGTGGTCATTTTTTTCCCTGAACTCCACTCTCATTTCTAAAGAACTATTTTGTTCAGTGAGCTCTTGACTCTCCTTTTCTATTTGACTAATTCTGCTCTTTAAAACATTCTTCTCCTCATTGGCTTTTTGGTCTTCTTTTCACAATTCAGCTAGCCATTATTAAAGATGTCATGTTCCTCAGCATTTTTTTTTCCTTCAGCAAACTGGTGACTCTCTTTTCAAGTTCTTCCATGGCCTGGGCCCACTGTATATTCATTTTGGAGGTACTGAATGCAGAATCCTTGACTTCCTCTGACAGTATGCATTGTTCTTCTTCATCTGAAAGGATGGAAGGAAATACCTCTTCATTGAGAAAGTAACCTTTTCTGGTCATATTTTTCTCCCCTTTTGGGGCATTTTCCCAGCCAGTTACTTGACTTCTTAAGTCTTCGTCAAGAGGAGGGTCCTAGTGCTCCTCCTTTCCCCAGGACCGTGCTCTGTGCTGAGGTTCAAATCAGACACTCAGTTTCTCAGGGGCTTTAGGTGGGGGTGGAAGGTTCACTCAGGCCTGGGGGTCAGATTAATTGCTCAATTGCCCCAGGGCCTTTAGGTCCAGTGCTTCACAAATGGACGTGCCCTGCTTCTGCCACCCCTGCTGCTGCCTTGCCACCCCTGCTGCTGCTGCTACCACCACCACCATCTGGGGCCAGTGCTGGGGGAGACCCTTGTCCCATTTGGGAAAGTCCTCTTACTGACCTTTGAAGCTTTCTTTGGCACTTGTGGGCTGGGAAATCTGAGACCCTCCCTGCTGATAATTCTTCCTGGAGGCCTGTTCCTGTCCTGTTCCTCCAAGTGCTGCACAGCCAGGGCTGGGCTCTGCTCTGCTCATTGTCCTGTGGGATAGACCTTTCCTGTGAGCCTTCCAGGTTGTCTTCGACTGGAAATCTCTTTCACTTTGTCGTTCTGTGGCTTCTGCCATTCTAGAATTTGTTGAGAGTTATTTTTTATAGGCATTTTGTGGGCTGTGGTGGAAGAGGTAGCATAGGTGCATCTTTCTACTCCATCATCTTGACTTTGTTCCTTATCCCTCTGTTTCAAATGTGTTTCTTATAAACAACATATTGTTGTATTCTGCTTTTAATCTATTTTTCTATTCACCTATGTTTTATGAGAGCATTCATTGCATTCACACTCACAGTTATGGTTACTACCTGTGTATTTCTTGCCATCCCATTTACCCACAGTTATAATTTTATTTCTCACTTCTCCCTTCCCCTCGACAATAGAGTTTTAATTTTTGACTGATGCCTCCTTCAGTCTTCCTTTCTTTCAGCCTGCCTTTTATTCCCCTTTTCTCTAACTACTCTTTCCTTCCCTTTTAACTTCCCTTCTCTTTTCTTTCACCTTTGTCTTCCTACTGCCTATAGGAGAAGTTCAATTTCTATACCTAATTCAGTTTGTTGTTCCCTTCTTGAACCAAATCAAACGTGATTAAATCTCAAACCATGCTCATCTCCCCCCCTTTCCCTTTACTATAATATGTTTTTGTGCCTCTTTCTGCCATGTAATTTACCTTTTTCTGCCTCCTCCTTTGCACCCCTTCTGTTATAGTCCTTTCGGATCCTTAAAGCACATTTTTTTTATCATCACATAAGTTTTTTATACCCACTCCCTCTATTTATAATGCTATATATCTCTATATCTGTAGATATATTTCATATCACTTTTGAATATAGTAAATAAACAATTTTTATGATTAACAAGTATCATCTTTGCTTAGAGTGATGTAAATCATTTACCATATTGAAATTTAAGTTTTTCTTTGCTCTATTAACGTTTTTATGCCTCTTTTGAGACTTGCCTTTGAAGACTGACCTTTCCATTCACCTCTGATATTTTCATCAGGATGTTCTGGAAATCCCTTATTTTATTGAATGTGCATATCTTTTTCTGAAAGACTATGCCCAGTTTTAATGAGAAATTGATCCTTGATTACAGTCCAAGATCCTTTGCCTAATGGAATATCATTTTTCTATCTCTGATTTTTTCATGTAGAAGTTACAAGATCCTATGTGATCCTGACTGTAGTTCCTTGATATTTAAATTATTTCTTTCTGGCTGCTTGAAGTAGTTTCTCCTTAACTTGATAGTTCTCGAATTTGGCAACAGTATTCCTTGCTGTTTTCAGTTTATGATCTCCTTCAGGAGGTGATTTGTGGATTCTTTCAATAACTACTTTGTCCTATGTATCAAGGACCTCAGAGCAGTTTTCCTTGATGATTTCTTGGAGGATGTTGTACAAGCTCTATAATTCATCATGACTTTTTTATAGACCAATCGTTAGATTTTCTCTCCCGCAACTATTTTCCAATTCAGTTGTTTTTCCAATGAAATATTTTATATTTTCTTCTATTTTTCATTCTTTAAGTTCAGCTTGAGTGATTCTTGATGTCTTATAGAGTCATTAACTTCTATTTGTCCCATTCTAATTTTTAATTGATTGTTTCCTTCAGTTGACTTTTGCACCTCCTCTTCCATTTGTCCAATTGTTCCTTTAAAGGAGATATTTTCTCCTGTTAGGTTTTTTAATCTCCTTGTTCATTTGCCCAATTTTCCTTTTAAATTCTTCCACAAAATATTTGTTTTCATATTTTTAAGATCATTGACCAATTTTTCTTCTACCTCTCTAATTCAGCATTTAAAATCCTTCTTGAGCTATTCTAAGAATGCTCTTTGGACTTCAGACAACTTCATATTCCCTTCTGAGGTGTCAGATAGGCATACAGTCTCAATGCTGCCCTATTTTGCATTTGAGTTTTAGTTGTTGTCCTCATAGTAAGATTCTATGGTCATTTCTTTTCTGGTTTGCTTCTTGCTCATGGTGGCTGCTTTTTCCTGGCTTTTAAAGTGGATCTCTCCTTCTTGGGCACAGTGGGCTGTGTGTGTCCCAATGTTCTTGTGCTTGGAACTTGAGGCGTTTTGTGTAGTGGCTTCCAGTTCTTTCGCTAGAACCTAGAAATTGTGGCTTACCTGATGCTGAGCATGCTGTGTTATATGGCAGAGGCCTTGCCTGCATTTACCCTGGCCTAGCTTCATTAGGTATGGGGGAGTGTTGGTCTGGCCACAGGAGGTCTCCTCTCTTGAACTAGAGTACAAGCAGGTTCAGCAATTGGTGAACCATCGCCTGTCCTAATACCTCCCTGATTTCCCTGGATATGGTAAGGAATGCCTGGGGTCCTGGTGTTGGCATTTATGGGCTCTATAACCCTGGGGCTCAGGATTTCCTCCTGGTTCACTGAGGTGGGGCTGTCTGAGACAGCTCCAATCCTACACTGGTCCCGTTTAGTTGCAGGAAAGGAGTACTCCCTTTGTGATTTTCCTAGCCTCTGTAGCTAAGAGACTTTATCCCTTTGGCTGCTCCCCCTATTCCAGGGTTTCTCCTGGGGAAATATTCTCTGTATTTTTCAAGGTCAACAAGGGGAGGTTATGAGTACTTACCAATCACTGCCACCTTGACTCCCGGAGGTTCAAGCAGGTGACTTACAGACATTTAATCTGTAGGCTCACAGTCTCAGGAGTGGCTGCCGCTATTTCCAGGAGCCCTGCCTTTCTCTGTCACTCACTTCTGCCTGACTCCAGTCCTGGACTGATCTCTTTGAAGTTCCACACTGCTGGTTTTGATTCAGTCTGTCCAACAGTTCCTGTTCAGCTTTGCTATGGCAGGGTCTGCACTGGTACTGCCTGTGCACTCTGCACTTTCCTGCCCAGTGTGACAGATTTTTCCTGTAGACCTTCCAGGTTGTCCAGGGCTGAAAATCTGCTACATTCTGAGCCCTAGTGCATTCTGTCACTCAGTTCCCCTATTAGAGGTATGTGTAGGAATTTGTGGTAGAGGGTAGGTGAGTATCTACTCTCACTCTTGTTATCTTGGCCCAATTCCCACATAATAGACACTTAATAAGTGTTTATTAATTGATTGAATTCGATTGTTTGATTGATAGTATAGTAGACAGGAAGTTAGGAAGATTTGAGTTTAAATCCAGTCTCAGACAATTTACAGCTGTAGGAACCTTTGGCAAGTTATTCAATTTTTGTCTCAGTTTCTTGATTTTATATATATATATGCAATAGGATAGTAATTTGTAAAACATTTTGCAAATATTAAACATGAATGTGGGCATATGCATATGTGGGTATGTATATGTATGTATATATGTACATATAATCCTCTTGGTATGGTTGGCAGCAGGAATTATTGTGCAGACCTAGGAATAGGAACCCATATATTCAGATTACTCAAAGAAATTGGACTGGTACATAAAAGGAAAGCAGTCAAAGGGTCAGGGACACAGGAAATCTGGCAAGGCTGGAAGGGTCAAGCAGGCATAAGAGGTCTGAATAGTCAATGGAATGCCTCTAGGGAATCAGACCATGAATGAATATTCTGCAAGCAAAATATCCTTCAGAGATATCACAGCAACAGCTGAAAAGAAACCCATGTATGAGATTGTTCACAAAGAAAAGATTAGAGTTCTCATTTTTACTTCATCCTAGCTGCAGGTCAGCCTGATATCATAGATAGAGAAATAAAGCTGCAAGATAGAAATGCTTAGGTATATCCTGATCTTGAATATGGCAGGTACAGAGGTTTTTGGATGACTGGGAAGTTCTTACAGCTACGGAAAGTAAAATCAGGCCATCTCTCTAGTCCTTCCGTATCAAGATGTGGGCAGAAATCATGATAACAGTTACTACTTAGCAAGGTTTTTGGATTTGTGGTCAGAGGCCTTGAAGTGTAACCTAACTCTGTCTTTATTATCTGAGCAACCTTGGAAAAAGTCACTTAGGCTTTCTGAGCCTTGGTTTACTCATTTATGAGTTTTAAGGGTTTGATGACCTTCTAATGTAGCTGCCAGCTCTAAAGTTAGGATTCTACTAGAGGTTCTGTGAAACCTCATGATCTTTCTTAGAAAGAGAAGCTAGGGTTAAAAGATGCCAGGGTGGGGAGGGAAAGGAAGATCCAAGTGACAGATTAAAGGCAGAAACTCACCTGAGCTCTCCTCCAAAATCCCCCTAATACTTTTAAACATTACTCTAAACAAATTCTAGAGGTATAGAACCCGTCAAAAGAGAGAGAGAAATCTTTTTTCAAGCTCCAGAAAACTTACAAGATTGGCAGGAAAGGTCTGTTGCACTAGGCCAAGAGAAGAGTACAGTTCAGCACAAGCTGTGCCAGCACACACCTGGCCCAGTAAGCCTGGAGTGACTGAATCAGTAGCAGTAACGGCTACTTCTAGGACTCCCAGCCTACAGATAGTAAGAGGGTGAAAGAACTGGTTAGAAGAAAATTATAGGACTCTCTTTACTAGCACTGAGGCATGGCTCTGATTCTTTGCCTGCACTTGATTCCAGGTTCCCATGCTGGATGGCAGTCCCAGGGCAAGGAGAGCATTAGAACAGCAGAGATTGCAGGAGCAGTGGAGAGAAGACCCTCCTCAGAGTTCCACAGCAGAAAATGGCATGTGTGGTCATTCACAGACCAGAACACAGGTCAGGAGAGTAAAAAAAAAACAAAAACCAACCAAACAAACCAACAAAAACCACTTTTTCTCGGACTATGCTACCTTGGAAGAAGTGAAAACTTACAGGTCCCCAGAAGTATCTATTAAAATACCCACATAAATACCTTGAAACATGGGAAGTTCATGTTCCACCTTGGAAATAGTATCCTACTTTAACAAATAGTTAAAAGTCCAGTAACATACTGGGAAAAAGAGCAAACAATGGAAACAAAACAAAACAATACTCATTCTACTGAAAGTTATTATGGTGGAAAGGAAGATCAAAATACACACTCAGAAGATAGCAAAATCAAAGGTGCTACATCTAAAGCCTCCAAAAAATGTGAATTAGTGACAGGGCATGGAAAACCTCAGAAAGAATTTTGAAAGTAAAATAAGAAAGACAAAGGAAAAATTGGGAAGAGAAATGAGAGTGATTCAAGAAAATCATGGGAAATGAGTCAACAGCTAGGTAAAGGAGACCCAAAAAAGTACTGAAGCATAAAAAACCTTAAAAAATATAATAACCCAAATGGAAAAAGAGGTTCAAAAAAGCAATGAAAAGAAGAGTGCCTTACAAAACAGATTTGGAAAAATGGAAAGGAGGTCCAAAAGCTCACTCAAGAAAATAACTGCTGGAAAATTAGAATGTAGCAAATGGAAGGAAATGACTTTAAGAGAAATCAAGAAACAATAAAACAAATTCAAAAGAAAAAATGGAAGAAAAATGAAATATCTCATTGGAACAACCACTTCCAAGGAAAGTAGAGATAATTTAAAATTTATTGAATTTCCTGAAAGTCATGCTCAAAAAGAGCCTAGACATCATCTTTCAAAAAATTATCAGGGGAAGGCATGGAGCAGAGCACAGCCCAGCACAGTGTGGACCATGCCCCTGCAAAGAAAGGACTGAAACAGGCTTCAAGGGCCATGCCACCTACAGCAGTTGTGGGTCCCAGATTCCTCAACTCACAAATGCCAAAGACAGCTCCAAAGGTCAGCGAGAAAAGTCTTTCACTTGGATGAGAACAGAATGCAGCAGCCTAGCCCTGGCCCCAGATAGCAGCAGCTTCCATTGCTGGAGCCATGGCCTAAGGGCCCTCGGGTAATTGAGAAGTTGATCTGAATCTCAGCCCTGAGTGGCTGTGCTAGGGTAAGGATGAGTGCTAGTGTGGTGGATTTAGTGGAGGCTCTGGAGAGGGAATCTTGCTCCCAGACCAGAGCATAGGACAGGTGAGGAATAAAGTCCTTTCTTTCTTGATTGTGCCACCTTGGAGGAACTGAGAACTTATAGGTGCCCAGAGTAAACCCTCCCGTTGACAAAGGACTCAAAAGTCATGTTACCGACTGTGATAATGTCCAAAAAAAGGGAAAAAAAAATTGACAAGGAAAGGTATTTTTGTTGTTGTTGTTGTTGTTTGTTTGTTTGTTTTAGTTTTTTGTTGAGCAGGTATTTTCTTCCATCCTTGCTGTTGAGGAGGAAAAATGCATATGATCAGAGAAAAATTGAAAATTCAGGGTTTATGCATCCAAAACCTCCAAAATAAACGTGTCATTACATATGTCTAAGGCCATGGAAGAACTCAAAAAGGATTTTGAAAATCAAGTAAGAGAGGGAGAGGAAAAATTGGGAAGAGAAATGATAGTGATGAAAGAAAACCAGGAAAAGCAAGTCCACAGCTTGCTAAATGAACCCCCCCCCAAAATGATGAAGACATTAGCACCTTTAAAAATAGACACATGGTGAAAGAGGCCCAAAAAGCCGATGAGGAGAAGAATGCTTTAAAGAGCAGAATTATCCAAATGGAAAAGGATGATCAAAAGCTGACTGAAGAAAACAGTTCTTTAAAAATTATAATGGACCAGATGGATGCTAAAGACTTTATGAGAAATCAAGAAATTACAAAACAAACCAAAAGAATGAAAAAAATGGAAGACAATGTGAAATGGCTCATTGTAAACACAACTGACCTGGAAAATAGATCCAGGAGATACAATTTAAAAATTATGGGACTACCTCATAGTCATGATCAAAAAAGAACCTAGACATCTTCTTTGGTGAAATTATCAAGGAAAACTGTCTGGACATTCTGGAGCCAGAGGGTAAAATAAATATGGAAAGAATTCATCAATCACCTCCTGAAAGCAATCCGAAAAGAGAAACTCTTAGAAATATTGTAGCCAAATCCTAGAGCTCCTAGGTCAAGGATGAAATATTGCAAGCAGTCAGTAAGAAATAATTCGAGTATTGTGGAAATACAACAAGGATAACACTGAATCTGACAGCTTCTATATTAAGGCATCATAGGACTTGGAAAATGATATTCCAGAAGTCAAAGGAATTAGGATTAAAAGCAAGAATCACCTACCCAGCAAAGATGAGTATAATACTTCAAGGGAAAAAATGGCTATTCAATGAGACAGAGGAGTTTCAAGCATTCTTGATGAAAAGACCAGAGCTGAATAGTGAATTTGACTTTCAAACACAAGAATCAAGGGAAGTATGAAAAGGTAAACAGGGAAGAGGGATCTTAAGGTACTTACTAAAGCTGAACTGTTTATATTCCTACGCAGAAAGACAATATTTGCAACTCTTGAAACTTTTCTCAGTATTTGAGTAGTTGGAGGGATTATACACATACAGGCACACATATAAATGTGTGCGTGCATATGTGTTTGTGTGTGCGTCTGTATGTGTGTGTGCGTGTCCATATAAACAGAGGATATAGGGTGAGTTGAATAGGAAGGGATGATATCTAAATAAATAGCATTAAGGGGTGAGAGAGGAATATACTGGTAGAAGAAAGGGAGAAATGGAATGGAACAAATTTTCTCTCATAAAAAAAGGGAAGAAAAGGTTTTCAATGGAGAGGAAAAGTGGATGGTGAGAGGGAAAAAGTGAAGCTTACTCTCATCGCATTTGGCTTAAGGAGGGAACAACATGCACACTCAATTTGGTATGAAAATCTATCTTATACTACAGGAAAGTAAGGGAGAAAGGAATTAGTGGTGTGTGTGGGAATGATAGAAGAGAAGACAAATGACAGGAAGGGGTCAATTAGAAGTAAATACTTTTAGGGAGGCATAAGATCAAAAGAGTGAATAGAATAAAAGGGGGGGCAGGATAGAATGGAGGGAAATATAGGTAGTATTTTTACCACCTGACTATTAAGGAAGTCTTTAGCAAAACTACACACATGCAGCCTATATTGAATTGCTTGGCTTCCTAATGGGAATGGGCGAGGAGGGAGGAAGGAAGAGAATTTGGAACTCAAAGTTTTAGGAATGAATGTTAAGAGCTGTTTTTGCATGTAACTGGGAAATAATAAATAAAGATAATGGGATATAAAAATAAATCTTACTCTACAAGAAAAGAGAGAAGATAGGGATAAGGAAAGGGAGGGTGTGATAGAAGGGAAAGTAGATTGGGGGAAGGGGTAATCAGAATGAATGGTGTTTTGAGGTGGTGGGAGGGGAGAGATGGGGAGAAAATTTGAAACTCAGAATGTTATATAAGTAAATGTTGAAAACTAAAAATAAATAAGTAAATTGGGAAAAAAATTTAAAAGTTAAAAAAAAAGAAAAAAATTATCAGGACAAACTGCTCTGTTATTCTAGAACCAGTGTGTCAAATAGAAATTGAAAGAATCCATTGTCACCTCCTAAAAACAATCTGAGTATCGAAACTGGCTGTAACATCATAGCTAGTCTCTAGAGTTTCTATTTTAAGGAGAAAATATTGCAAGCAAGAAGAAGAAATCAATTCAAATATTATGAAGTTGCAGACATGATAACACAAGATTTAGCAGTTTCTTCTTTAAAGAATCAGAGGACTTGGAATACGATATTCCAGAGTCCAAAGGAACCAGGATTACAAGGATGAATCACCAACTCAGCAAAGATGAGTATAATCCTTCAGGGGCAAAAATGCATATTCTATGAAATAAGGAAGTTTCAAGCATTCTTGATGAAAAGACCAGAGGTTAAAAAAAAAAATTTCACTTTCAAACACAATGCTTAAGATAGGCACAAAACAGTAAACAATAAAGGATAATCAAAAGGAAATTAATGAGGTTAAACTGTTTACATTCATATTCCTATAAAGGAAGATGATATTTATAACTCATAAGATCTTTGTCATAATTAGGATATTTAAAAGGAGAAGAAGTGAAGCTGATGACCCTGCACAGCTCCCCTCACTCAGAACAAAGTCAAATTCAAATCATGTCATCATTTCTCTGATGGGATACTCTTCTTCAGCAGTGAAGGATGAACATAACAATCTGTGAATAGATGGAGATGCCTGAATGGGGACACAGCTAACAGAGTGACTCAGACCAAAAATATAATCAATTTTAAGATGAAGTAATTAAAGCTGTCTCTAAGCATACTGATAAAATATTCTAAAAGGGTGGAGCCAAGATGTTGGAGTAGAAGGAAAGATCTGTAGCAGCTCCCCCACCATAGCCCATAAAATACCTGTACAAATGACTCTAAACAAATTCTGGAATAGCAGAAACTACAAAACAAAAGAGTGAAAGAGCTATCCAGCCCAAGGCAGCCTGGAAGACCAACAGGAAAGGTCTGTTTCACTGGGGGCATAGTGGAGCACAACCTGGTCTTGGCCTCACTTCAGTGACAGAACCTAAGCATGCCTCAGGGAGCAGAATCCCTGGCAGCAGTTGCGGGTCCCAGATCCTTTAATGCACAAAGGCCAAAGACTGCTTCAAAGGACAGTGAGAAATCTCTTCACCTGAATGATAAAGGAATGTGGTTTGGTCCTGGCAGCCCCAGGGTAACAGCAGTTGTTGAGTCACAGCATCCATTTTAGGAGCCCTCAGCCTCAAGGTACTGGGGGAATTGTGCTGCTGATTGGGATCTCAGCCCTGACTGGTAGCCCTGGGGTGAGGAGGACTGCGGGGTGGCCTAGTGGAGCTGGTGGAAGCTCTGTAGCAGGAGTTCTACTCGCATATCCTGGGCAGAAAAGAGTGCTCATGGTGGCTCCCAGACCGGAGCACAGTGTGGGAGAAGAATAAACTCTTCTCCCTTAATGTTGCCACTTCAGAGGAACTAGAACTTACAGGACCAAGATTATACCATCCTCTTGGCAAATCAGTCAAAAGTGACTGGCTAGGAAAATTCCCCCCAAAGGGGGAAAAAACCCCAAGACTATAGAAGGCTATATTCTTGGTGAACAGTTATTTTCTTCCATCATTTCAAATGAGGGAAAACAATGCATATTAACAGAAGAAGATATAATATTCAAGGCTTCTACATCCAACATCTCCAAAATAAATATGCAATGATCTCAGGCCATGGAAGAGTTCAAAAAGGATTTTGAAAATCAAATAAGAGAGGTGGAGGAAAAATTGAGAAGAGAAATGAGAGGTATGCAAGAAAATCATGAAATGTTAGTCAGCAGTTTGCTAAATGACCCAACAAAGTGCTGAAGAAAATATCTTTAAAAATATGCTAACTCAGTTGGCAAAAGAGGTCCAAAAAGCAAATAAGGAGAAAAAAGCTTTAAAAAACAGAACTAGCCAAATGGGAAAGGAGGTTCAAAAGCTCACTGAAAAAAATATTTCTTAAAAATTGTAATGGAGTACATGATAGCTAATGCCTTTAGGAGAAACCAAGAAATTACAAAACAAAACCAAAAGAACATAAAAGTAGAAGACAATGCAAAAGATCCCATTGGAAAAACAACTGACCTAGAAAATAGATTCAGGTGAGACAGTTTAAAAATTATGGGACTACCTGAAAGCCATGATCAAAAAGAGCCTACATGTCATCTTTCATGAAAATATTAAGGAAAATTACCCTGATATTTTAGAACCACAGAGTAAAATAAGTATTGAAAGAATCTACCAATCACGTCCTGAAAGAAATCCAAAAAGAGAACCTCCTAGGAATACTGATGCCAAATTCCAGAGTTCCCCAATCAAGGAGAAAATATTGCAAGCAGTTAGAAAGAAGCAATTTGAGTAGTGTAGAAATAAAATCAGAATACCACAAGACCTAAGACCTTCTGCATTAAGGCACTGAGGCTTCGAAAATGACATTCCAGAAGTCAAAGGAACTAGGATTCACACCGAGAATCACCTTCCAGGAAAACTGAGTATAATATTTCAGGGAAAATATAGCCATTCAATGAAATAGCTTTCAAATAAATAATTAGATGTTTTAGGAGTACAGATATTATTTTATGATTCTGAACCATACAAGGTATTGTAAAAGTCTTAGGGCAGTTTTAAATTTGCATACTTTAAGGTACTAAGTACATTTCACTTATAATTGTTATTTCAGTTATTATTATTAATCTTCACCTTTCTCATTGTTGTTTTCATTCTGGTCAGGAGACCTGAATTGGCATTCCTTTTTTGATAATTAAAAGTTGCGTGACCTGAAGAAAGTAATTTTGTTTCTCTGAGTCTCAATTTCTTTCAAACAAGAAAGTTGGACTAGATGTTTTTTGAGGTCACTTGCAGTTCATAGGCATCAATGAGTTATACGCATTAAACTGCTCCACTAGGCTGTGGATATCCTGCTAAACAAGGGATGTTTGTCTCCAAAAGGAAAGGAGAGAAGGTTCTAATTACTTCCTTTGTTGAAGTGGGGACATTGAGTATGGGGTTGCTAGACGTGATTGGATGTTTTCATAACAGTTTTTATTGAAAAGCTGTTAAAAGTTAACTTGCTAGGTAGATGAAGGAGAAAAGATATATTCAAAAAGGAAGGTTATATAAAAATAAATATTATCAATACAGATTTTGTAAAAAGAAATAAGTTTTAGAAAGGAGGAAGGGAAAGGTTATCTATGGGCCTGACAAGCCAATAAGCTAGAATTGGAAGTTTCCTCATGGGATAAGGGAAAGTGGAGGCATCACAGCAAAATTTTCTTCTCCCAAAGGAAATGGCAATTCCTCCTGTGACATCAGAGAGAAGAGGAACTTTTATGAGGTCATTATTTTTGAGTAAAGGAAGAGAGATTGAGAGAAATAGAAGTGGTAGATGGTATGGTGATGAAGTGCTGGAGTATTTAATGGAATAGAGGGCTGTCAAGTATTCTTGATGAAAAAAACAAAGCTGAATACAAGATCTGACTTCCAAACACAAGAATCAAGAGAAGCATGTAAAGGTAAACAGGAAAGGCAAATCATAAGAGACTTCCTAAAGTTGAACTGTTCACATTCCTACGTAGAAAGATAACATTTTTAACTGTTGATACATTTCTCAGGATTTGGGTATTTGGAAGGATTATATACATATAGATAGAGGGCACGGGGTGAATTGAATATGAAGAGATGATATTTAAAAAAATAAAATGAAGGACTGAGTGATGAATATATTGGGAGGAGAAAGGGAGAAAAGTAATGGGGCAAATTATTTCCCATAAAAGAGACAAGAAAAAGATTTGTCAATGGAGGAGAAAAGGGGGAGGTGAGAGGGAAAAAGTGAAGCTTAATCTTATCACATTTGTCTTAAGGAGGGCATGATATGCACATTCAACTTAGTATGAAAATCTGTCACACTGCAGGAAAGGAGAGGAGAGGGGGATAAGTGGGGTGGGGGATGATAGAAGGGAGGGCAAATGGGATGAGGGAGTAATTAGAAGTAAATACTTTTGGGGAGGGATAAGGTCAAAAGAGAAAAGAATAAATGAGGGGCAAGATAGGAAGAAGGGAAATATAGTTAGTGTTTCACAATATGACAATTACGGAAGTCTTTTGCATAACTACACATGTATAGCCTATATTGAGTTGCTTGCCTTCTCAGTGAGGATGGATGGGGAAGGAGGAAGGAAGGGAAGTTGGAACTCAAAGTTTTAGGAATGAATGTTGAGAATTGTTTTTGCATGCCACTGGGAAATAAGAAAGACAGGTAATACATGTTACAGTCTAATACATATAACTCTTTGGTGCCTATGAACTGCAAGTGACCTCAAAAAGCATCTAGTCCAACTTTCTTGTTTGAAAGAAATTGAGACTCAGAGAAACAAAATTACTTTCTTCAGGTCACACAACTTTTAATTATCAAAAAAGGAATGCCAATTCAGGTCTCCTGACCAGAATGAAAACAACAATGAGAAAGGTGAAGATTAATAATAATAACTGAAATATCAACTATAAGTGAAATGTACTTAGTACCTTAAAGTATGCAAATTTAAAACTGCACTAAGATTTTTACAACACCTTGTGTGGTTCAGAATCATAAAATATCTGTACTCCTAAAGCAACTAATTATTCATTTGAAAGCTTTTCAAGTTCATTCTTAACCTTCAAGATTACATTACTAACATAACTATGTCACAAACATCCCAAGTTTTTCAAAAGGAGAGACGGTGAATAATAGCCCCAAGGTCATGGTCTGTTGACTGTATTATATTGAAATTTTAATTATCATATACAAAGGACAGCGTGCCTTATTAGATCAAATATATTTAAGACAACATATGTTTTTGGAGAACTGTACATCTCTATGAAGTGATCAATCAAAGCTTTCCTTGGTATAAATTATTCCCTGAGGAATTTAACTGATAAGCAACACATATACAGACTTGGCTATTAGTTTTTCATTAGGCATACCAGCAGCAGAAAATCTCATTCACCGTTTTTTGTAGTCCAACACATGACATTCGTTATCTTTATTCTTCTTTTCCAACATGGTTATTTAATATTTCACTGGGAAAAATAGTTTTTACTTAATAAGAAATATCACTAAGTCCATTTGTAACAAAAATAATTATATTTAAATACTGAGCTTCCTGTAGGTCCTAATTAAAATCAGATTTCTCTTTTGGTATTCAACCACCAGAATACGTCTTGACTCCTTGCCCCAAAATGACTTGCTGTGAAAATTCTACAAGGTAGTAGTTATAGAAATAGCGTTAAACTTCTCATAATTCAACATTTTTGGCATTATTCCCTCTTCCCCAATGTGCCGTTATCCAGAGGATATTCTCTTGTGAAGAATATCAGTTAACGACTTCAGCATTCCCATAAGCAGTAAAAGCTTGCTCCCCAGGTGTTTATGAATATGTTTCTTGCTAATAAGAAAGGACAGATTTCAACTCAAAATTATACTTATTCAACACCATCTGACCTACCAACAGTGAATATAGGACAGTAATGTGATTCTATGTATAAAGTTAGATTTACTTGTCAATCACCCAATTCGTACATTTTTCCTCCCTCTTGTTTATAGCAAGGTCCATAGGAGATAAGATTAAGAGAGTAAGAATAGAAGTGTTTAAGTTTGCATTCAAAACTCAGGGTAGGATATGACTTGAACAGTTTAGATAGGAAAGGGATAAGAAGGAAGGAACAAATAGCGTTTGTTACGTATTTACTATGGTTTAGACACTGTTAATTCATAAATATCTCATAATCTTTAACATAACCCTGAGAGGTGCTATTATTATTCCCATCTTACAATTAATGAAACTGAAACAGAAAGAAATTAAATAACTTCATCAAAGTCACATAGGTGGTATCTCAGGTTGGATCTAAATTCAGGTTTTCTTAACTTCAGTTGTAGGCTTGTATCTTCTCTGCCACCTCGCTGCCTCACTTAACTCATAGAGAGAAAGGCTTCTTTAGGCACTTCTGACCAGTTTTACTACATCATAGGACCACATTGCTAAATGGAAGGAAAATGTGTAAATTAATGATTTCCAATTTTAAATATCAAGTTCTCTCTGCCATACAGCTTCTTTAGCCTCCATTCTATGTGGGATATACATGATATTTGCAAATGGGACTATAAGCTATGGCAACGTAGGAGCAATTTATTCAGAAACACCCAGGGACTGTGTCTTTTTGAATGATCCTCTATAGCACCCAGGAGAGTGCCAGAAGGTATTTAAGAGTAATTTCTGTTACTTTAATCCAACTTTTTGGCCTCAGTGGCATTTTTGTGGCCTCAAATTCAGACTCTGGCTAAAGCAAGGGTTTCTACTTGTAATTAAGTGTTTTAAAAAGTTTATTGAATTCCTGAATGTCAGGTGTTATCATACTTTGAAACATCGTTTTATCATCGTACTCTCGTGGATTCTTCTATTCATGGGCTATATTTGACTTTGAGCCCTCAGTGTGATGCTGCCATGTCTCCAAGACAAAGATATAAGAGGAAGAAAAAGGGAGAATTAGAGGATGGAGGGAAGAGATAGGAAAGAATGGTGTGTATGTGTGTGTGTGTGTGTGTGCATGCGTGCATGCATACGTGTGCACAATCAAAGGTGGCTTCTCCAAAGCAGTACGTTGACCTTCTTGCTTATACTTATCAAAATATGTCACCATATGAATACATGGGTCACCGAAGATGTCATGAGGATGTTATGTATCCTTTATTTATGTTTCAGTTATGTTGTGGTAAATATAGCTTAAATTGCAATAAATTGCCTTAATTTGACTGGTAATAACATAAATGAATAAAGTTAATTGAGGTCTTAGGGATATGAATGACATGTTGGAGACTTGGAAACCAAAAACCTTTGTTCTATCCAAATCAATGAATAATTACTAGGACCAAGAGATAAGATCACGATTGCTATATAATTACAAGTTTGTACTGGTAATTATTTCACCAAGCTTTATTGACTACCACTTCAGAAGCAATCAATATGGTAGCAATTGTATATATTGTATGCTATAAGGTAATACTTTAATGGAGTCTCCCACTTGATAAGAATAGAACAGATACTACTGCAAATACTTAAAATACCTTCATTAATTAAACTACAATGACAGGGTGATTTTCACAGTCATTGTCACTAAGATGTCTTCATAAGTGTGCATCATCAAAGACTCAAAACGTAAATCAGAAAATCCCAACTATAATGTTGTCTCAGAAGATTGGTGCTTAAAACATCAACACTTAAAATAATTTGTGGGATTAGGGAAGAGTTATTTCACCTTTATCTTGACTCCTCACTGTTTGAAGAGCTTCTTTAACATTTCTCTTTCTTTTGACAAGCCACACATTACTTGCATCACCTTCCTACCAGTGGTTGTCATCTCCAAGAAGCTTGTAGTGGCAAAACACTGCTGATATTGGTCTACTCCAACTCAAGAATTTACATTTGTTATTGATAAGGGCCAGGAGAGTTCCACTCACTCTACAGCAAATAAGCAGTGATACCCCTTCATTGCACTGTTCTCCCACAGGACTCATTTGGCAAAGTTGTCTATATCTTCAATACTGAAAAGTTCTCTATTTACCTAGAGAGACTGATGTATTATCATGTCAAGTGCCTCCCCACATATATGCATTAAAGAGCAGCAAAGTTAACATGGTATAGTTCTTAATGACCCTGATTGCCATATAAGGAGTTCAAATTGATCCATTCAACACAATCCCAAAATTAGGTCATTGTCAGGATACAGGCCTCCCCAAACTGATGGACCTAGGGACTACAATAACTCCTAAATAAAATGACAGAAAAATCCAATTATCAACCAACATTTATTTAGTGCCTAATTCATGCTAATGACTGTTCAAAGCACTTGGGATGCATATAAGTGAAATAAATGTTGTTTTAGAAAATTTGTCATAAGTTACCACCTGCCCAGTACTTTAAAGTATTTTCAAGTAACTAGGAAAAATTCTAAATGAAACTGGGAGAAACCAAACAATTAACCAAGGAGGTGTGTTATGTGCAGGTCTATGAGTCAGATTCTGGCTTTACATTTTGCTGTGTATCATTAAGAAGTTACTCCCCTTTTTTGCACCTCAGTTCTTTCATATACAAAATGAGGTTTAGACTTGGTAATTTATAAAGTTTGTCCAAATCTTTATGTGAATTCTTTCTAATCCATTTCACATCTCCCTGCCAAGGATACCTGGATATGCATGACTCCAAATAATTTCAGAATGACATTTCAATGGGAAGTCCAGGAGATTGAGTAAAAAAATGCTTGGGGATGCCTTCCATATCTCCAAATCTAACAATAAAATGAACTGCAGTTTAAAAATCTCATGCTGCTTAAATGTTTTAAATTTATGAGACAATTGGTACAGAAAAACAACTTGGAACACTAAATTTGGTATCAGTGATAAAGTTCAAATTCTGGCTTTTCTTTGCTACTTTTGGGCAAATCACTTAATCTCTCCAGGTCTCAGTTTCCACATCTGTAAAATGGAAATAGTTGTCTATGCAGCCTGTGAGGTACATTACAGTTTTAGATTAATGATACAGCGGTACATCATTGAAGCGGATTTTTAAAATTCTTTATGAAACATAATGGCCAGATCACAGATTAAAATGATGATGATAATGATTTTGACACTTGACCAATAATTAAGAGGCAGCGGAAAATGGCGTAACTGGAGTTGCATTCAGAGATTTTGGAATAAAATCCCCTCTCTGCGATGCAGTAGCTGAATGAGTTTGACCAAGTAACTTCACAGTTTCCCTCACCTCTCAGTTCATTCCTTTGCAAAATGGAAGTGAGAGATTAGGTGCCTCTGTTTCCCTCCAGTTCTAAATTTAGGACTCTGCTTAATTTTAAGTTTACAAGTCGCCTCCTTTCAATTTCCATTATAACTACCCTTATTTAGGGTCTCATCTCTTCGACCTAGACCAGTCCTACTTTATCTGCCTTCCCGAACAGTCTGAAAACTGGATAACCCATAGGCATCTCAAATTCAATTTGTCCAAAACAGAACTTAATATCACTACTCTCCTACTCTTCAAAAGTGCCTGTCTTCTGAACTTTCCTATTACTTGTAAAGTTACTACCATTCTGAAAATCACCTGGGCTTACAACCTTTGAATCATCCTCTTACATATCTCATCACTCTCATGCATCCCACATATTCAATAAGTTTTTAAATCTTGTTATTTCCAGTCTGTGCACAAAGAGGCAACTAGATGTTGTAGTAGATAGAGTGTTGGACTGGGAGTCCAAAAGATGAATTCAAAACAATTCAAGGCATTTTGTCCTTGAGCAATTAATTTCTGCCTCAGTTTCTTCCTCTGGAATATAAGAATAGTAATATTACTTACCTTCTATTGTTGTGAAGATAGAATGAGTTAATAATTCAAAGGGTACTTTTTAAACTATATGATGCTATATAAATGTTTACCGTTATCACTATTATTCCACTCAGAAATGGTCCTTTCTCTCTATTCACACTACCTTTCACAAAAGCATCAGTTATTATCTTCAAGTATAACTGTGACCGTGTTGCACGCCTCCAAAAATGCAGTGTCTTTACTTTAGGACTAAATGTAAACTCTTCCACTTTACATTTAAAGCTCTTTATGATTTGGCCCCTCTCCATCTTTCCAATCTACTTACATAGTACTCCTTTCCACCCTTGATGGTCTAGTCACACTGGCCTTCTTGCTGTTCGTCATGCATGATCATCACACATGATCTTCCTACCCCATGATGCCTTTATACAGACTGTCCTGCAGGTCTGGAATGGTCTCCCACCACACTTGTAATCCATGGCTGGATCTATGAATCAGTTTAAAAATCATCTTCTCTATGATGCCTTTCCTGATTCTCCTAGCTACTGGCATTGGTTTCTAGGTCTTGTATATTCCTGTATTAAGAATTTTGTTGGCTTCCCTATTAGAATATAATAAGGACATTGGTGGCAAGGACTGTTATGTGTGTGTGTGTGTGTGTGTGTGTGTGTGTGTGTGTGTGTCTCTAGTATATAACATAGTGCCAAATACATAGTAAGTGCTTAAGAAAAGCTTGTTTTTCAATGATTGATTTACCTTCTTGCCTTCAAATTGGCTCTTATGCTGTCCACCCTCCATACTGCTGCCAAATAAGATTTCTAATGTATTTTATTCCTGTCTTCCCATCTGCTGTTTCTGTGATTTGTCACATCAAACCTTATGCTTTAAATTTTGCTTATCCATCATTCGTAAACAGGACCAATAACACCAGGAGCATGACATTTGATATGTGCAGGAAATGGATTTAGGTGAGGCAGAACTGTGCAAAGTCTTCAGCCTCTCTCTCCTCCAGAATCATTAGAGTCTATGTGTGTGTTCATCCTTCGTTGCTGAAGACCATGCCATCAGAGAAATAATGACATGACTTACACTTGACTGTGTTTTGAGTAAGGGAAGGCTGTGCAGGTCACCAGCCTCACTTCTGTTCCAGAGCTATCTGAACCCAATGACTAGATATTCATCAGGATGACTCAAGATGAGGCAATTGGGGTTAAGTGACTTGCCCAAGGTCACACAGCTAGTGAATGTCAAGGGTCTGAGGTGAGATTTGAACTCAGGTCCTCCTGACTCCTGCACTGGTGCTCTATTCACTGCACCACCTAGCTGCTCCTCATTAGAGTCTAGGGGAAAGATAAAGGTCAAGATAACTACTGATGTCTTAAGATGCCCAGAATGGATTTCCCCTAGACATCTCTTTCTGGGGAAGGTCCTCCCCTCTGCTTATGGCTGAATTCTGATATCCATGAAATCTTCCCTGACTTCTCCTGCCCGAAAACATGGCATAAGCTCTATGTCCTAAAACTTGTCATAGAACTTTTGTACTCTTCTACTTGAAATTTATCTCACTTTTCTAGGTATCACGTTTGTTATTCATTTTTCTTCCTTCAACCCTATTCAAATATAAGCTCATTAAGTGACAGGCTCATGATGCTTTAGTCTTTGTGTCTGTTGAATATACTTCAGTGCCTTCCATTTGGGAGGGGTTCCAGAAATGCAGTTTTATCAGTTTAGAACCCTCTCAACGACGAATTCCCTCTACTAATGCAGGTCCTTCTCTTCAATTTATATTCATAGAGAGCTGCCTAGACAATAGAGAGATGAAATGATTTGCCCAGTAACACACAGCCAGTATGTGACAGAGGTAAGGCTAAAAATCTGTGTCTTCCTCATATGGAAGCCATTTCTCTATCCACTGTCACAGGTTCCCTCTCACTTTGCACATAATAGACATTTAATGAATGTCTACTGAATAGATTGAAGAACCTTGGGACAGAATAAATAAGACATGAGCCATTAAAGTCTGTCAGTGATTTAGGCAATAAACATATGTCAAGACTAGGTACTAGGAACAAAAGTAGAAGCAGAAAGCTTGCCCTTGCCCTCAAGTTGCTTATAGTCTAATGGGGCTGGGGGCAAGGGGAACAACTAAGAAAAAAGGAGCTAAAAAGGGGAATGGTTGGGGGAGTTTCCTGGCACCAGGGTATGATAGAGATGGTCTTGTGGAGATGTCAGAAGTACATGCTAGAGAGAGATTAAATCATAACTGAAAAGTGGAAAAGTTATGATTCCTAAAAAGTTTAAAGCATCTTCTAATTTATTATTGTGTTTCTCCTTTTGATACTTCTGTGACATTTAGATAAGCAGATATTATTGTTTATCATTTATGTGACAATATCAGTGATCATATGAACTGACCAATTACTGAAAACTATGATGAAAATAACCTTGGGAAATCATTTTCAGGTGACAGGTTAAAATAATATTGTTACATGCCTAAATCATTGGATCATCCACTTTTACTATTCTATTGATTCTGATGGAGTGGCCTCAGGACAGTTCCATGTTTCAAAAGTAGAGAGAATTTCTCCTTAGGTCTAAGATTTATCACAAAGGGCAATCAGAGTACTGAAGCATTTGTGAATGGATGAGAAATATCAAGCATCAATCATTGTTAAAATCTTATCAACTAGGAAACTAACCCTCCAGATACGTATTCTTCCTGAAATGCTACTAGAATTGGAGATTGTTATAGGGTAGCAGCAATGAAAAATACCAACAGGAAATTGACCATTTTTGAAACTGCACAGCACATATGACAGAACTTTATTGGCAACTGCAAGAGACATTAATTTAGCAATCTGGATGCTATACTTGATTAATCTGAAGAAAAGTTGGGACAGAAAAATAATGAGGACATTTCTGTTTTAGCTTTGTTTGAAGACACACAAATATAATGCTCTTCAATGAATTGCTCTCAACTGGTGTCTCATTATTAGATTGTCAAAATCTAGTTTTTGTGTAGATATGAAGTTAAAATCCATGCATGTGTCTGCACAACTCTTGACTTCCTACATGTAATGGAAAATAATTGAAGATTATCTAAACCATTGTCATCCTTCATTTCAATTGGCAGTTCTTTCAATTCATTTAGTCATTTATGTTTTCAGGAAAATCAACTTATTTCTTAAAAGTATAAATAGCAACTCATACTAAATGCCCAGAAATGAAATTCTAGTCAAATTGTTTCCAGGAATATTATTTCTGTATAGAACGAGATAAGGCAAGTGAAAAATGATCCAGGAACAAGGATATACAACTGTGTGTTTATTGGCTTAGAGACAGACTCAACTCCTTTTCCTCCAACAAAAAATAAATAAATAAATAGATAGATAGATAGATAGATAGATGATAGATAGATAAAGTGCCTTTATCTAACTTCTTCTGAAGGATGAAGTTGTGAATACAATTATTTCCCTTTCTCCACATCCTCACTTGTCCTCCCAGTCCATACCCCTTTCAACTTTGGCATTAACAATGGAATCTATGACTGGAAAGTACAGCATTGAGGAGCTCATCCAATACAAAAGGATCTCTTGCTGAGAATGAGAAGACCTAGGTTCAATTACACCTTGAATGTTAATTACCTGTCTGATCTTTGGCAAGTTTCTTAATCTTTCTGGGTCTCAGTTTTCTCAATTGCAAAATTATGAGATTGAAATAAATGATCTTTCAGATATTTTTCAGTTCTAACTCTGTATTTTCTACCATTATGAAGAAAGAGTCGTAAATATAATGTGGTGATGAAACAAGCTTTGCCTCAGGACTCATGGATTTTGAGGTCCTTGCCTTATACTCAGTCTAACCACAGGATCAAAAAAAAGAACAGGGTTTTTAGCACCTTGTCAAAAATCACTAGTTTTTAAATGACCCAAAAATTTCACTTCTCTTTTCCACCTCTCCTCCCACATTGCCATTGCTCTTGAGATGAATGTAAGCCTAACCATCTTCTTCTCTCACCACCACCACCACCCGCAATCTCGTCCAAACATTTAGCAACAGCTATGGGATGCTGGGGTCTCTAACACCTCCTCCACAGCTATACTGAAGGCAATTTCTGTGCTATATATGCCAGATATAACTTGTGCTATGTTCATCAGTCAAGTTTCTCAGTTGTTCAAAGCACCTAACACAAAGCTTGGCACAAGATCATTCAGTAAATATTCATTGACCCTTATGTTATGCAGATGGAAGCAGAGCAAAAATATGTTTTTAGTTTGATGAAGGAGCTGGGTGACTATTCAAAGCCTTAGAGTTCACAGTGATAGCCTAATAAAAGCCATAATGAGGAAGATATTTCAAGGCACTTTTGAAACATAGAATTTGATCTTTCAATACTGTAAATGTGTCAAGAAGGGATTAAAAAGAAAGACATATTTTCATTATTTCAAACTCTGCTACTGAGGCTACAGATGTTATTCTTCATTTATTTCATGAAGTTTTTTTCTTAAACAAATCCATATTTGGAAATGCCATATTTTCTAGGACTCAAGGGGAATTTACAACATTTTTAAAGAAGATCGATTTCTTGGGGGAAAGAATTTTATATAAAAAGAATAATCCCTTGACATACCACACAAAGACAAAAATCTTTTAACAGTGTTGAAATTCTCTTTGGTTCTGACATTTCTATCCTCTAAGGAGCTTTGTAGAAGCAATATACTATACATAACCCCAGTTGATCACTACTCATCCCATTTCATTTTAATTGCCCAAGTGGGAAAAAAATCCTTCTGACCTTTAAATGGATAGCCTGCAATTCAAAGTCTGATAGCTCACTATTAGCTACCAATTAATAGGGCTAACTTTACCTTGTTGTCATTTTCCAGTTGGTTATATTGAAATTTGTATCCATCATACAAAAGCTGATGTCATCCCCTAAATACTGAAATAGCTTCACTCACATTTCAGTATCACATTTAGTTAGTCTGATAAATGCAATTCAGTGGAAAACTAGAATAAGTGTTCTTAACCCGTAATCTGTGAACATTTTTGTTTTTTTTTAGGATTGTGGAAACTATTTCAAAATAGCTGGCTTCCATTATAACCTTAGAATTTAGCTTTGTGCAATTAAAATCACTATTTTGAGAAGAGGCTTATGTAGGATTCACCAGAATATTCAAGGGCTCTATCACATACACCTTGAGTGTGTGTGAGAGCATGTGCACACACACACACACACACACACACACACACACACACACACACACTCACACACACACATTTCTTGGAGAAAGCCTTTAACCCTGGAGAAATCTTCAGATGATACCCTGTTGCCTCTATCTATTTAGTTTCATAGCATTGACAGCTTAAGTAAGTTAGGTGTGATTAGTGCTAGGGTTGGAACTACACCATGCTGAAAACAAGGAGCTTATTCTTTTAGCTCAAATTGATAATTCCATGCTTTGGGAGCATTGAAAATAAATTCATTCGACAGGCTGAAATTCTTTCAAAGGTGAAAATGGCAATGAAGTCAAAAGTTAAAAAAAAATGAGAAAGATTTTCAAAAAATTAGCCAAGAACTTACGTGTTGAACTATGTTGTCTCATCGCAGAATCACCCTGAAAAGGAAACTCATGAATGAAATAAACCCAGATTGGTCACTTGTAATAATAGCAATATTGTAAATGTGATCAATGAGTTTGCCCAGTGGAAGAGATACAAGGGTGATTGGATGTTATGTAGTTAAAACAATGCTTCAACACTTGGAATATGGTTGGTCATGCTTACTTTTCTGTGACAATGAGAAGTCACAATTTCTAGATCATCAGCCTGTGTGTTACTTCCAAATGATATAGCTCAGGAGACCAGACAATGCATTTAGAAGTATTTTTAAACTAAAGGAGGCGACAAAGAGAACTATACATTCTTAAGAAATTTCTGTAGAGGAGATTTTTTTTTCTCTTAAAGTACAATTTAACAGGAACAGAGGCAGAGCCAAGATGGCAGAGTGAGAGCAAATAGTAATCTAAACTCTTAGACAAAATCCTTTGGGTACTTTTGAAAAGAGAATTTGAACAGATTTTGGAGGGACAGAATCCAATAGGAGACAGACTGTGGCATAATCACAACCCAGAAGAGCCTGGAAGGTCGACGAGAAGGCTCTGTTGCACAAGGCTGGAGGAGCGCACAGTGAACAGTGCATAGGCTGTACTAGTGCAGTTCTCACCATGGCAGGGCTGAGCAAGATGTGGCAGGTGGTCTGAGGCAGCAGCTGCACTGTGGAATCAGACATATCAGTCTAGTACAGGAACATATATCAGTCCAGTACAGCTGAACTGAGCAAGTGAGAACCACAGAGCCCCAGGCATCTGAAGCAGCAGCTCCTGAGACTATCAGCCCACAGATTAAACATCTGTTAATCACCTCCTTGAACTTCCGGGAATCAAGATGGTGGAGTGATCAATATATGCCCTCACACTCCCTTTGTTGACAATGAAAGGTATATAAAATACTTACCCTGGAAAAATCCTGGAACAGTGAGATCAGCCAAAAGGGTAAACAGTCTGTTAGCATGTGATGCTAGGAAAATTGTGAAGAGGAGATTCCCTCTTGCTGTGCCTGAAGGGGACCACTGCAGGACGAGAGCTGTCCCAGATAACTCTACCTCAGCAAACTGGGAGGAGATCCTGAGCCCTTGGTGGGGGGAGGGTGGAGACCACAACTATCAACACCAGGACCCCAGGCCTGCTTCAGCACCACAGGGGAGTGGGGAAGACACTAGTGCAGACAAGATCACCAACCACTGAGCTTGCCTATGTTCTAGGCCAACAGAGGAGACCTGCTGTAACAAGACCACCCATTCTCCACATTTAACGGGGATAGCTCCAGGGTAACTCTGGGGAAACTCAGAAAGACTTCACTTGACCTCTAGTTTCTCACACCAGTCAACTCAGCATAGATGTACTGCAGCATTTTAGCGTCTAGCTGAAAGAACCAGAGGTCACAGCACACAGAGTCTCAAGATCAAGACACAAGAACTGTGCGACAGAGCCCGTTGTGCCCCAGAAGCACAAAAGATCTACTCTAAAAGCCAGGAAAAGACTTTTACTCATCATAAGTAAAAAAGCAAACCAGAAAAGTAAGGACCAGAGAATCTTTTACGGGGACAAGAACCAAAACACGTATACCAAAGAGGTGAGCATTGAGACTATATTCCCATTTAAAACTTCAGAAGAGAATATGAACTGGTTGCAAGCCCAAAGAGCATTCTAGGAAGAGCTGAACAAGAATTTTAATAGGCAAATCAGAGAAATAGAAGAAAAATTGGCCAATTATTTTAAAACTATGAGAAAAGAAATCACAGAATTTAAAAGGAAAATTAGACAAATGGAAAAGGAAGCACAAAACATAATTGGGAAAATTGAACAAATGGAAAAGGAAATACAAAAACTAACTGGAGAAATTAACTCCTTAAAAGGAAAAATTGGACAGATGGAAAAGGAGATGAAAAAGTCAACCGAAGAAAACAATTTCATAAAAATTGGAACTGGGGAAGTAGAAGCTAATGACTGCATGAAACATCAAGAATCTAAAGAATGAAAACAGAAGAAAACGTTAAACATCTAATTGGAAAAACAACTGACCTGAAAAATAGATCCAGGAGAGAAAAATCTAAAAATTATTTGTGTACCAGAAAGTCTTGATGACAGAGTGTGGAAAATATCTTCCAATATATCATCAAGTAAAACTGCCCAGAAGTCCTAGATCCAGAGGGGAAAATAATCATGGAAAGAAGTCACTGTTCTCCTCCCAAAAGGAATCCCAAACTCAAAACACTAAGAAATATTGTTACCAAATTCCAGAGCTATCAAGAGAAGGAGAAAATACTGCAGGCAGCCAGAAAAAAAAATTCAAATGTCAAGGAGCAACAGTCTGTATCACACAGGACTTTGCAACTTCTACATTAGAAGGCTGAAAGAATTGGAATGTCATATTCTGTAAGACAAAACAGGTTGGACAACAACAATGATCCAGCAAAGTTCAGCATAATATTTCAGTCAAGCAGACAAATTCAATTTTAAAAAGGGATTTTCATACCTTTCTAATGAAAAGGCAAGAGCTCAATAGAAAATTCAGTCTTCAAACACAAGTCTCAAGACAGCTATAAAACGATATATAGGAGGGGGAAAAGCCCTTTCAATTCAACATGGGCAAATGGTTTACATCCCTAAAAGGGAAGATGGTACTCATTAATTTTGAGAATTGTATGTTTATCATGATATGTAAAAGCAATATGCATAGATAGGAGGAGTGGGTATAAATTAAATGATGTGATGATAACAAATGTAATTTAAGAATGTGAAGGGATTGTAGTGGAAGATATGAAAAGGAGGAGGCAGAAAAAAATAAATTGCCTCACAGGAAGAGGCACAAAAATATATCACAGGAGAGGGAAATAGGGGAGGGAGATAAGCATTGTTTGAGAGGTTCTCTCATCTGACTGGATTCAAGGAGGGTACAACAAACTCAGTTAAGCATATAAATACAATTAGCTCCACAGGCAGTAGGCTAAAAGGGAGGGAAGAAGTCGTAAGGGAAAGGGAGATTAAAAGGGAGCGGTGCTGAAAGAAGGGAAGGAAGACTGAGGGAGCCAGTACTCAAAAATTAGAACTCTATTGTGAAGGGGAAGGAAAAAAGGAAAACTGAAAGCAAAAACAAAGGGAAAGGGGATGTAGGGAAAGACATATAGTAATCATAATTGTGAATGTGAATGGGATGAACTCTCCCATAAAACAGAGACAGATAGCAGAATGGAATAAAAAGGATTATTCAACAATAAGTTGTTTACAAGAACCACTTTCGAAATGGGGACGTACACACAAGGTAAAGGTAAAAGGCTGGTACGGAATACCTTACGCTTCAGCTGATGTAATAAATAATGCTGGGGTACCAATCCTAATCTCATACCCAGAAAAAGCAGAAATTTATCTAATCAAAGAGATAAGGAAGAAAACTATATCCTACATAAGGCATCATAGACAATGTAGCAATCATTACTAAGCACATATTCCCCAAGTTTTATAGCATCCAAATTTGTAGAGGAGAAGTTAAAGGAGTTACAAGAAGAAATTGAGAGCAAAACTACACTACTGGGGGAACTCAACCACTCCCTCTCTGAACTTGATAAATCTAACCTCAAAATAAACAAGAAAGAAGTTAAGGAGATGAATAGAACTCTGGATAAGGTAGATATGACAGACATCTGGGGAAACTGAATGGGAATAGAAAGGAATATACCATTTTCTCAGCTGTACATGGCATATATACAAAAAATGACCATGTACTAGGCGATAAAAATCACACAGTTCAGTGCAGAAAAGCAGAGGTAGTCAACGCATCCTTCTCAGAACAAAGCGCAATAAAACCTATGTGTAATCAAATGCCATGAAAATATAAACCAAAAATTAACTGGCAACTAAGCAATCTGATTGTAAAGAATGAATGGGTTAAACAACAAATTATAGAAACAGTCAATAACTACATTCAAGAGAATGACAATAATGAGACAACCCACCAAATTTTATGAGATACTGCAAAAGTATTCCTTGGGGGAGTTTTTATATCTTTGAATGGCTATTTGAATAAAATAGAGAAAGAGGAAATCAAGGAATTCAGCATATAGCGGAAAAAGCTTGAAAAAAACCAAATTGAAAATACCCAAATAAATAACAATTTAGATATACTGAAAACCAAAAGGCAATTAATAAAATTGAAATTAAGAAAACTATTGAACTAATAAACAAAAGCAGGAGCTGGTTTTATGAAAAAAATCAATAAAATTGATAAACTTTTGGTCAATTTGATTTAAAAAAAAGAGAAGGAAACCTAATTACCAATATCAAAAATGAAAAGGGAGAACTCATCTCCAATGAGGACGAATTCGAATCAATGTTAAGAAATTATTTTGCTCAACTTTATGCCCATAAATTCGGCAATCAATTTGAGATGGATGATTATTTTAAATAATTATAAATTGCACAGATTAACAGAAGAGGATGTTGAATATTTAAATAATCTCCTTTCTGAAAAACAAATTAAAGAAGCCATCCATGAACTCCCTGGAAAAAATCTCCAGGGCCCGATAGATACACAAGTGAATTTTATCAAACATTTAAAGAACAGTTAATTCCAATACTATATAGACTATTTGGGAAAATTGAGGAAGAAAAAGTCCTCCCAAATTCTTTTTATGATACAAATATGGTTTTGATACCTAAACCAGGAAAAGCTAAAACAGAGAAAGACAAGTGTAGACCAATTCCTCTAATGAATATAGATGCAAAAATTTTAAATCAGATATTAGCAAAAAGAATACAGCAACTTATCATAACAATACTACATTAAGGTCCGGCTGGATTTATACCAGGAATGCAATGATCACCTCCTGAAAGAGATCGCTGATAGAACTTGAAAGCTTTATATAATAATATTTTAAAATATGTATATGTGTATATGCACATACATGTATTTGTGTACACATATGTGCATGCATATATACACTTATGTGTGCATGTATATATTACGTATGTAGATATGTGTATATATGTGCATATATATGTGTATACATGTGTATATGTGTGTACATATTTGCGTGTGTGTGTGCGTGTGTGTGTGTATATTCAGAGAGGACAAGGTGAGGTGAATAAGAAGGGAGGATATGTATAAAATAAAATTTAGCATTTAGAGGAATGTAATCAGATAAATAGAAAGGTAGGAATAGAATGTAGTAATGCTTCTCACGTAAAAGAAACAAAAAAGAGGTCTTACAATGGAAGGGAAGAGGGGAAGGTGACAAAGAATAAGTCAGCCTTACTCTCATTGAATTTGGCTTAAGGAGGGAAAAACACACATTCAATTGGTTATAAAAATCTATCTTACCCCTACAGGAAGATGTGGGAAGGGAACAGGAGAGGGAGACAAATAGAAGGGTCAGTAGATTGGTAGAAGGGATAATTAAAAGCAAACACAATTGTGGGGGCAGAGGTCAAGAGAAAGAATGAAATAAATGGAGGACAACATAGGATAGATGGAAACGTGGTTAGTCTTTCACAACACCACTGCTATGGAACTGTTTTTCATGGCTATACATGTATGACATATAATGAATTGTTTGCTTTATCAATGAGGCTGGGTGAGGAGGGAGGAAGGGAGAGAATATGGAATTCAAAGCTTTAAGAATGAATGTAACAAATTATTTCTGCATGCAAATGGGAAATAAGGTGTACAGGCATTGGGGTATAGAAATCTTTCTTGCCCAACAGGAAAATTGAGGGGAGGGGAATGGGAGAAAGGAGGTGATACAAGGAAGGGTAGATTGGGGAAAGGGGCTGTTGGAGTTCAAGCTGTCCTGGGATGTGGGGAGGGGAGAGATCAGGAGAAAATTTGAAATTTAGAGTTGTGTGTAAGTGAATGTTGAAAACTGAAAATAATTAAATTACTAAAAAATAAAATTCCACAACAAAATTACACATGAGCATAAACAAAATTATCTATGTCTTCTATCTGCAAGTGTTAGCAGCACTGAAGATCTTAGTCGTAGACAGTCTGGGTGACAAGGAAAATGTTCTATTATATTTGTTTTTCTACCTTCGTAAAAGAATAATTATGAATTTTCAAACTGCAAGTTGGTTTTCTTGCTGGAGGAGAAGGTTTAAAGGGCAGAAAGAAGGCCTATCTACTCTCCACTTTATCTGGAAGAATAATGTGTCCCTTGAAGGATGGAAGAAGTGATAAATAGGGAAAATTATCTGCAGATAGAGAGAAATATTAATACCTTGATCAACACCTTGGATTATAGAATAAAGGCTTCCAGAACCAATGGGATTGGAAGAAGGCTGAAGATGTGAAAGTGTGCAACAGATTTTGTACTCTACATGAGGGAGTTAGAAAGGCAAGGGTAGTACTGACTCGTCTGTGGAGAAAAGAGTTTCCCTTGATGCTTCAAATTTTTATCGAATCCATGGTAAAAGGAAGAGAAAGAAACCCAGGTTGTTAGTGATGCCTTTCTGAGTCAGATGGAAGTAGTCTATGTTGGCATGTCATGTCATATCTCTTAGCATCCAGTGGGGCACTTCAGATCCCTCCTTGGGGCATTACATTCTTGATTGGTGAAAAGTCTCTATTCAAAGACCATACCCATCCCACATCACACTGTTATCACTTTTGGAGAAACATGTCAGATAGATCTAGCTTGCTTAGAAGAGAAAATTATGGCATTAGGGTAAAAAAGTGTAATTTTTATACTTGCTTCCAAAAGAGAACGTGAGAGAAAATGGAAAACTAAGGCATTTTAAAACTAATGTGTATGTGTGTGTGTGTGTATGACAAAATTAAAGAATTAAATAGTAATCTTTCAGAAATCAAGGGAGTGAGAGAAAGTACTCAACTAAGCTCTTAGACAAAATCCTTCAAATACCTCTAAAATAGAATCTGACTAGATTTTAGAGGGTCAGAATCCAATAGAAGACAGACTGTGACAGAGTCACAGTCTGGTACAGACTGGAGGGTTGATGGGAAGGATCTGTTCCACGAAGATGGAAGAGCGCACAGGCTGTACCAACTCGTCCCCGCCCACAGCAGAGAGGAGATGGAAGTCTCAGGCGCTCTGAGGCAGCAGCACTGAAGAATCTCAGGCATATAAGCCCAGAAAGGGAGTCCAGTGGGACCGAGTGAGAGTCTCAGAGTTTGAAGTATCTGCAGCAGCTTCTCATGAGACTATCAGCTCACAGACTAAGTGTCTGTAAGTCACCTACTTGAACTCCTGGGAGTCAAAATGGTGGAGTGATTGGTAAATGTTCTTTCCTCCTCCCCTTGTTGACCTTGAAAGAACCATAAAATATTTCCTCAGAAAAGTCCTGGAACAGTGGGATCAGCAGAAGGGACAAACAGAGAGGCTAGGAAAATCCCTAAGGAATGTCCTTCTTGTTGTGGCAGAAGGGGATCAGTACAGGACTGGAGCTGTCCCAGACAGCCTCACCTCAGCAAACCAGGAGGAGATTCAGAGCTCCAGGGAGGTGGAGCGCCACAATTACCAACACCAAGAACGTAGACTTGCAGCAGCACCTCAGAGGAATCAGAAGGACACTAGAACAGCTGGGATAATCAACCATTGAGTTTGCCTATGCTCTAGCTCAACAGAGGAGACGTCCTGTGGTCAGACCACTCCCTACTCCGCTAGCTCCAGGTTAAATCTGGAGAAACAAACAAAAAAAAACTTCACCTGGCCTCTGCTTTCTCACACCAGCCAGCTCAGCACCAAGTAAATTGCAACACTTTACCTTCTAACTGAAAGAATCAGAGACCACAACACACAACACCTCAAGCTCAAGGTACAAAAACAGTGGTACAGAGTTCTCCCAGCCCTAGAAGCAGAGATCCACTTTAAAAGCCAGGAAAAGGGTGATTATCGTCATCATGAGTAAGAAACAAAGCAAGAAAGAAAAGACCAGAGAATCTTTCTATGGGGACAAGGACCAAAACACAAGTACCAAAGAGGTCATCATTGAGAATGTATATTCATCTGAAACTTCAGAAGTGACTATGAACTGCTTCAAAGAGCACTCTTTGAAGAGCTGAAGAAGGGTTTTAAAAGTCAAATTAGAGAAATAGAAGAAAAAATTAACAACAATTTTAAAGGTATGAAAAAAGAATTCACTGGAGAGAAAAACTACTTAAAAAGCAATATTGGACAAATGGAAAAGGAAATACAAAAACTAACTTGAGAAAATAACTTCTTAAAAGGAATAATTGGACAGGTGGAAAAGGAGATGCAAAAGTTAACTGGAGAAAACAACTTGATAAAAATTTGAATTGGGCAAGTAGAAGCTGATAACCCCATGAGACATCAAGAATAAATCAAAAAAAATTTAAAGAATAAAGATAGAATTAAATGTAAAACATCTAACTGGAAAAACAACCAACCTGGAGAATAGATTCAGGAGAGAAAATTTGACAATTATTGGCCTATCACAAAGCCATGATGAAAAATGAACAAGGACAAGATGTTCCAAGAAATCATCAAGGAAAATTGGTCAGAAGTTCTAAATCCAGAGCTCAAAATTGTCATCGAAAGAATTCACTGTTCACCTTCCAATAGGGATGCCAAGCTAAAAAAACGAAGGAATATAGTTGTAAAATTCCAGAACTATCAAGTGAAGGAGAAAATAATACAGGCAGTCAGAAAGAAACCATTGAAATACAGAGGAGCTACACTCAGGATCACACAGGACCTTGCAACTTCTACATTAAAAGACAGAAGGAAGTAGAATATGATATTCTTTAATAAAGGAGCTGTAACTACAACCACGGATCAATTCCCCAGCAAATTTGAACATAATACTCCAGGCAACAAGATAGAGATTCAGTGAAATAGGGAATTTCCTGACCTTCCTGATGAAAAGACTAAAACACAATATAAAATTCAGTCTTCAAACGCAGGTCTCAAGAGAGGCATTAAAAAAGTCAACAGGGAGAAAAAAGACTTGTTACTCAATATGGACCAACTGTTTATATCCCTGTAAGGAAAGATGATACTTGTTAAACTTGAGAAATGTATATACATTGTGAAATATAAAAGGGATATACATAGAGAGAGGCAGTAGGTCTAAAGTAAATGATATGATATCAAAAATGTGATTTATTGGTGCAACCGGATTGTAACAGGAGACATGAAAAGGAGGAGGCAGAAAATGGTAAATTACATAACAGGAAGAAGCACAAAGGTATATTACATTAGAGGGAAAGAGGGGAGAGAGCTGGGCGTTGTTTGATATTTACTCTCATCTGATTTGGATCAAGGGGGGAGCAACAAACTTAAGTATATAAATATAGCTTTATAGACAGTGGGAGGGGAACAGAAAAAAGGGAGGGGAGGTTAAAATGGAGGGAAGAAGCAGTAAGAAAAAGGGGAGTAAAAGTGAGGGGACTTAAAGATGTAAGGTAAGACTACAGGAGATGGTGGTCAAAACTTTAAAACTCTATTTTAGAGGTGTAGAGAGAAATAAAAGAACAAATGGGAGAAAGAGGATGGAAGAAAAGACACAGGTAGCAATCATACCTGTGAATGTGAATAGGATGAACTCTCCCACAAAATGGAGATAGAGAACAGAATGGATTAAAAACCATAATCCAACAATATGTTGTTTACAAGAAACGCATTTGAAACGGGAGGATAAAAACAGGATAAAAATAAAAGGTTGGAGCATAATATATTGTGCTTCATCTGATGGAAATAAAGCAGGGGTAGCAACCCTAATCTCAGACAAAGTAAAAGCAGAAATAGATCTAATCAAAAGAGATAAAGAACGAAACTGTATCCTGCGAAAGGCACCATAAACAACAAAGCAATATTGTTACTAAACATAAATACGCTCCAAGTGGTATAGCATCCAAATTCTTAGAGGAGAAGTTAAGGGAGTTACAGGAAGAAATAGGCACCAAATGAGGGAGGGATCTTAATCTCTCCCTTTCTGAACTTGGTAAATCTAACCTCAAAATAAACAAGAAAGATGTTAACAGAGTGAATAAAACTCTGGATAAGGTAGATATGATAGATGTTGAGAAAACTGAATGTGAACAGAAAGGAATATACCGTTTTCTCAGTGGTACACGGCACTGTAAATTGACCACTTACTAGGACATAAAAATCTCACAATCCAGTACAGAAAAGCAGAGACAGTCAAAAGGTTCCCCAACCCTTTGGTAGGCAGGGTGGTAAATGCTGAGGGATTAAAGAAACAAACAACAGCAAAAAAGATGGCACCTGCTCTCAAGAAGTTTACAGTCTAATAATTTAGAAAACAGGTAAAAAAAAAACAACTATGCAAAAACAGTATACTGACTGGGTAAATTGCAGAGTCAATAGATGCAAGCACTAGTATCAGGGAGGGTCAGGAAAGCCTTCTCTTAGAAGAAGGGATTTCAATTGAGACCTGAAGGAAGTCAACTAATTTGGGAAGCAGAGATTAAGAGGGAGAGAATTTATGGCATGAGGGATGGATATAAAAAAATACACAGAATTAAAAGACAGAGTATATTCTGAGAAGAAAAACAAGAACAGGGTTGATAGACTGCCAAATTCATGTTAAGGTGTAAGACAATTGGAAAGGTAGAAGGGGGTCAGGTTATGATGGTCGTTGAATGAAGGCTAGATTGAGGATTTTATAATTTATTTTGAAGGTGATTAGAAGCCCTTGGTAATTATTGAATTGTGTGTGTGTGTCTGTGAGAGAGAGAGAGAGAGAGAGAGAGCGAGAGACATGATCAAGAGAGTAAATTACTAAATTTTCAGTGTGAGCATTCATATCTAAGAAATCAGCAAGCTCTGCAAATGAGGAATTGATTTATTGCTTAGTTAAATGTCTAGGCTTTAAAAAGTGACAGAGAAAATGTTAATCATGCTTTTAAACTTAAAAATATTTCATGCATACTTGCCTTTGCTGGCTATAAGGATGTGGAAGAAAAAGTTGATTATCAAACATTTGCTAGTATACTGTTTTAAATGAGGAAATGACGACGGAAAATGAAGAGAATTACTGAGTTTTGCTTACTTTCTTCATTGAAATTAATGATCATCATTCTGGAACACAGGTAAAAAAAATAATAATTATTAAAACAAATGACAAATAAGATGTAAAAAATGATGAGGGGGCGGAGCCAAGATTGGAGAATAGAAAGACTCGCCTATGCTAGCTCTGAACCCACAGCCCATGGATTTCCTCTAAAAAAGAACTCGCAACAAATTCTGGAACAGTGGAAACCTCACAGCAACACAGTGAAGAAGATTTCCATTCCAGAGAGCCCTGAAAAACTGATGCCAAAGGTCCATCACACCCCAGACGGAAGCACAGCCCTCCTCTGCCCCAGCCACGTGGCACTGAGAGGAGTGAGCAGGTCCAGGCAGGCTTCAGGGACGAAATCTCCACCGGCCACGAAAGTCCCTCCACCCACAGACGCACAGGTCAGTGAGAGAGACGGGCTGAGAGGGGACTGGGGTGTCAACATAACTAGGGGCCCTCAGGAGACAGCAGCAGAGGCACTGGGTGGCCAGAGGCTCCCAGAGCATGCAGGAGCTTAGCAGCAGCTCCATTACAAAAGGTCTCTGCATAAAACCCCTGAGGGAAATGAGCCTGGGCAGCAGCCCCGTCCCAACCTGAGAACCTGATTTAATCTTACCCTGAATAGCAGCCAGGCCATCCGCCAAAAGCCCTGAGGCTGGGGAGCAGCATTTGAATCTCAGACCTCAAGCACTAGTCAGGTGGACCTAGGCTGGGGGTGGAGAGGACTCTCAGAAGTCAAGTAACTGGCTGGGAAAATGCCCAGAAAAGGGGGGAAAAAAAGACCATAGAAAGTTATTTTCTTGGTGAAAAGATATTTTCTCCTTTCCTATCTGAGGAGGAGGAACAATGCTTACAATCAGGAAAAGACATAGGATTCAAGGCCACTGTATCCCAAACATCTGAAATAGATGTCCCATGGGCTCAGGCCATGGAGGAGCTCAAAAAGGATTTTTAAAAACAAGTCAGACAGGTGGAGGAAAAACTGGGAAAAGAAAGGAGATGCAAGAAAAGCATGAAAAACGGATCAATACCTTAACAAAGGAGACCCAAAAAAATGCTGAAGAAAATAACACCTTGAAAAATAGGCTAACTCAATTGGCAAAAGAGGTTCAAAAAGCCAATGAGGAGAAGAATGCTTTCAAAAGCAGAATTAGCCAAGTGGAAAAAGAGGTGCAAAAGCTCACTGAGGAAAATAGCTCTCTCAAAATTAGAATGGAACAGATGGAGGCTAATGACTTTCTGAGAAACCAAGAAATCACAAAACAAAACCAAAAGAATGACAAAATGGAAGAGAATGTGAAATATCTCATTGGAAAAACAAC
>CM053770.1:536521139-536545932 GCA_028658325.1 Potorous gilbertii
AATCTTGTGAAAATGAATGTAAAAAGTTAAATAAATGTATTTAAAAAGAAAAAAATAAAATAAAATTAAAAAAAAAAAAAGAATAAAGTCCAAATGGGTACATGATCTAGGTATAAAGGTTGATACCATGGACAAATTGGTGGATCAAGGAATAGTGTATTTATCAGATTTATGGAGAAGGGAAGATTTTTTTACTAAAGAAAAGATAGAAAGCTTTATGTAGTGCAATATTGGTAATTTTGATTACATTAAACTGAAAAGATTTTGCACAACCAACCCCAATGCAACCAGGATTCATAGGGATGCAGAAAACTTGGAAAGCATTTTTGCAACCAGCATCTGTGATAAAGGCCTCATTTCTAGAATATGTAGAGAACTGAGTCAAGTGTACAAAAATACAGGTCATTCCCCAATTGATAAGTGGTCAAATGTTATTATTAGGCAGTTTTCAGAGGAAGAAATTAAAGTTATCTATAGTCAAATGAAAAAAATGCTCTAAATCACTATTGATTAGAGGGATGCAAATCAAAACAATGCTGAAATAATCTGTCACACCTATCAGATTGGCAAACATGACAGAATAGGAAGATGATAAATGTTGGAGTAGATGTGAGAGAGTTGGAACACTAATTTATTATTAGTTGAGCTGTGAGCTGATCCAACCATTCTGGAGAGCAATTTGGAACTATGTCCAAAGGGCTACAAAATATTCACATCCTTTCTCCCAGTAATATTCCTTCTAGGACTGCATCCCCAAAAGATGATAAAAATGGGAAAGAGTGCCACATATACAAAAATATTTGTAGAAGCACACCTTGTGGTGGCCAAAAACTGGAACTCAAGGAGATACTCATCAATTGAGGAATGACTGAATAAATCATGGTATGTGAATGTAATGGATTACTATTTTGCTATAAGAAATGATAAACAGGAAGACTTGAGAGAGGTTTGAAAAGACATATCTGATATGGTGCTGAGTGAAAGGAACAGAACTAGGAGAATTTTGTGCACAGCAACGACCACAGTGTGCGAGACCTTTTTCTGGTAGACTTGGAACTTTATTGCAATGTAAGGTCTTTAAAAATTTCCCAATGGTTTTTTAAGGCAAAATGCCTTCCACATTCAGAGAAAGAACTGGGGAATTCAATCTCAGATTGTAGCAGATCATTTTTTGTGTGTCTTACGCTTTGATTTGTTATATGGTTTCTCCCATTCATTTTAATTCTTCTACACAGCATGACTATAGTGAAAATGTATTTAACAGGAATAGATGTGTAGAACCTACATAAAATTGTGTACCGTCTCAGGGAGGGAAGGGGGATGTAGGGGAAAGGAAGGGGGGGAATCTAAGTTATATGATAGTGATTGTAGAACACTGAAAATAAATAAAATTAATTAAAATTTTTTAAAAAAGGACTAAAAGGTAATTTGAAGAAACTAGATAGAGACCAACACTTCACACCATATTCTGAGATAAGGTCAAAATGGTTACATGATTTAGAAATAAAAGGTGATATCATGAGTAAATTAGGGGAGCATGGAGTATTTTACCTATGAGATTTATAGATAACAGAAGAAGTTATGGTCAAAAAGAAAATAAAGAAAATGATGAAATGTTAAAGGGCTTATTTTGATTTTATTGTCATTTTTCAGTTGTATCTGACATCATACCCCTTTTGGGGTTTTCTTGGCAAAGGTTCTACCATGCCTTACCATTCCCTTCTCCAGTTCATTTTACAGATAAGGAAACTGAGGCAAACATGGTTAAGTGACTTGGCCAGTTTGACACAGCCAGTTATTTTCTGAAACTCAACATTGAACTCAGGTCTTCCTAAATCCAGGCCCAGCACCCTAACCACTGTGTCACCTAGCTATGCCAGATTTGATTCCTAGACCTTGCAGAAGCTCAGTTAATATTCTGTGCTGGAAAAGGCACAGAAAGCAAAAGATTGCCTTGATATCTCTTTTTACAGTGATCATTTTTGACTCAATAGCCATTTTATCATTAAATGAATTCCCAAAGGGAAGAAGGGTATTGAATCTCTTTCTGCATTTTTGGCTCGTAGGGTATGCACACAGAGAATGAAATTTTGATTAAAAATGAGAAATTGCCAAGGATATCTCACAGCAGAAACATTTAAAGTTTTTTTTTGTTTGTTTGTTTCTGTTTTCGGTTAACATTGAGCTTAGTATTTTTGTTTCTTTTTCCAAAAACTGCAGAGCAAAGACAAGGCACAACATCATTGCCAGGAGTAGTAAAACAAACAGCAGCAACATTTTTAGTTCTCCTTCTGTGTTATTATATTAGCATGTTCTATTCAATTTAAATATACTGCATGTTTCTGAATTTCTGCACATTAATTTTAAATGCAATATTGCCCAATTGTCTTCTGAACAATGCCCAACACCTACTGTTAGAGGTTCCATTTGGGGGTCACATTCCATTACATCAATATTCTAACTTCCACAAAACCATAAACCCAATATTTCGAGAGCAGGGGGAAAGAAATGCACATAATGCCTGTAAGAACAAATTTTCAGTACATTTTTTCTTTTGAGTACCTCCATTAATGACATGGAGTACTGATGTGGATAACCCAAAACACAGATAATTCTGATTTCATTTCTACTTGGTTTTCAAATGAATTCTATTTTTTAATATAATAAATTGACCTTGCTAATTTCAGTTTGGACCCACCTAACTTCAAAATGAGTTTTCTTTTCCTAAGCACAGAATAATAGTAAGGAATTCAGGATACAAATTTTCCAAACACTGTTATAAACTCATAAGATCATAAATTTATGGTTGGAAGTTATTTTAGGGTTGAAATTTTATTTCAGTGAATGTGCAGAATGGATGAGTTGATAAGGATCCAAAGGGATAAATGAAGGCTGAACATACATGAAACTGTCATCCATAACATATAATAGTCCATAACATATAGTAGTATGATATCTGCTCTCTGATATTATTTTTCATTATAAACTCTTCACAAGGAAGAACCATTTCATTCTCTGTACTTGTTTCCTCAGTACCTAGCACAGTGCCTGGTAGGTAGTAAATGTTTAGTAAACAATCTCTGAATATTGAGGTGGAAATTCTGAATGACATGGAACAGACTGGAAACTAGGAAGGACTGAATATATATGAGGGAACCAAGAGAGTTGAAAAACTCTTTTCTTCCAAAAACTTGAAGGAAATATGGTTATGTATAAAGAGCTTTGGATTCAGATGGAACAAAATCCTAGCTGACCTGAAAAGTTCTCTATGATATAGTAGAATGACTGGGTTTAGAAATTAAGAGAATATTGGCTCAGATTTTAATTTTGGTACTTTGTGACCTTTGTCAAGTCTTTTAAACTATTGGAGTCTTGGTTTTCTCATTTGTATAATTGGGACTAGATGGTAATAGTTAGATACCAGATCCCTTCTAGCTTCAAATATTTTAATCAGAAAGAACTTAATGACAGCTCACGTTGGTTACATAGCACTCCCCAGTTTATGGAACTAAATAGATATAGGTATCTATATATACACATACATACACACACATACATACGCATATACATATACACAACTATATATATATACATAGATATGAAATATGTGTATGTATACATACACATATATAGTATATATGTGTATATGCATATGTATATAGATATATACATATGCATATATATATATATATATATATATATATATATATATATATATCCTTCTATCTATCTACACACATGACCACTGTGTACTTTCCTTTCTTCTTTATAAGATGGAAGAATATAAAAAATATGCTAGATATTGTTGAAGGTTGTCTCCTGTTTTAATGCTATGGCAGGTCTGAAAATATATCCTAAGACAACAGGTAAAGGAACAGGACATTAATGTCCCAGTCTAATCCTAGGAGATGTAACCAAGTAGGAAAAGCCAGGATTTGGTAAAAACGTTTGTTCATCCCACATGGAGAGAAAATATCTAACTATCATAATTTCTTTTGCTTTAAAATGAAGAAAATGAATTCAACCAGGTCGTTAAAAATATAGCCTGAATAGGTTTGTTCTTAGACTCTCTATAGAAATTCTTGCCATTAGACTAGGAATTAAATTCTTTGGACATGGCTCTAAAGTCAACCAAATGCTCTCAAGGAAGGGAGAGGGAAAAGGATTTTTTCCCAGCAGGAGGACTCTCATAGGTCAGGGAAATAAGAGTGACATCAATCAGAGAAAATGACAAGATGCATTTAATTTCTGGCAGTTGAGATGGTAGGAAGCTTTCTGAGTCTTTCCACCCTCACACAATTGAAAATTCCATGCCACTCAGTGTATAAAAACAACTTTAGAAAAGTGCTGTGAAAACAGATCCAAAAAATAGAAAATGTCCTGAAAAGAGCAGTTAAACACCAGCAATCAAACAGGGGACACAGGAAATGCTGTCATTTTTTTAGAGGAAAAACTTGGTACTATAGGGTTTTGGTAATTTAGGAAACGTCCAATTGAAATTTGCTTAGAAACAAGATATGAACCCAACTAATGAGAAATTGTACAGCAAAGTAGAAAGATATTTGACTTTGAAGAAAGGAAGACCTGAGTTCAGGCCTTGACTGATACATTCTAACTGTGTGACTCCCTATAAGCTTCGTTAACTTTTCAGTGCCCGAAGAAACTCTATAATACTGCAGATTGAAAAGTCATCAATCTGGATTCGTTGAGGGAATTTTCCTAAACCAATTAAATCACAGGTTTGTTCCCTATTTCTACATTCATTTATCTAGAAAGAAAGAACATATTACCAAGAGTATGTTATGATGCTGAGAATTATGCAAAAGATATATTGGGGATACAATTGCATGGAAGTAAGATGGTCCTAGTTCCTGCCCTATTCATAGAAAATAAACATGTAAAGAGAAACTGAAAGAGGGCAGACGTGTGATATACAAATGAAGAGTTTAGAAATGGTATAGAGATAGCCTGAAAGCGATATGAAGGCTCAATCATCTGAGCTCAGTGTCACTTGATCCCTATCATTTTGCATATTTCTAGTGGTGTCCTCTACATCAATAGCTTTTCTCAGTTCCTTTTTCCTTCAAAGTTTTCCAGTATTTTGTACTTTGAATAACCTCTCCTTCCTGTGGTTTGCATTACTTTACAAGTTGTTCTATTTTCCACTCAACTTTCAGAGTAATCATTCATTCTCCATTGGATTAGTTACATCCTATTTCCCCTCCTGATCCCTAATCTGAGGGTTGCTCACCCACTTTGGTGTCCACTTGTCATTTAATTCTCACCTAGGTTTCCAAGAAACTGCAGCACGTCCCCTGGTAAAACTGTCTTTTCAGATGTTCCAAACCAGGCTGAGGGTAATCAATGGGCTCAAAAGCTATGAATGAATTAGGGGGACGCTTACCTAAGCATATGAAGATTTCTCTAGGTGAAATGGAAATATGTGAGCAATTTTGTTTTAATAGCTATGAAGGCAGCTAAAGCAGGTACTGTGGAGTGCTCCAAGCTTGATCAGACTTTAAGGACACCAAGATGATCCATTGCATCACAGGTCATCAACAACCATCTTGATATCGGTCTTGGCATTGAACACTGATAACTCTGGAAGAAAGGGTGAGTTTGATGACCCTGTACAATTCTGTTTCACTGAAATCAAATTCATGTGTAAATCAAGACATCATCCATCATCCACTGCTTCATCAACCATAAAGTCCTGTGGTGAAAAGTAAGTGATGAAGCATCAGTTCTGGATAGACTGGGAGTTGTAGGCCCAACACTCCAAACAGGTAGCCCAAGGCTTTGCATTGTCTTCTCACTAGAACAAAGCTGCAGTGGGACTCATTAGTCCCCTGGGTGTCTAAGCAGCCGTTTCTGAAAAGACCTCACCGTTCAACTCCTAGGAGGGGGAAGAGGCTAAAAAAGATGCATTAAAAATTATCTACTTTACCCAAATGACTTCCTTACTACAGCGTGTGTGTGTGTGTTTCATCATCCCAATGATGAAACACACACACACACACACACACACACACACACATACATATACACAGTTTCTGTAGTTACTCCACTCAACATTGGGATAAGGAATATGTACTCACTTATTGACAACATGAAATCTAGTGGTCCTGACATACAAACAGCTCTTGCTGTGAGAAATTGATCAGGTATTGTATTCAACCTCCCAAAAGAAGTAGACGAAATATGAAATTGCCAGTTACAGGAAAGTGCCTCCCTATCGTCATTAGTTTGTACGCCCCCCCACCATGATGAATCTTGATGAGGTCAAAGAAAAATTCTATGAGAACTTGGAGAACCTCATCATCAATATAGCAAAAGAAGAAAGCTTATGATTTTGGATGTCTAATGCTGAAGTATGCACAGACTGTCAGAAATGGTAGAGAGCTTTTGGGAGGGTTAAAGTCAAAAACAGCAATAACAACAGTCATTTACTACTAAAGATACTATATTTATTCATATATAGAATATAGATAGATGTGTAGTATACTAATGATACTATCTATCATACTATCTTATGACCCTCTCATAATAAATATTCTTTCCTGCCTACCTAACTGGAATAAAATATTGGAAATGTACCCTAGTAGCAAGCAATGACATTCAATAGACTCTGTCATTGTTAGAAGAAGTGAGGTTGAAAGGATGCGGACATGACAAAGCAATGTATGGGGCTAAGTGCTGGACCCATCACAGCCATCCTTTCTGAACTAAAGATTAGCATTCAGCAAAAGTGGTGGCCCCAAAGCAAGATGACTGCAGAGACTCAGTATTAGAAGGCTAAATTGTTTCTTCCTGTATGAACAGTTTATTGCTCACCTGGAGGGAAAGTTGAGCCACCACACAGTCAGCAACAATGGAGCAAAAATGGGCAGCTTTAAGAGACTTGGTGTACAGATTTGCATTTGCTCATCTGAGCCAAAACACCTATAAGCATCAGGACTGGTTCAGTGAAAACGAGGGGGAAATTCAGAAGCTGGGTTTATAAGAAGAATAGCTCATTTGTCTCCAAGAAAGCAGCATTTAACTCCACCAAAAGTGAAGTACAAGTGAGGCTAAAAGAGCTGCAGAATTCTTTGCTCAGGAAATAAGTAGATGAGATTCAATTTTTGCAGACATCAATAATCTCAACCATTTCTGTGAGTCCCTGAAGACTATTTATGAACCAAAGACCTCTGGTGCATTTCAAATACTACGCATTGATGGAACCACAATGATAAGTGACAAGGATATGATCCTGAAGAGATGGATTGAACATTTCCACAGTGTTCTCAACGAGGTGTTGTCAAAAAATGCTGAAGCCATTGACTGTATGCCCTAGATTGTAATCAGTTCCTCTCTAGACAGCCTTCCAACTGAAGAAGATGTAATGAATGCATCAAGTTCCATCTGATTGTCAAAGTGCATGACACTGTTTCCATCCCAGCAGAGATCTACCGTGAAAGAAGTCTACTGCTACTATAGAAACTGACTAAAATTTTCAGGATTATATGACAAGAGGAATTCATCACCTAAAAACTTAAGGATACTTCCATTGCCTGTCTTTATAATGGAAAAATTTGGGCTTTTATGGCTTAGAGTGAGTGCAAATAGAAATTGCTTCAGTTTGGGTCAGAAATATTGAGGGTCTTCTATTCCCAGATTGATTTTTTGACTAGGCGAAAGAGGCCACTCTGTGTCCTATTTTTTACCTAACCTGATTCATTGAGTGGACATTGTGCCACAGAAACTGAGACCTGGGAAATACCTTAGCTTAAAATGTTTAAGGTCTCCCACTGCGTCCAGGGCTATCTCTAGTTTTCCTGGTCTATATCTTGACACTAAACATAGATGGCTCTGGTCTGGTGACTTTTCACAGTTCTGCTTCACTTATATCCAATTCATTTCCAAGTCATAGCATCACCTTCCCAATGCCCTGATGCTCTTTGAGAATTAAGAACAAACAACAATAATAAAGGAAGAGGGAACAGGCTGTTTTGTGACAACTGCAGAGTGGATCTGTCTCCTAATCATTGATGGCAACATCTTTGCCAGAATCTTCTTAATCAGATGATTAATAATTTGGTAGGTGGTCACCTGCCCAAGAGCTAGTGTGGCTTTAGAAAGGGTTATGGAATGGTCGACATAGTATTTGCTGACCAAAAATTCCAGGAGAAATGCCAAGAGAAGAATAGAGGTAAGTACACAACATTTATACATCTAACCAAAGCTTTTGATATTGTCAGTTATGAAGACATGTGGAAGATCATGGTGAAATCACATTCTGTGCCTTCATGATGGCATACTTGCGCAGGTTCTGGATGAAAGACAATACTATCATGCTTTCCCAATTATCAGCGGAATGAAGCAAGATTGGATGCCATTGTTCTGGGGTTCTTCCACACATTATGTTCTGTGATGTTGTGTGAGACGCTTTCATTAAGGACAAAAACAAAATCAGCTTATGCACTTGTGGTAAACTTTTTAACTTGCAAAGGCTATAAGCAAAAACCAAAGTGGACGTATAATTGGTGTTTGACTTTGGTTTCCTCATGATTGTGCACTCGATGAAGACTCTGAAGCCAAGATGCAACCAAATATGGATTGAACATCTGCCTCCCATGTTAATTTTTGCCTTATAAGCAATACCAAAAAACAGGTTCTCCCGCATCCAGCAACACACCATCCAAGCATAGGACCATGTGTCAGTAAATAATTTTTGAATGTTGTGATCAGTTCACTTATCTTGACTGTGTGCTCTTCAGGACTTTCCACACAGACATTAGATTGATGCACCATTGACAGAACTAGTTCAGCATTTGGGAGACACCAAAAGAAAGTGTGGAAGAGAAGAGGTATCAAACCAAACTGAAGGTCCACCTGAGTACACTCTTGTATGCCTGTGAAACCTGGACATATTATCAGAACCATGCCAGAAAAGGGAACTGCTTCCTTTTTAATTGTCTCAGGAGGATCTTGAAGATTACTTGGAAAGACAAGGTACCAGAAGCTGAGGTATTCTCTTCAGCTGAATGGCTAATCATTCAGAATCTATTGCAGAGAGCACAATTCCAATGGACTGGTCATGTTGTTTCAATGACAAAGGCACACTTGACCCAAAAGAGAATTTATAGAAAACACATGCAAGGTAAGCGTTCACATGGTTATCAAAAGAAGTAGTATAAGGACATTTTCAAGGTATTTCTGAAGTTTTGGTATTGACTGTGAGACAAGGACCAGCTAACATGACATACCCACATCAAGGAAGACATTGTACTCCATGAGCAAAGCAAATCATAGAAACATAAAGGAAATGTGAACTGCTTGAATCCAGAGCAAATTCTGCTTTAAATTTTCTAATAAACCATTTGTGACTGACCTGTGGTGATAACTTCCAAACTTGTAAAGGGCTGATCAGTTACAACTAAACACATTGCACTCTGACTACAATACTGTGATGTCATTGGTCTGCTTTGAAAACAAAGAATGAATAACAATCCTGTATATATCATTGTTTGTATATATTTCTTTGCATGCATCCTGCATCCCAAATTATATTGTAAGTTGCTTGAGGTTATATATTGTATTATGCCTCTTTCCATTTCTCCAATGCTTAGCACACTGCTTGAAACATGAGTGTTCATTGATTAATAACCAAACGTGACTCTCCCAAATTTGCACTGGTTAACTTGATTTTATGTAACCAAGTGTAAAACTTTACATATATCCCTATTGAATTACTTTACATCCAAACAAATGTACAAGGTCAATGATCCTTAAATCTTTCATGTCATAGATACTTGTGGCACTCTGGCAAAGCCAATTGATTTCTTCTGAGAATAGTATTTTAAATGCATAAAACAAAATATATAGCATGATAAGAGAAAGCAATTGAAATGAAATAGTTATTTTTTTTCAAAGTTGTACACCCCAAGTTGCTAACTGTTGCTTGAGACTTTAAAGATTCTTTTGTATTCTAACTCTGTTATTCCTCCTAGCTGTTTATCTTAAATAGGAATCATGGGTGGGGGGCAGAGCCAAGATGGCACAGTAGAAAGACTCACATATGCTAGCATCAAACCCACAGCCCATGGATTTCCTCTAAAAAGAACTCCCAACAGATTCTGAAACAGTGGAAGCTGTGCAGCAACACAGTGAAGGAGATATCTGTTCCACAAAGCCCTGAAAAACTGATCTCAAAGGTCCATCGTGCATCAGATGGGAGCGGAGCCCTGACTTGCCCTGGATGTGCAGCACTAAGAGAACTGAGCAGATCCGAGCAGGCTTCATGGATGGAATCTCCAGCAACCGCGAAGGTCCCTCCACCCACAGATGCAAAGGTCAGTGAGAGAGACGTCTGGACGGGCTGAGAGGGGAGAGAGGTGACTCCATAACTCAGAAGCCCTCGGGAGGCAGCAGCAGAGGCAGCAGTTGGCCAGAGACTCCTGGAGCAGGCAGGAGCTCGGCAGCAGTTCCATTACAGAACGTCTCTGCATGAACCACTTGAGGGAACTGAGCCTGGGAGGAGGCCCTGCCCCCACCTGGGAACCTGATTTAATCTTACCCTGAATAGCAACTGGCCAGCCGCCACAAACTGCGGAGCAGCATTTGAATCTCAGACCCCAAGCACTAGCTGGGTGGACCTAGGAGGGGGTGGAGAGGACTCTCAGAAGTCAAGAAACTGGCTAGGAAAATGCCCAGAAAAGGGAAAAAAATAAGACCATAGAAGGTTATTTTCTTGGTGACCAAATGTTTCCAACCTTACTCTCTGACGAGGAAGAAAACTGCTTATCATCAGGTAAAGACATAGGAGTCAAGGCCTCTATGTCCCAAACATTTGAAATAGATACCCAATTGGCTCAGGCCATGGAAAAACTCAAAAAGGATTTTGAAAATCAAGTTAGACAGGTGGAGGAAAAACTGGCAAAAGAAATGAGAGAGATGCAAGAAAAGCATGAAAAACGGGTAAATACCTTGATAAAGGAGGCCCAAAAAAATGCTGAAGAAAATAACACCTTGAAAAACAGGCTAACTCAATTGGCAAAAGAGGTTCAAAAAGCCAATGAGGAGAAGAATGCTTTCAAAAGCAGATTTAGCCAAGTGGAAAAAGAAGTGCAAAAGCTCACTGAAGAAAATAGTTCTCTCAAAATTCGAATGGAACAGATGGAGGCTAATGACATTCTGAGAAACCAAGAAATCACAAAACAAAACCAAAAGAATGAAAAAATGGAAGATAATGTGAAATATCTCATTGGAAAAACAACTGACCTGGAAAATAGATCCAGGAGAGACAATTTAATAATTATGGGACAACCTGAAAGCCATGATCAAAAAAGAGCCTAGACATCATCCTTCATGAACTTATCAAGGAAAACTGCCCGGATATTCTAGAACCAGAGGGCAAAATAGGTATTCAAGGAATCCCCTGATCACTGCCTGATAGAGATCCAAAAAGAGAAACTCCTACGAATATTGTGGCCAAATTACAGAGTTCCCAAGTCAAGGAGAAAATATTGCAAGCAGTTAGAAAGAAACAATTCCAGTATTGTGGAAATACAATCAGGATAACACATGATCTAGCAGCTTCTACATTAAGGGATCAAAGGGCGTTGAATAAGATATTCCAGAAGTCAAAGCGACTAGGACTAAAACCAAAAATCATTTTCCCAGCAAAACTGAGTATAATACTTCAGGGGCAAATATGGTCTTTCAATGAAATTGAGGACTTTCAAGTATTCTTGATGAAAAGACCAGAGCTGAACAGAAAATTTGACTTTCAAACACAAGAATGAGAAGAAGCATGAAAAAGTAAACAGGAAAGAGAAGTCACAAGGGACTTATGAAAGTTGAACTGTTTACATCCCTATATGGAAAGACTATAACTCCTGAAATTTTTCAGTATCTGGGTAGTTGGTGGGACTCCACACACACATACACACACATGCGTGCACACACAGAGACAGAGAGCACAGAGTGAAATGAAAGGATGGGATCATATCTTAAAAGAAATCAAGGTAAACAGTGAGAGAGATGTAGTGGGAGGAGAGAGGGTGAAATGGAATGGGTTAAATTATCTCTCATAGAAGAAGCAAGCAGGAGACTTCTTAGTGGAGAGAAAAAGCAGAGAGCTGAGAAAAAAAACAGGAACTTTACTCTCATCACATTCGACTAAAGTAAGGAATAAAATGCACACTCATTTTGGTATGGAAACCTATCTTACAATACAGGAAAGTAGGGGAGAAGGAGATAAGAAGGGTGGGGTGGGATGATGGAAGGGAGGGCAATGGGAGGAGGGAGCAATTTGCAGTCAGCACTCGGGGAGGGACAGGATAAAAAGAGAGAAGAGCAACAATGGGGGGCAGGATAGAATGGAGGGAAATATAGTTAGTCTTACACAACACGACTATTATGGAAGTCATTTGCAAAACTACACAGATATGGCCTATATTGAATTGCCTGCCTTCCCAGAGGGAATGGGTAGGAAGGGAGGGATGGGGAGAAGTTGGAACTCAAAGTTTTAGGAATAACTATCGAGTATTGTTCTTGCTACTAGGCAATTAGAAATACAGGTAATGGGGAATAAAGATTAGTCTGGCCCTACAGGAAAGAGGAGAAGATGGGGACAAGAGAGTGGAGGGAGGATAGAAGAGAGGGCAAATTGGTGAAAGAGGAAATTAGAATACTCAGTCTACTGGGGTGGGGGAGGGGACAAATGGGGAGAAAATTTTGGACCCCAAAATATTGTGAAAATGAATGTAAGAAGTTAAATAAATAAATTTCTATATATTTAAAAAAAATCATGGTTAAGATTGGTATCTCTTCCATTATTCCAGTCATTAATAAAAAAATTAAACAGCACAGGACCAAGCACAGATTCTTGACATAATCCACTAAAAACTACCTGCCATGTTCACATTTTAACAATTACCAACTGCTTTCTGAGTCTGGCCATGAAAATAATTCTGAAGCTATCTAATTTTATTGTCATCTAATCTATATTTCTTCATCTAATTCATAAGAATAGAATAAGATAATTTATTGGAAGTTTTAATAAGATCATGGTAAACTCTAACCACGGAATAACCTTTATTATTAGTTCAATAGTACTATCAAAAAATTAAGTTAGTCTGTCAAGAGTTATTCTTCATGAAATCATGCTGATTCTTTGAAATGACCACTTCCAATTCTAAATGTTTGTCAGCTAGAGTTTTATTGTTCTGTCGTAGATTTCCCACCCCCCCACCCCAGGAATTTAAATCAACCTCATTGGCTAATGATTAAAAACTCTGTTCTCTTTTTTTTTTATTGAGACATGTGCCATTCTCTCGTCTTTTACCACATTTTTCCCTTTCTCTATTACCTTGCAGATATCATCAATAGCAGTTCAGAAATTGCATCTACCTGTTCTTTCAGGCCGTGGGGACTGAAATGAGGTAGATTACTTTAATTGACCAAGAGCAACTAGATGCTCTACTCCTGCCTCCTTATTTATCTTGAGGATTAACTTGTTTTTATTAATTTTTGTTCTGTCAGGACCAGTACAAAGTTCTTTTTTCTTGGCAGAGAGTCAAGTAAATGAACAGCTGAAAAGCTCTTACCTCTGATGGCTATTTGAGTTGTCTCAACATCATTGCCATAAGAAATTATAGAAAGGTTATTCTTGATGATCTCAGGCTTCATGTTCAATATAATTTATACAAGAAAATGGAAGAAACTACAATACATCAATTTAGGTTGTATAAAATTAGCACCTAGTAAATAACAAGAAAGAAATGGGCAGGAAGCTAGAATTATACAAGAGAATCTTGTGGTCTTTTCAAGGACTGTCAGATGACAATTTCCCACCCTATAAAAATGGACCTCGGATTATTCTGGAGAATTCATCCAATAAAGCATATTTGAAATGGACCACTATCACAGACAAAATTATTGGTCACATTTGCTTGAAAACAACACTGACCCATAAACATTGAAGTCAATATTTTTAAGATGCTCTCATAGCAATTATTCATGATGTCCAAGTTACATGGAATATTTTTTTCTCTCAATTGACAATAGAGACTTAGACAAAGAGATCACAATTACATTGTAATAGGACAAAGTATAATGTAATCCTGTTTTTTCACCCTCCTTGTGCACCCAACTGAAGTGCTCTTGAACTGCTCTGACTTTTCCACCATACACCATGTAGCTCCTTAATCGGAAAACCACATTGTCTTGTAAGATCTCATCAATTTTGTTATTCTACTCCATAACTACCTTCTACTTCTCTGATTAGAAGATGGAGCAATGAACTCTAAACCTCCCTTTAAGGAGAGAACTCAGCTGAAATCTCATTTCACACGTGGCCATACTATTTTGAGACTTCTCTGGCTTTTCCACCATACCTACATGTCAGGTACATTCTCCACATGACTTTACAGCACCTTTTTGTGTTTTGTCTTCCCCTTCTTAGATTGGTAGCTCCTTGAGAGCAGGGACTTTTTTCCCATATATTTTATCACTACTACTTGCTATATAGTTGGTGCTTAATATTTATTAATAAGGAAATCGAATGGAAGATACTTTTAGTGAGCATATAGCAAATGATTTTATGTACTAATAGTTATAAAAATAATTATTTCATTGACCAATACAATATTCCGAAGAAAATGAAAGGTAATATATGGATGTGTTTCAGGATGATTTCTATCTAAAAGTGAAAAATATTAGGAGAATGAGATGAAAATATTGATAATGATTTTGAACCTTGAAGTTTGAAATGTTCTTGATGTGAATTATCTTGTTTGAGTCAGTTGTCATGTCCTAAGGAGCCACCTTAAGTCAATTTACCACTAGATGCAAGTTAAGTAGTCTTTGTGGGTATGTGTGTGTATTTGTACGTATCTGTTTGTGTGTGTGTGTGTGTAGTGTGCTTCATCTTGAGACCTTTTCTGTGAAATAGCTTTTCCTTCAGTGAAAATACCAATATTTCTCTACAGTTACCTTGGTAGGTTTGGTCCAATACTGCTAGATGGTCAGTGAAAGTGGATCGTTATCAGAGAGGCCATTAAAAAGATTATTGGTGGAGGAAAAGGAGTGGCGAGGTGCTAGCAAGAGTACCTTCCTGAAAACTGGCAAAACTCAAATTAATTCTCTTTTCTCTGTCAACAAGGCTAACATAAATGGGGTCAAAGTGATTCATAAGGTGCTTTGTTAGTTGTGGGTTTATGACCTCCCATAAAAATCACTAACGTTTTCAGCTGAGGGAATTAAAATTTAATTTTCCCATTGGCTGGTTTTAAAAAGCCTTTGTCAAATCAGAATTAAGTAACAACTCAAGTGCATACAGACAACTCTTTATTTCATCCTACAAATCATTGTTGGGATTCAAAATCTCTTATAAGACTGACAAAAATTATTTTTTCAGCTGTAGAACTGGGCCTATAGACTGTGTATGTAAAGTATGTAAACAGAGTCTACACTGTGATGAACACTGGTCTACAGGTGACAAATTGGCCAATGCTTGTGAGTATGGTGCTATGTTATATGTGAAATGCATAGGATTGAACAACAAAAGCGAGGCACTCATGGAATGACCTATTTGCCATTAGAGGTAACATGACAGTAAGAGAGAAGTATTGCCGTTAGCATGCCTCACCTTGCACTTAATGGTCCATTTTATTCTTTCTTTTTTTTTTTAACTCTGAGAATAAAGCTGCTGATCTCACTGGTGTTCTGGTTCTTGGTTATGCCAGATTCAGATATCTGCTTTACTAGAATAATGTACATGGTAATACTTATAATGAACACACTACTGGACTGAGTCAGAAGAAGTGAGTTGGAATCCCATCTCACACTAGCTTTGTAACGCTGAGCCATTCAGTTAACTCCTCTAAGTTTCTTTTTCTCACGTTTACTTCACAGGCATACTGTCTTGACCTAGCATACCGCAAAGGAGTTGGTTCAAATGGAACTTCAATTCATTCTAGGCAGGCTGATCCTAAAATATTTTTCTTACCTTGCTAGTTAAAGTTAGGTTTAGACTGTGGGCATAGGTCAAAACTAGATTTCTTTGCTCTATGACTTGAATTTCTAAGACAGACTTTGCTGGGGGAAATCCTGCTTTCTCCAATATAGGACAATCATAGAATGATCATTGCAAAGACTCACAAGAGAATGACATATGAAACAGTGAGAAATAAATTCCATTTTCACACTAATCCGACTTATCAGTTCTATGTCTTCAACCAGTAAAAGCTTTATTTTGCCCCTTATGCAAAAATAAAATGGAAAATTTTCAGTTGATAAAATCCTTAAATGATATTTCATATCCACAGTGCAGGATTACATTAAATCGACAGTTTTCAATGTGACTTCTGGAGATCCTTGAGAGTCAATGAAAATATATCAGAGAACCCATGAGGTTGAAGTTATTTTCATAATAATACTAGGAAGTTTTTATATATGGGACACTAATGTATTTTCGGTGGAGTTGTGAACTGGTCCAACCATTCTGGAAGACAATTTGGAACAATGCCCAAACAACTATAAAAATTTATTCAAAATATTTGACCCAGTAATACCACTATTACATCCATACCCCAAAAAGATCAAAGAAAAAGGAAACGCATCTATATTTACAAAAAGAAAAATTGTATCAACTCATTTTTGGGAGGCAAGAAACTGAAAATTAAGGAGATACACAACAGCTAGGGAACAGCTGAACAAGTTGTAGTATATGATTGTGATGGAAACTTATTTTGTTACAGGAAATGATGAACATGACGATTTCAGAAAAAACTAGGAAGACACATAAACTGACTCAAAATGAAGTGAACAGAGCACAGTAATAGCAATCTTGTAAAAAATGTGAATGCCTTAGCTATTCTGATGAACACAATTATACAAGACAAATCTGAAGGACATATGATGAAAAAAATGCTATCCCCTCATAGAGGGAGAACTGGTGGAGGCTTAGCAGATTTAAGCATGAATTTTTTCACTTATTTATTTTTCTTGCTTTTTCTTTCTTTGGAACCTGGAAAATATGGAATACATTTTGCATGTTGTCATATATATAATTGATATCTCACTCCTTCCTTTCCCAATGGATGGGGGAGGGGACAAATAAGGAGAGAATTCAAAATTCAAAAATTGAAAAAAAATGTTAAAAATTATATATATATATATATATATATATATATATATATATATAGTTTAATGTAAATTATAGTAAACATGGTATGTTTCTTTATTACATGTAAAGAAAAACTCGTCAAATGACAATCCTTTCTAATTTTTTTTAAGATTTCAAAGGTGTCCTGAGAACAAAATATTTGAGGATCACTGTCTTAATGCATTCAGATCTCAGACAACTAGTCTATATCTGCTCAGAAAGATACCCAACAAAAATGAGTGCTTATCTCTGAACATTCATAATTTAATCTCCAAACATTACACAGTGTCTGAAAACACAATGAATATTCCAATCTTTATCTTTTCAAATATTTTGGCTTTAACTTCTCTCTTTTAATTTTCAGCATTCCATATTATGAAGACACAACAACGGTATTTTGGAATGAGGTAAGAGGAGAGTTGAGCTCTGGAATACAAGGTATAAAGAGAGGATTGAAAGATGAATGCCAATCTAACTCAATTCAATTAAAATATGTGTTGAACGTTGATATACCAATCACTTAGTTATGAAAGAGGTGAATCGAAAGAGGAATATAATATACGTATTCCATATAATTTTGGAAATCATTGTCAATATCTTTCAAAAAAGAAAATAAAAATTCCTAAAGGAAAATGAACATTCCATTCAACACCAAAAATTACAAGAGTATATAAGGAGTCTTTGGTTATCTGTCAAGATGAAAACTTAAGAATCATAGATTTAGAGCTAGGAGGGACTTTAGAGGCAACTGACTCCAATTCTCTCATTTTATAAATGAGGAAAATAAGGCAAAGAAAGGTTTAGTGACTGGTTTAGCAGTATGGAACCTGCAGTTTTGAGGCCACTTGTTCCCCACTAGGTCCTCAAGTGTAGCCGTTTGACTGACAACAAAATAAAGTTGAGGACCACGCTTGAGGACCTAGACAATCACATGAGGTCTTGCAGCTACAGGTTCTCCACGTTTAGACTTGTCCAATGCAACACAGGAAATAATATTCTGAGTCAGGATTCAAACCTAAGTCTTACTCAGACACTTATTAGTTATGTTACCTGTGAAAAATGACCCAATATTTCTCAACCTCAGGATTCTTATCTGGAAAATATGAATAATAATAGTACCTTGTTCAGAGCTAATGTGAGGAACAAAGTGCTCCCCAAGTCTTAAAGCATTGCATAAAGGCTGATTTTTATTATTATTACTCCTCACTCTAAGTCCAGTTTTGTATCTACCACACCACCTAGCTCACTTGGATCAAAAATTGGAATATAATCTTCCTGAGGATAGGGAGAGATAGATAGATGTAGATGTACACACATGTCTCTAACTGCATATATACATATGTGTGTGTATTTATGAATGTTTGTATATATATATATATATATATATATATATATATATATATTATATTATATTATTATATTATATATACAGACAGAGAGAGACACACACAATTTATATATATATACATATATATGTGTATATATATGTATATATATACATATATATACACATATATATGTATATATATTTCCCATAATACCTAGAAAAGTTCTAGGCACAGTGGAGATATTGATAGATGAACTATTAGCTACATAAGAAACTTATCCGGGGGCAGAGCCAAGAAGGAAGAGCAGAAAGACTCACATATGCTAGCTCTGAACCCACAGCCCAAGGATTTCCTCTAAAAAGAATTCCCAACAAATTCTGGGACAGTGGAAGGCGCACACCAACACAGTGAAGGAGATTTCCTTTGAAGAGAGCCCTGAAAAACTGATCCCAAAAGTCCATCGCACACAGGCTGGGAGTAGAGCCCTTCCCTGCCCTGGTCGCGTGGCACTGAGAGGAGCAAGCAGATCTGAGCAGGCTTCAGGGACGGAATCTCCAGCAACTGCGAAGGTCCCTCCACCCACAGAAACATAAGACAGCGAGAGAGACATCTGGACAGGCTGAGAGGGGAGCGGGGATTCTACACAACTCGGGTCCACTAGGAAGACAGCAACATAGGCGGCGGGAGGCCAGAGGCTCCTGGAGCAGGCAGGAACTTGGCAGGAGCTCCATTACAGAAGGTCTTTGCGTAAAACCCCTGTGGGAACTGAGCCTGGGAGGAGGCCTCGCTCCCACCTGAGCACAAGACTTAAGCTCCCATTGAATAGCAGCCAGGCCTGCCACCGAAAGCCTTGAGGCTGGGGAGCAGCATTTGAATCTCAGACCCCAAGCACTAGCTGGGTGGACCTAGGAGGGGGTGGAGAGGACTCTCAGAAGTCAAGAAACTGGCTAGGAAAATGCCCAGAAAAGGGAAAAAAAAGTAAGACAATAGAAGGTTACATCCTTGGTGAACAAATGATTCCAACCTTCCTCTCTGACAAGGAAGAAAACTGTTTAGCATCAGGTAAACACATAAGAGGCAAGGCCTCTGTATCCCAAACATCTGAAATAGATATCCAATGAGCTCAGGCCATGGAAGAGCTCAAAAAGATTTTGAAAATCAAGTTAGACAGGTGGAGGAAAAACTGGCAAAACAAATGAGAGAGATGCAAGAAAAGCATGAAACACGGGCGAATACCTTGATCAAGGAGACCCAAAAAAATTCTGAAGAAAATAACACCTTGAAAAACAGGCTAACTCAATCGGCAAAAGAGGTTCAAAAAGCCAATGAGGAGAAGAATGCTTTCAAAAGCAGATTTAGCCAACTGGAAAAAGAGGTTCAAAAGCTCCCTGAAGAAAATAGTTCTCTCAAAATTAGAATGGAACAGATGGAGGCTAATGACTTTCTGAGAAACCAAGAAATCACAAAACAAAACCAAAAGAATGACAACATGGAAGAGAATGTGAAATATCTCATTGGAAAAACAACTGACCTGGAATATAGATCCAGGAGAGACAATTTAAAAATTATGGGACTACCTGAAAGCCATGATCAAAAAAAGAGCCTAGACATCATCCTTCATGAAATTATCAAGGACAACTGCCCTGATATTCTAGAACCAGGGGGCAAAATAAGTATTCAAGGAATCCACTGATCACAGCCTGAGATCCAAAAAGAGAAACTCCTAGGAACATTGTGGCCAAATTCTAGAGTTCCCAGATCAAGGAGAAAATATTGCAAGGAGCTAGAAAGAAACAATTTCAGTATTGTGGAAATACAATGAGGATAACACAAGATCTAGCAGCTTTTACATTAAGGGATCAAAGGGCGAGGAATAGGATATTCCTGAAGTCAATGGAACTAGGACTAAAACCAAGAATCACCTAGCGAGGAAAACTGAGTATAATACTTCAGAGGAAAATACGGTATTTCAATGAAATAGAGTACTTTCAAGCATTTCTGATGAAAAAACCAGAACTGAAAAGAAATTTTGACTTTCAAACACAAGAATGAGAAGGCGCATTAAAAAGTAAACAGGAAAGAGAAGTCATAAGGGACTTACGAAAGTTGAACTGTTTACATCCCTATATGGAAAGACAATGTTTGTAACTCCTGAAATTTTTCAGTATCTGAATAGTTGGTGGGACTACACGCACACGGACACCCCCCACACACACACATATACATGCGTGCACTCACACACAAATAGACACATGCATGCACACAGAGAGACAGAGAGCACAGAGTAAATTGAATAGGATGGGATCATATCTTAAAAGAAATCAAGGTAAATGGTGAGAGAGAAATGTAGTGGGAGGAGAGAGGGTGAAATGTAATGGAGTAAATTATCTCTCATAGAAGAGGCAAGCAGGGGACTTTTTAGTGGAAGGAAAAAGAGGAGAGCTGAGAAAAAAAAAACATGAAGTTTACTCTCATCACATTCGACTAAAGGAAGGAATAAAATGCACACTTATTTTGGTATGCAAACCTATCTTACAATACAGAAAAGTGGGGGAGAATGAGATAAATAAGGTGAGGGAATGATGGAAGGGAGGGCAATGGGAGGAAGGAACAATTTGAAGTCAGCACTCTTGGGTAGGGACAGGATCAAAAGAGAGAATAGCAACAATGAGGGGCGCGATAGGACGGAGGGAAATGTTCTTAGTCTTACACAACGCGACTATTATGGAAGATATTTGCAAAACTACACAGATATGGCCTATATTGAATTGCCTGCCTTCCCACAGGGAAAGGATGTGGAGGGAGGGATGGGCAGAAGTTGGATCTCAAAGTTTTAGGAAGAAATCTCGAATATTTATCTTGCTACTAGGAAATAAACAATACAGGTAATGGTGAATAGAATGTTATCTGGCCCTACAGTACAAAAGAGAAGATGGGGACAAGAGAAGGGAGGGATGATAGAAGAGAGGGCAGATTGGTGATAGGGGAAATTAGAATGCTCAGTGTACTGTGGCGAGGGATGGGACAAAAGGGGAGAAAATTTGAAACCCAAAATTTTGTGAAAATGAATGTAAGAAGTTAAATAATTAAATTTAAATTAAAAAAAGAAAAGAAAAAAAAAGAATGGTTGAAAGTCCTCTGTTTCGTTAAATGATCATTTTTCCCCTGATGTATCAAACTCAGTTTTGCTGGGTAGGTGGTTCTTGGTTTCAATCCCAGTTCCATTGACTTCTGGAATATCCTATTCCACACCCTTTGATCTTTTAATGTAGAAGGTGCTAGATCTTGTGTTATCCTTCTTTTTTTATAATGGAAGGTCATCGCATCCTTAAAATGAGGAATTAGTTTAATAATTATTGTAGTTGATATCCATGTAGTGCATTGCAAAGAGCTTTATGAACCCTATTTTGTTTCATCAATACTAACAATCCCATGATGAAAGTATCACAGCTTTTTATATTTATTTTATAAATGAAGCCTTATTGTGGAGTATATGGCTTACACAGGGATTAGAGCTAATAAATCTATTAGATAAGATTTGAGGGGGGCAGAGCCAAGATGGCAGAGTAGAAAGACTCACATTTGCTAGCTCCAAATCCAAAGCCATAGATTTCCTGTAAAAAGAACTCCTGACAAATTCTGGAACAGTGGAAGCCGCGCAGCAACACAGTGAAGGAGATTTCCGTTGCAGAGAGCCCTGAAAAACCGACCATAAAAGTACCCCGGACAGGAGAGGAGCCCTGCCCTGCAGAGTGCTCCCCTGCCCTGCCCCGGCCACGCGGCACTGAGAGGAGCAAGCAGAGCCTAGCAGGCGTCAAGGACCTGAATCTCTGGTGGCCGCAAAGGTCCCTCCACCCACAGACACACAGGTCAGTGAGACAGATGGGATGAGAGGGGAGTGGGGTATCTCTGGGACTCAGACCCCCTCGGGAGGCTGCGGCCACGGCAGAGGCAGAGGCCGCTTGGCCAGAGGCCAGCAGAGCACGCAGGAACTCCACCCCAGCTCCATTACAAAAGATCTCTGCATAAACCCCCTGAGGGAACTGAGCCTGACAGGCAGCCCTGCCCCCACCTGAGAACCAGCAGATAAGCTCCCATTGAAGAGCAGTCAGGCCTGCCGACAAAAGCCCTGAGGCTGGGGGGCAGCATTTGAACCTCAGACCCCAAGCACTAGTGGGGCAGATCTAGGCCAGGGGGTGGAGAGGACTCTCAGATATCGAGTAACTGGCTGGGAAAATGCCCAGAAAAGGGAAAAAATTAAGACCATAGATGGTTATTTTCTTCAGAAGATGATTCTTCCATTTGTCTCTGACGACAAAGAGGTCTGCTTACCATCAGGTAAAGACATAGGAGTCAAAGCCTCTGTGTCCCGGATATCTGAAATAGATATCCCATTGGATCAAGCCATGCAGGAGTTCAAAAAGGATTTTGAAAATCAAGTCAGACAGGTGGAGGAAAAACTGGGAAAAGAAATGAGAGAGATGCAAGAAAAGCATGAAAAACGGGTCAACACCTTAAAAAAGGAGGCCCAAAAAAATGCTGAAGAAAATAGCACCTTGAAAAATAGGCTAACTCAATTGGCAAAAGAGGTTCAAAAAGCCAAAGAGGAGAAGAATGCTTTCAAAAGCAGAATTCGCCAAGTGGAAAAAGAGGTGCAAAAGCTCACTGAAGAAAATAGTTCACTCGGAGGAGGAGCCAAGATGGCGGAGTCAGAGCAAAGACTCACCTAAGCTCTCAGACAAACTCCTTCAGGTACCTCCGAAAGGAGAATCTGACCAAAGTTTGGAGGTGCGGAATCCAGTGGGAGGCAGCAGGTGACAGTTTTGGAGCTCAGGTTAGACTGGAGGACCCACGGGAAAGTCTGTTCTGCGGGGGTGAGCCCACAGCGCACAGCGAAGCGTGGCCAGCGCAGGGGAGCAGAAGGGACCCGAGAAACCTGAGCTGCAGGCAGAACCTGAGGAGCAGCACCGAGGGTGGGAGACAAGCCGAATCTACTCAGTGAGAGCCACGGAGAGCCAGATATCAGCGCAGCAGCTCCTGAGACCTTCAGCCCGAAGACAAAATTTCGGTAAGTCACCTACTTGAACTTCCGGGAGCCAGGATGGCAGAGTGATTAGTAAATGCTCTCGCCTCCCCCCCGATGACCGTGAAAGAACCATAAAATATTTCCTCAGAAAAATCCCAGATAAGCAGAAACAGTGGAAGGAGGCCAGTAGTCTCATAACACCTGAGACGAGGAAAAATAGCTAAGTGGGATTCTTCCTACGGTGGCAGAGGCAAACCAGAAGGATAGAGGACCCAGGGCAGGGAAAACTTGCACTAGGACCCAGGCAAGCCTCAGCGCCAAGAGAGGAGCCCCAGGAGGGGTGAGAACACGCATTAGCATCTAGGCATGCCTCAGCTGTCCAGGGGAATCAGAAAGACAATAGGGCAGCTGGGATTACTAGCCCCTGAGGTTGCCTTTGCCTCAGATCAGCTGAGAAGATATCTCCTGTTACTAGACCACTCCACCCTGGTACTTAACAAGCTAAACCTAAGGCTGATTGGGGAAACACCAAACAAAAACATGCTTTTAGCTTTTTCACACGTCAGCTCAGCAAAAAGTTCTCTTCCTTTGGACTGAAAGAACCAGAAGCCACAACACTCAATCAACATCATGAAGAAAAAGCAGAGGGCCGAAAGAACCATAGAATCTTTCTATGGGCATAAGGACCAGAAAATAGTTCTCTCAAAATTAGAGTGGAAAAGATGGAGGCCAGTGACTTTCTGAGAAACCAAGAAATCACAAAACAAAACCAAAAGAATGACAAAATGGAAGAGAATGTGAAATATCTCATTGGAAAAACACTGACCTGTAAAATAGATCCAGGAGAGACAATATAAAAATTCTGGGACTACCTGAAAGCCATGATCAAAAAAAGAGCCTAGACAGCATCCTTCGTGAAATTATCAAGGAAAATTGCCCTCATATTCTAGATCCAGAGGGCAAAATAAGTATTCAAGAGTCTATCGATCACCGCCTGAAAGAGATTCAAAGACAGAAACTCCTAGGAACATTGTGGCCAAATTCCAGAGTTCGCAGGTCAAGGAGAAAATATTGCAAGTAGCTAGAAAGAAAAAATTCCAGTACTGTGGAAATACAATCAGGACAACACAAGATCTAGCAGCTTCTACATTAAGGGATCGAAGGGCGTGGAATAAGATATTCCAGAAGTCAAAGGAACTAGGTCTAAAACCAAGAATCACCTACCCAGCAAAACTGAGTATAATACTTCAGGGGAAAATATGGTTTTTCAATGAAACTGAGGACTTC
>CM053770.1:536546432-536568261 GCA_028658325.1 Potorous gilbertii
GAGAGGAATGGCGCAATCCTCTGGTCACCAAGAAAATAACCTTCTATGGTCTTAGTTTTTTTCCCTTTTCTCAGCATTTTCCCAGCCAGTTACTTGACTTATGAGAGTCCTCTCCACCCCAGTCTAGGTCTGCCTGAACTAGTGCTTGGGGTCTGAGATTCAAATGCTGCCCCCCAGCCTTTGGCAGCAGGCCTGACTGCTCTTCAATGGGAGCTTATCTGCTGCTTCTCAGGTGGGGGCAGGGCCACCTCTCAGGCTCAGTTCCCTCAGGGGGTTTATGCAGAGATCTCTTGCAATGGAGACGCCGAGGAGCCCCTGCCCGCCCCAGGAGTCTCTGGCAGAGCTGCCTCCGCCTCGCCTCTGCCACGGCCGCCGGGGGCCCGAGTCCCAAAGATACCCTGCTCCCCTCTCATACCGTCTCTCTCACTGACCTGTGCTTCTGTGGGTGGAGGGATCTTCACAGCTGCCGGAGATTCAGGTCCCTGATGCCTGGTTGGGTCTGCTTGTTCGTCTCAGTGCCGCGTGGCCAGGGCGGGTGAGGGGAGGACTCCGCTCCCGTCCGGGGTACCTTTGCAGTGGGTTTTTCAGGGCTCTCTGCAACGGAAATCTCCTTCACTGTGTTTCTGCCCAGCTTCCACTGTTCCAGAATTTGTCAGGAGTTCTTTTTAGAGGGAATCCATAGGCTGTGGGTTCAGAGCTAGCAAATGTGAGTCTTTCTACTCCGCCATCTTGGCTCTGCCCCAGATTCTTGGTTTTAATCCCAGTTCCTTTGACTTCTGGAATATCATATTCCAAGTCCTTCTGTCCTTAATGTAGAAGGTGCTAGATTTTGTGTTATACTGATTGTATTTCCATAATACTCTAATAATTTCTTTCTGGTTGCTTGCAATATCTTCTCCTTGACCTGGGAACTCTTGACTGTGCTCTTGTTTGCAAGCTGCTGCATGTTTTCTTCCCAGCATCTGTGAGTACAATTCCGTATTCACCATAACTGCCTCCACCTCCAGCATGCCAGCACTTCTCCTCGCCCCAGGGCCACCACTCAGGGCTGAGACCAAGATCAGCTACTCGATTCTTCCAGGGTCTTTAGGCAGAGGGCTTCAAAAATTGCCACTGCCACTGCCTCGGACTGGGACTAGTCTGCATTCTCTTCTTACCCAGATGAAAGAGTTTTCTCACTGACTTTTGAAGCTGTCTTTGGTGTTTTGGGGTTGAGTAAACTGGAACAGAAGTTCTTCTCTGTGGTTCTGCCCCCTGAGGCCCCAACTCGACTTTCTGAATAAAGTCCTAGGGCTCTAGCTTATTCACTGTGACATCTAGCTACATAAAGACATAGTTTTGTAAATAGTCACAGACACATACGATACAGATATAGATATAAAAATAAGAAGTGGTATACCTCTGATTAAAGACTTATTAGAGGGAATTCTTGGTGAGAAAACTTCATTTTACCCACAGATATTAGCAACTTTTCATCACCATAAAGTCTTTGAGATTTGCCTAAACATAGAGAGATTGAGTGACTTACTTAGAAGTACACATCCAATATGTATCAAAAGTGGAACTTCAATTTAGGTGTTTCTAACTGTGAGGTTAGTTCTTCCTCCTCTTGTACCCTGCTGCCTTTCAAAGAGATCAATACAGAAAGAGATTAATAGAGAAAGGGAAAAAAAGTCATTCACAGAACATATGGCATTGCCTATAAATATGCAAAATATTTATGATTTGGTATTCATTCTTGAAAAAGAGTAATGTAATGATATTTCACAGTTTTTAAAAATTTTAGTGAATTGTGTTACCTCTATCTATCTGCCTTGAAGAAAGGGGTCTGTCCTACTCTCATCTTGATATGAAGATGTTCCTAAGTTCATTGAGAAACTTTCTGCTGGAAAAGCAAAGTTCAGGCAGGTCCTGATATGATATAAAGATTTTCAAGATGGTCCTATGGATAGGCTTTCTTCTGACTATCAGCCTGAGTAAATGTGAAGTCTTTCCCCACAGAAAGTCTGCCGCCACATGAACAACTTTCTTTTCACTTATTCACACACACATAAGGACCTACTAAGGCATGTGAGGATAGGATCTACAACAGTACAATCTGTCCCAACACTGATAAAATTACAGATCTTTGAAATATCTAAATGTGAACAATACTTGCATATTTTACATAAATGGGATCACAACAGTATTTGAGTACCCAAGCAGTTTCTCATGTACAATGCATTTCAAATTTCATAAGCATAGTGCTGTCCCAAAATCTTCAGGGCTTCCCTATTATCTATTAAGGAAAGATTAAATACTTTTGCTTAATATTTATGCTCACACCTATACCAGCCCCCTAATGGTTCCTTGCTGGTCCATCTCATAGATGCATGATAACCAAATTTATAAAGTATTGTATAAACATCCTCAAAACAATGTATGTATGTATGTGTGCACATACGTGTGTATCAGTAAACTTATTATACCTACAGAGTGGATTGATGTTTGCTGTCTGGCTGAGGGAAGTAGATAATTAAATTCAGGTCATATATAAACAGTGTAATCCTTGTTTGGTCTTCCTTCTTTGTTTTCTTTATCTTCTGTTTCCCATGTCTCTGTCTCTGTTTCTGTCTCTCTCTCTCTCCCTCTCTCTCTCTCTGTCTATCTGTCTCTCTCTCTCTCTCTCTCTCTGTCTTTCTCTCTCTCTTATTTTATTCCTATGTTGAATCTAATGCATGCCTGGTCTCATATCTGTCCATTATGCAATTCAAGCACAAATCACCCATAACAACTGAGGCAACAGGTGGTCAACTTGAATATTCCTTTGTCAAGTGACAAGAGAAATTAATATTTTATATAAATTTTCCAATACTATGACCTCTATTCCATTTAACTAATACTCAAAGATCCCAAACCATATGCAAGTGAAGGCAAATAGATAACACATTATTTTTACATCAGATTCTGCCCTAGAGCCTCTAGGGCATAAGGGAATAGTTACCAGAGCACGAAAGAATGAAACTTTCCCATAGTAAAAGAGAAAGCTGTGAAGCCAACTCTAAGTCACAACACATATGGGAGTATTGCCAGACATAGATTTGACAGTTTTAGCATACCAGTTTCCAGTCTTTCTAAAGCCTTCCTCAGCTGTAAAGAATATTTTTTCATTATCTCTGATCTTTCCAGAGGGTCTCAATCTTCTTTTCACTTTCTGATTGTGGACAAAGATTTCCCACAAAATCACTTATTTGGAGAGTCAATTGAAATCAATTGTAAAAAAGTGGCAGAAGAATTTGATCAAATTTTCGTTTTATTTTAAGGGGAAAAATAAAGTACTTGGAAAAGTACTAGTTCATATATACCAGAGGGAGTGGGAGTGATTCTATGGTAGCTTGTCCAAAGAGTGAAAATTACAATATGAGCTTTGGTAGCTTTTGATTGTCATTTTTATTTCCATGGCTCTCATTCAAACTTGTTATTATATGTTGTCCTTAAATGGTGGAAGTAGAAATTAAAAGGATTAGAACCCACTAAATGGAAGCCCTGTAGTACTCAGATAGAGCTGAGCTCAAGAATCTACTTCTCTTGCTAGATTTTCTGTGTACTTCTCGTTTTCCTCTGCTGCCTTTAGAGAAAGATCAACACCATTACCATTTGTGTTGGATCAACAAGGACCATGGCATCTTTCCATTTGATTTGCAACTGATACTCCCTACAAATGGTGCTTTTTTTTCCCATTAAAATGTGAGTTCCTTGAAAACCAAGGACAATCATCTCATTTCTATTTACATCACTAACATTTAGGACCATACTTTTCATATAGTAAGTACTTAATTGATACCATCCTCCCCATTCATTCATTTATTCATTCATTCCTTTTCTTTGGAGGAATTATCTATCAGACATGTAACTGCATAAGAATCGATACAGTTTTATTTCCAAAGACAGAAACCCTATGTTCTGTCTTTCCTTTCCCATCACCAAAGCAGCTCTCTGAAGTCCTGAAAGTAATAGGTCTATAGGCCTTTGCCAACCAAAAGAATACAGAGGGAATTTTGCTTACCTGAACTTGGTACAAACCTAAGTGAACAAGAATTGAGTTTTGATCTATGCTGAATGTGTGATATTAGGTGATTAGTTAGTGAATTTAGAGCAGGAGTTCTTAACCTGGAATTAAAGAGAATTGAGGGGATCCAGGAATGTGGATGGGGGGAAAAATCCATTTTCATTTTGATTAACCTTTAACTGAACTTTGGCTTTTCTTTCAATTACTTAAAGACATTATTCTGAAAAGGAATCCATAGACTTCTCTGGACTGCCATAGTGTTTTTGATACAAAAAGAAAAAAATAATAATATTTGCTTTGGAATGAAAAGGCAAGTTGCTAGATTTTTCCCCTTACCAGATAGTATTGAAAATACGAAAGAATGAGGAAATTCTCTCAATGTAAACCTATAGAATATAATCGTTATATTTCTTGTACCTATAGAATGGATTGAAGTTTGGAGACTGGCTGAAAGTTTTAGGGTGAATGGAGACTGGTTTTTAGCATATTTCTTAGTTTATTTCACAGAGGCAGCAAGGATAGAATAGTAAAACAATTTAACATGAATCAAAGAAGAGTGGCACTGACTTGAGCCAAATGTTTAACACGTAGCTACGCTGGAGACATGGGGCTGCTATATACTGCCAGGCCTGGAGTTAGGAAGACTTATCTTCCTGAGTTCAAATTCGGCCTCAGACACTTAACTAACTATGTGACCCTGGACAAGTCCCTTAACCAATTTTGCTTCAGTTTTCTAATCTGTAAAATGAGCTGAGGAAGGAAATGGCAAACCATTCCAGTATCTTTCTTAAGAAATCCCCAAATGTGGCCATGAAGAATGAGGCATAGCTATAATGTACAGCCGACACTGGATATATGCATGGACTGAGATCTAGACCCTGTGTCTAGGATTGAAATGCTCTATTTTATGTGACTAGAAATCAAGAAAACAAGATGGGTACATAGAATTCTCTTGTCCCCAAGCAAGACTTTAGAATAATCCTTTTTTAACCTCCCACATAGCTCGGACAATAGAGATGAGGAAAAAGCATTTAAGCAGGTGAGCAAGATCAAGTCACTTAGGAAAGAGCTTAGAGAAAGAAAAAAGTCTATAGTGTGTTAACAGAGTTTAAATGTCTAGAATTGTTACTACTAATAATAGAAATTTGTATTTATATATCACATTAAAGTTTATAAAAGCACTTATAATGTTACATCACTGAATGGTCAAAAACATCTCATGAGATAATAGGCACACACCATCCATCTCATGTATTCTGATTGCCCTTTCCTTCAATTTGCTCTCCCATCTATCTAACACACACTCCCACTGCCGTATTCCCTTCCCTTCTATTTTTCAGTGGGTTGAGATAGATTTCTATATGTTATTGTCAATATATCTTATTTTCTAGTTGCATACAAAAACAACCTCTAACATTCATTTTTAAAACTTTGAGCTTTTCATTCTCTTCCATCCACCCCTCCCTAACCACCCTCACTGAGAAGGCAATCAATTCTATATAGGTTATATATGTGTAGTCATGTGAAAGATTTCCATAACAGTCATGTTGTAAAAGACTGTATTTCCCTCTATCCTATCCCACCCGACATTTATTCAGTTCTCTCCTTTGACCTGACCCTCTACAAAAGTGTTTGCTTCCAAGTACCCCTTTCCCCAATATGCCCTCCCTTCTACTATCCGTCCTCCCTTATCCCCTTCCCTCTTGCTTTCCATTAGGGTAAGATAAACTTCCATTCCCAGTTGAATGTAAATTATTCCCTTCTGAAGCCAAATACAATGAAAGGAAGGCTCTCTTATGCCCTCTCGTCTTTCCCTTCTTTCCCTCCATTGTAAAAGCTCTTTCCTGCCTCTTTTATATAAGATGACTAACTAAAAGGGCAGAGCCAAGATGGCAGAGTAAAAAGACGTATCTACTCTGCCTCTTCATGCACAGCCCATAAAATAGCTGTAAACATGGCTAAACAAATTCTAGAGCAGCAGAAGCCACAAAACACCAGAATAAAAGAGATTTCCAGCCTAAGGCAGCCTGGAAGCCAGACAAAAATAGTCTATAGCACTGGGTGCGGAGCCAAGCACAGTCTATGGAGCCCAGCCCAGCCTCACCTCACCACAGGCAGGAACAGGATGGGAGCAGGCCTAGGGAGCAGAATCCCCAGCAGTAGCTGTAGTTCCCAGATCCCTCAACCCACAAACACCAAAGAGATCTTCAAAGGTCAGGGAGAAAACGTTTTCATCTGGATGAGAAGGGAATAGGGTCCTCCCCTAACACTAGCCCCAGGCCACAGCTGCAGCAGCAGCAGTGTCTATTTTTAAATAACTCAGCCTAAAGACCCCGGGGAAGTTGAGCCACTGATTTGGGTCTCAGCACTGAGTGGCAGCCCTGGGTTAAGGAAGGGTGCTGGCATGGTGGAGCTGGTAGAGCCTCTGGAAAGCGAATTCTACATGCAGATCCTGGACAGAAAAGCTTTGGTAGCTCCCAGACCAGAGCACAGACAACAGGAGTTACCTTGGAGGAGCTGAGAACTTGCAGGTCTCCATAGTATACCCTCCTCTTAAGAAAGGACTCAAAAATCAAGAAATTCACTAGGATATGTTCAAAAAAGGGAGGGAAAGGAGACTATACAAAGTGACTCTCTTGGTGAACAAGTAGTTTCTTTGATCATTTCAGATGAGGTAAAACAATGTTTACCATCAGAAGAAGAAATAAAAGTCAAACCTTCTGCATCCAAAATCTTCAAAATAAATATGCAATGGTCCTAGACCATTGAAGAGCACAGAAAGCGTTTTGAAAATCAAGTAGGAGAGGTGGAAGAAAAATTGGGAAGAGAAATGAGAGTAATGCAAGAAAATAATGAAAAGCATGTCAACAGCTTGCTAATGGGGATCCAAAAAAATGCTGAACAAAAGACACATATGTGCGGACTCTCCCCACACAGCCCATAAAATGCTTGTACAGAGGGACTCTCAACAAATTCCGGAGCAGCAGAAATGGAGAATAGCAGAGTGGAGGAGATTTCCAGCCCAGGGCGACCTGAAATGCCCAGAGAAAATGTCTGTTGCACCAGATGCAGAGCAGAGCCCAGCTCAGCCTTGCCCGTGCAGAGCAGTATGACTTTTGTAGGAGGACAGCTTAGGGCAGAATTTCCAGTCACAGTAGTAGCAGTTCACAGATCCCTCAATCCACAGATGCCAAAGGTCAGTGACAGGGTTTTTTCGACTGGCCAGGAAGGGAAAAGGGCCTTCCCATAGCTCCGGACTCAGGCAGCAGCAGCAGAGGCCACATTTGGCAGGCTGTAGCAGTTCCCACAGCAGCCCCTACAGCAGTCCACATCCATTCTTAGATCGTAAAACCTCTGGGAGCACTGAGCAGCCCATTATTACCTCAGCCCTGTGTAGAGGAACTGAGGCAGCTGATTTTTTTCTCACACTGAATCGCTGCCCTGCCCATGCAGCTTATGTGAATCTCAGCCCCAAGTGCTGGCTTGGTGGAACTGAAGGCCAGGTGTCTGTGAAGAGGAAAGTGCTAAGATTCTGGGCACCAAAACCTCTCTCCTACTCCCATACCAGTGTACATACTTGATTGTGTCACCTTGGAGGAACTGAGATTTTACAGATCCCCAGAGTATACCCTACTCTCTACAAAGGACCCAAAAGTCAAGTAACTGGTTGGGAATATGTACAAAAAAGGCAGAAAAATAAGATAATAGAAGGCTACTTTCTTGGCGACCAGATATCTTCTCCCATCCTTTCAGATGAGGAAGAACAATGCTTACCATCAGAGAAAGACATAAAAGTCAAGACTTCTGGATCCCAAGTATCCAAAATAAATATTCAATGGGATCAGGCCATGGAAGAGCTCAAAAAGATTTTTGAAAATCAGTAAGAGAGGTGGAGGAAAAATTGAGAACAGAAATGAGAGAGATGAAAAAAATTATGAAAAGAGGGTCAACATCTTGTTAAAGGAGACCCAAAAAACGGTGAAGAAAATAACACCTTTACAAATAGGCTAACTCACTTGGCAAAAGAGGTTCAAAAAGCCAATGAGGAGAAGAATGTTTTAAAAATCAGAATTAGCCAAATGGAAAAGGAAGATCAAAAGTCCAATGAAGAAAATATTTCTTTAAAAATCAGAATGGAAGAGATGGAGGCTAATGACATTATGAGAAACCAAGAAATCACAAAAGGAAACCAAAAGAAGGAAAAAATGCAACATAATGTGAAATAGCTCATTGGAAAAACAACTGACCTGGAAAACAGATCCAGGAGGGACAATCTAAAAATTATGGGAGTACCTGAAAAGTCATGACCAAAAGAAGAGCCTGGATACCATCTTTCATGAAATTATCAAGGAAAACTGCCCTGATATTCTAGAACCAGGGGGCAAAATAAATATTGAAAAAGTTCACAAGACATCCAAAATAAGAAACTTCTGGGAACATTGTGGTCGAATTTCGGAGTTCCCAGGTCAAGGAGAAAATATTGCAAGCAGCTGGAAAGAAACAATTCAAGTATTGTGGAAATACAATCAGGATAACACAAGATCTAACACCTTTTACATTAAGGGATCAAAGGGCATGGAATATGATATTCCATAAGTCAAAGGAACTAGAACTAAAACAAGAATCACCTACCCAGAAAAATTAAGTATAATATTTCAGGGGAAAAATGGTTTTTCAATGAAATAGAGGACTTTCAAGCATTATTGATGAAAAGAGCAGAACAGAAAAGAAAATTTGACTTTCAAACACAAGAATCAAGAGAAGCATGAAAAGCTAAATGGCAAAGAGAAATCATGAGGGACTTACTAAAGTTGAATTGTTTACATTCCTACATGGAAAGATAATATTTGTAACTCTTGAAACATTTTTCAGTATCTGGGTAGTTGGTGGGATTACACATACACACACACATACACACACACACACACACACAGAAAGAGAGACAGAAAGAGAGAGAGAGAGAGAGAGAGAGAGAGAGAGACAGACAGACAGACAGACAGAGAGACAGAGAGCACAGAGTGAGTTGAATAGGATGGGATCATACCATAAAAGATGAAATTAAGGGGTGAAAGGCAAATATTGGGAGGAGAAAGTGAGAAATGGAATGGGGCAAATTATCTCTCATAAAAGAGGCAAGCAAAGACTTTTCAGTGAAGGGGAAAAGGGGGAAGGTGAGAGAAAAAACACAAAGCTTGCTCTCATCACATTAGACTAAAGGAAGGAATAAAATAAACACTCATATTGGTATGAAAACCTATCTTACAATACAGGAAAGTGGGGGATAAGAGGATAAACAGAGTGGGGAGGGTGATGGAAATGAGGGCAATGGGAGGAGGGAGTAATTAGAAGTCAACACTCTTGGGGAAGGACAGAGTCAAAAGAGAGAGAATACAAGAAATGGAGGACAGGATAGAATGGAGGGAAATACAGTTAGTGTAACACAACAAGATCATTATGGAAGTCATTTGCAAAACTACACAGATATGGCCTATATTGAATTGCTTGCCTTCCCAAGGGGGATGGGTGGGGAGGGAGAGAGGAAGACAAGTTGGAACTCAAAGTTTTAGGAACAACTGTTGAGTATTGTTCTTGCATACAACTAGAAAATAAGAAATACAGGTAGTGGCGTATAGAAATTTATCTTACCCTACAGGATAAAAGAGAAGATGGGGATAAGGGAAGGGAGGGATGTAAATAGGGGTGATTAGAATGCTCGGTGTTGGGGTGGGGGAAGGGAGAAATGGGGAGAAAATTTGGTTCTCAAAATTTTGTGGAAATGAAAGTTGGAAACTCAAATAAATAAATATAAAAAAGGAAAAAATGGAAACAAAGGGGAAAGTGAGGAAATGTAAGAGAAAAGAGTGTGAGAGGGGAAGGGAAAGAAATAAAGGTCAGGGAAAATTAACTTACATAATTTTGACACACACAAATATTTCTAAAAGCAAGGAGCAGGAGGTAGCAAGGAGTGACTGACACTCGAACCTCATTCTCATCTGAACTGGTCACACACACATAGAGTTGGGTACAGCAATCCATTTCACTCAATAAGGAACTAGGAGGAAAAGATAAGTGAAGGGAAGAGGATTTAGAAGGGAGTACGTTAATTAAAGGAATTAGACCTAAGCAAAATAAGCTCCAAGAAAGCTACAAAATATGTACAAAAATACTGATAGCTCTTTTGGAGTGGCAGAGAATGGGAATATGAGGTAGAACTCAAACCTGGGGGGTAGAAAAACAAGTTATCATATACAAATATATTGGAATGCCTTTGTGCAAAACTCTTATCAGGACTGGAGAAGACTAATGAGGAAACATGCTACCCATTTTCTCATAGAGAAGTGAAAGACTCAAAATGCAGAATGAGACGTTTTTTTTTACATGGTCAATGTAGAAAATTGTTTTGATTGACTATACATTATTGAAATGTGCTTTATATTTCTTCTGCCTTCAGTTTGGGAAAAGATAGGTAAGGAGGGATGGGAAGCTAAGAAGGCAGATTTTAGCTGATTAAATCAAAAACATATAAATAAAACACAATAAAATCTGAACATATTATGTAAAAAAGATAAAAATAAATAAAAATAAAAATGGCTAACTCCATTGGCAAAAGAGACCCAAAAAGCCAATGGAGAGAAGAATGCTTTATAAAGCCAAATTAGTCAAATGAAATAGGAGATTCAAAACTCACTGAAGAAAATAGTTCTTTAAAAATTAGAATGAAGCAGATGCAAGCTTATGACTTTATGAGAAACCAAGAAATTACAAAACAAAAACAAAAATAAAAGAATGAAAAAATAAATGACAGCGTGAAATATCTCATTGGATAAACAACTGACCTGGAAAATAGATCCAGGAGAGAAAATTTAAAAATTATGGAAACACATAAAAACCATAATCAAGAAATGGCTTAGATGCCAACTTTCATGAAATTATCCCTTTTTTATTTATTTATTTTTTATTTTAAATTTATTTATTTAACTTTTAATATTCATTTTCACAAAATTTTGGGTTCCAAATTATCTCCCCATTTCTCCCCTCCCCCACCCCCAAATGCCCAGAATTCAAATTTCCCCTATCAGCAATCTGCCCTCTCTTCTAACATCCCTCCCTTCCCTTGTCCCCATCTTCTCTTTTGTCTTGTAGGGCCAGATAACTTTCTATACCCCATTACCTGTATTTCTTATTTCCTAGTAGTAAAAATGATACTTAACAATTGTTCCTACAACTTTGACTTCCAACTTCTCTTCATCCCTCCCTCCGCACCCATTCCCTTTGGGAAGCAAGCAATTCAGTATAGACCATATTTGTGTAGTTTTGCAAATGACGTCCATAATAGTCGTGTTGTGTAAGACTAACTATATTTCCCTCCATCCTATTCTGCCCTCCGTTGCTTCTCTTCTCTCTTTGGATCCTGTCCTTCGCCAAGAGTGTTAACTTCAAGTTGCTGCCTCCTCCCACTTCCCTCCCTTCCATCATCTCCCCCACCCTGCATATCCCCGTCTCCTCCACTTTTATGTATAGTAAGATATGTTTTCATACCAAAATGAGTATGCATTTTGTTCCTTCCTTTAGTCGAATGTGATGAGAGTAAGCTTCATGTTTTTCTCTCTCCTCCCCTCTTTTTCCCTCCACTGAAAAGTCTTTTGCTTGCCTCTTTTATGAGAGATAATTTGCCCCATTCCATTTCTCCCTTTCTCCTCCCAATACATTTCTCTCTCACCACTTAATTTCATTTTTTTAGGATATGATCCCATCCTATTCAATTCACTCCGTGCTTTCTATCTGTATTTGTGTGTGTGTGTGTGTGTGTGTGTGTGTGTGTGTGTGTGTGTGTAATTCCACCAACTACTCAGATACTGTAAAGTTTCAAAAGTTACAAATATTGCCTTTCCAAATAGGAACGTAAATAGTTCAACTTTAGTAAGTCCCTTATGACTTCTCTTTGCTGTTTACTTTTTCATGTTTCTTCTCATTCTTGTGTTTGAAGGTCAAATTTTCTTTTTAGCTCTGGTCTTTTCATCAAGAATGATTGAAAGTCCTCTATTTCACTGAAAGACCACTTTTTCCCCTGAAGTATTACACTTAGTTTTGCTGGGTAGGTCATTCTTGGTTTTAGACCTAGTTCCTTTGACTTCTGGAATATCATATTCCATGCCTTTCTATCCCTTATTGCAGAAGCTTCCAGATCTTGTGTTATTCTGATTGTATTTCCACAGTACTTGAATTGTTTCTTTCTAGTTGCTAGCAATATTTTCTCCTTGACCTGAGAACTCTGCAATTTGGCCACAATGTTCCCAGGAGTTTCTCTTTTGGATCTCTTTCAGGTGGTGATCGGTGAATTCCTTGAATACTTATTTTGCCCTCTGGTTCTAGAATATCAGGGCAGTTTTCCTTGATAATTTCATGAAGGATGATGTCTGGCTCTTTTTTTGATCATGGTTTTCAGGTGGTCCCATAATTTTTAAATTGTCTCTCCTGTATCTATTTTCCAGGTCAGTTGTTTTTCCAATGAGATCTTTCACATTATCTTTCGTTTTTTAATTCTTTTGGTTTTTTTTTTGTGATTTCTTTGTTTCTTATAAAGTCATTAGCCTCCATCTGTTCCATTCTTATTTTTAAAGAACTATTTTCTTCAATGAGTTTTGGGTCCTCTTTTCCATTTGGCCCATTTTGCTTTGCAATGTATTTTTTTCCTTATTGACTTTTTGCACCTCTTTTGCCATTTGGGTTAGCCTAATTTTAAAGATGTTATTTTCTTCAGCATTTTGGAAGGAATTTCCTTTAGTAAGCTGTTGATACATTTTTCATGATTTTCTTGCATCATTCTCATTTCTCTTCCCAATTTTTCCTCAACTTTTCTTACTTGATTTTCAAAATTCTTTTTAAGTTCTTCCATGACCTGAGACCAATTAATATTTTTCTTTGAGCTTTTGGATGCAGGAACTTTGACTTTGCTGTCTTCTTCTGGTTATATGTTTTGATCTTCATTGTCAGCAACGTCATAAGAAAATACCTCTTCACTGAGAAATAAGAATCTATTTTATGTTTCTTTCTCCCCTGTTTACTCATTTTCCCAGCCAATTACTTGACTTTTGAGCTTTGTTAAGTGGAGGTCTCCAGAAGCAGCCTCTACTTCAGCAGTGACTACAGCTGTCACAAGCCTGGGCCTGGGGCAGGACCATGTATCATTCTTGCCTAGGTGAGAGAATCTTCTCACTGATATTTGACCTTATATTTAGCATTTGTGGGTTGAGAAATCTGGAATCCATAGCATCAGTCATAGGTTCAGTCCCCTAAGGCCTGCTCCCACTCTGTCTCTGCTGAGGTAACCCACACCAAACTATGTTCTGCTCCCAGTCTGGAACAATAGACCTGTCAACCTTCCACATTGTATTTAGCTGGCAATTTTCTTCAGTTTGTCATTTTGCAGTTTCTACTGCTCTAGAACTTGTTTAGAGTGATTTTGTGCAACTTTTAGAGGGTTTTGGGAGGAGAGCTGTAGCAGGTCCCTGCTTCCACTCTATCATCTTGGCTTCCCCCTACCCTCCCAAAAAACTCTGTATTTCTTGATTCTGATTCTAGTACTGGATCTACTGTCCTCTCTCTTACTGTTATTTCTTTATGGCCTAGGCTGGCATAAGAAAGCTAGTGATGAAAGTCTACCAGAACCAAAGTGGAAAGCTTAAAGATGATCATTGATTGGGATGGTTTATTTCCATTTTTTAAATTCAATGACCTTCAGTTTTTTCATCTGTAAAACAGGTGTATCAAAATCCGTAATTCTTAACTCACAAGCTTGCTTTAAAGATTAAATTGAACAATGTGTATAACTAACTGGCAACAATATAGATATTGATATTAGTTATAGATATATCAGTCATAATTATTATTATGCTATATGGAAATCTATGGGCCCTACATGTTCTTCCAGGCCTTGGGACATATAGGATTGACTTGGTCATATAGCATAATTTCATTATATATTTGCACCCTTTGCCCCATTCCATTTCTCCCCCCCTTTGACCCATTCCATTTTTTTTGGCCGAGAGACTGCAATGTTTTGCCATTTCCTTCTCCAGATCATTTTTCAGAAGAGGAAACCAAGGAAAATAGCATTATGTGACTTGCCTAGGGTCACACAGATAGTGTCTGAGGCTGAATGTGAATTTGGGTCTTCTTGGTTATAGGTCTGGCGCTGTATCCCCTGTGCCACTTATCTGCCCCATGCTTAAGAAATAGGCTCAAAGGAATGTACTGTTGCCCTAGAACCAATTCTCTATAGTTGCTCTTCCTTCCTGCCTAATCACTGCCTGGTGATTGGGCACTGTTACCCCTTAAGCTGATGCTATCATAATTTTTATAATGGCTTTTGTCTCTAGATAAAGATAAGATGATTTTCATTGCATTTGGAGTTAGTCCTAGCTATAAATTAGCATAACATTATGGTGAAAGGCCAAAGAACTCTGGAGAAAAGCCCTAAACTTAATCAAGAGCCTGTATTAAGTCTCTCTATCTCTGACACCACTTCTCCCCGACTAAGTCTTCACCTTGCTATTTTATCAACTTGCCCCACTCTAAGTAATAGAGGTATTCTTGCTTGCTGATTTTGTTTTGCTTTGGTGATTAAATCTTACCAAATTCTGACCCTGGGCTAATGGGCACTTGATCTGTAACATCTGATCTGCACAGGAAGCATGCTGGAGTGGAAAGAATGCAGAATTTGGAGATGGGGACCTAGTTTCTTGTCATATCTGATTCCTCTGATATCCCTTCTACTGTTTTTCCTGTGTAATTCATCGTTAGTAATAGATTTCACCTCAGTGTTCCCAACATGTACCCCTCCTTTACCTTTACTTGAAACTTTTAACTGACTTCACACACTGGACACTGAAATAAAGACTTTGTCTTTGAATTACTCTCTTGACATCTTGTTTATGCTCTAGGGACTCAGGATAGGTGAGAATAAGGAGCAGAACATTGAAGCGGTATAAAAGAAGAACCTAGGTAAATCTTGCTAACTTGTGACCTCCAGAAGTCATTGTCATTTCTAAAAACAATGTGATTAGAGCAATTTTTTCCCCCTCTTGTATCTCAAACTTCTAGCTTTTATTTTTTCTCTGGAAGCAAAACTTTTAGAAGGAAGAACATTCAAATCCAACGGTGACTCTGTTCCAAGAATTAAAGCTGACTTGTGAGTTCTGCAAAGAAACTTTGTGAAGCTTTTAAGTGTTTCCTAGGAACCAAGAGAATCTCTTTTCAAAAAGAATTCCAAAATATTTCCTTTGTAACACATAATCTATTGAAGCTAGATTGGTATTATAGCACCTGGATTTGTGGTATTTCTGAATACAAAAATCAAGAAGAGTTCAAGTGATATATATTTATATTTATGAAACACTTCTAATAAAAAGCCCAGGTAGTGCTCTAAGAATAAATTCTGCTTTAAATGATTTTATTTTTAAAGGGAAATAAGTCTAGATATAAGATTACTGGCTGGAAGTAGAGGGTGAGGAAGTAGAGAGAAAACAAAACAATTCTGCATTCCTACGTAGTAAAATCCCGGAAAACAAATTCTTTAGACACATGTTATGTGACAGATATGGGATTTATTTTTAATGGATTCTTATTTTTGCAAGAAATCTGGTTATACTGAGAAATACTTCTGCTAAACCAGATTATGTGAGTAAAATTTGCATTCTGTGAGGGCTTCCTCTGTAATCACCCCCAAGTTTTCCATTATAAATCTTGTTTGTACATAGTTGTTTACATGTTGTCTTTATCATTTAACTATTAGCTTCTTGAGAGCTAGAACATTTTTTCTTTTTCTTCTCAGTCTTGCCACCCCTAAGACTTAGTACATTGTCTGACATTGTCTGACATTTAAAATGCTTGTTGATCAAATGTAATGCTAATGAATTAAAGATCTTCCCCACCTATTCATGGGCCTGCCCATTAAGGGAAGATTGATTAAGGGAGGCCCACACCTGTTGTTAATTTTCATTCAATGAGATTCTCAAGGGTTGTGATGCCCTTTGTCTCTGAAAAATATATAAATATTTTGAGGTAAGGTTTTACTTTGGAATTTACTCATTTGAAATGTTTATTTGACCAGATGAGACTCTGGGCATCAGCTAAGGACCACCCTGGCTTTGAAAACCCAGATGTTGGTGCTTCTCTCTATGTATGTATGGTTAGGCAGTTGAATCTGTCTGCTGATTTGTGATGTATGTTGTCTGTTGATACATGTGCTTAATGAAAGTGATTGTTGTCCCCTCCAAAGTTACTTTCTTTTTAGAAAACTAAATCAAAAAACCTGTGATAGTAGACAGTCCTGCTTATGCTTTTACACCAACTGATGGGATTTTCAGAGGAAGTTTCACTTTTTTTGTAGTTTCCTTATCCTACAGTAATATTATGATTTGAATTAGAGAATATTTGACCTGACAGGAAACATAGAGATAATTTAGTACAACGTTATTTCATGGATGAGGAAACTAAGTCCTAAAGAGGGGAATTTCAGTTCCTCTGGTAATTCTTATACCCAAATTTCTTTGTCACTTGATAGGTAAAAAGGAAAAAAAAAAACAAAAAAAACTTGACAGTAACTTCATTGATTCACCATCCCACTTTCTTATCTTCTTCTGATTTATAAAGTTCCAAAGAATACCAATATCTCATATATCTATGGCACTAAAAAGTTGACAAAGCACTTTCTTCCCAGCATGTGCACTGGATGGTGTGTTAGGCCTGGAGTCAGGAACATGTGTTCAAATCTGGCCTCAGATACTTAGCAGCTGTATAATCTGGACCAGGTTCCTCAAATGCAAATTAGAAATAACAACAGGACCTAATTCACATCATTGTTGTTGGGAGGATGAAAAGAAATGATATTTGTAAAGTACTTAATATAGTACTTGGCACATGGTAGGTACTTAATAAACCGTTCCTCTATTTCTTCTTCCTTCCTTCCTTCCTTCTTTCCTTCCTTCCCTCCTTCCTTCCTTCCTTTCTTCCTTCCTTCCTTCTTTTCTTCCTTTCTCTATCTATCCGTTTCTGCCTTCCTTATCAGTGGTAATCTGTGATCTATAAATCCCTGTAAAAATTTTTGGCCATTCTTTTCTGCTAGAGGTTTGAATTTTGTTTTCTTTTTCTTTCATGGGGTATTTACAATACCTTTTTGTACAATCTGGGTTAAGCATTTGATTATAGTCTCTGTGTTGTTTGTTGGTTATCATCTGCAGCTTCCACAAAACTCTCAAGAAATTCTCATTTAATTTCTTATACTAATCTGCAATATATGAAAATATAGAAATACATATTCCAAAAATATATAGTATAATTATTATTCCATTTCACACATGTGAAAACTGAGGTTCAGAGAGTTCCAATGTCTTGACCTTGACCACACTACCTACTTAGTATCTGAGGTAAGATTTGCATATAGGTCTTTTGACTCTTGGTCCAATGCTGCACCTACTCTACTCTTCTCTACTATCCCTCACATGCTTGAAAAACACGATTTAATTGAAAAATATTTCAAATTGCCTTTCAAAGTAGATGCATGAAAAGAGTAAAAAAATTATGGTATAATAGCATCACATGTGTCTTGTTATCTTTGTTTACTAGTAGAAAAGTATATTAACAGTTAACCATATGAGTTTTGCTGTGATATAACATCTATTTCTCATGAGTATTACAGTTTCTGCTTAAAACACCCACTGAATTTAGAATCATATCCTCACCATTTTAATGATAATTTAAACAGAAAAGGGCTAAGAGAAATAACTACAAATGAACTTATTGCCAAATGTCCATGAACATCTGTCTATATGTTCATTCCATAAAATATAGGCATAATTTATCCATCAAGTTAAATGGACTTTGCAATCATAATAAAGTAAAAAACATACCTAAAGATACATAAGATATGCCTTTTGAGGCTCAATTAATGAGGATGTAGGCTGCTGTTTGTGAATAATTTTCTAGATTACATTTGGATTTTCATCACAATGTTATATTTCAGCACAGTAGTTAAGATGCATGAAGCATATAAATGAGGTCCTGAGCACTGCAGGACTAGGAGAAAGTCTGTATCAAATGATAAAGCCCTGCCTACAACATGGAGAGACAGTGTCTGAGTGGTACTGCCTTTATCCATTTCATTTCTATTAGTGTTTTTTGTAGGATAACTTTTGTTCACCACATTCTACAGGCACTCCCAATGCATAGTTTGGAAATGGAAACACTGTTGTACTTGAAGTCCTTATTAAAACCAAAAAGCATACAGTAGTATAAAGAGTATAGCTCACTTCTCATATCTGAACCAACAAACAGTTGCCTTTTTTTTATATATGACAATGTTCCTTTCCTATTTCGGAAAAAAAAGGTGAGTAAGGCAGTTATTTGAGCATGACTTGTTTGAAAAAAGATAATAAAGAAAAACAAAATAATGAAACCCACAAGAGGATTCCTTTCAACTCTCTATTCCTCTTACTTTTTCTTACCCACTCTGTACATTTCTTTAAATTTTATAATAGAGGCAGCCCCCACCATATAAATGGGATATGCTCTAAGAGTTCATTCCTGTGTCTGTTGTTAGGAACTTTGAATACGAGCAGAGAGTGAGAAGAAACTGAAGAGGACAGATGGGGAAGAAGGCACTTTGTTTCTGATGCATTTCAGAGCTCTTGCAACCTATTTGCATAGAAACAACTTGATTGAAATAATGATTCTTTCCACATCATGGGGCTAAGGGTGTGGTCAGAGAAATTATTTTGATTGGCCAAGGAACTTAAGTCTTGGGATGTACAAAATACCAGACAGGTTGTTGTAATTGCCCATCATTATCTATTATTCACTCAGTGATTACCTAAAATTCTTTCTATAAATTTCTATAAATATATCTGTCATATATTATGCAAAATATGATGTAGTATGTGGAAATACTAGGGATACAAAAAATTGGATATGATATTTGCCTTCAAAGAGTATATAGTCTATTAAAGTATGGGAGTGGAGGTAAAGTACAATGTATACAGAAATAAATATTATGCAGAATAGAGTGCAATAAGGCAGAGAAGAAAGCCAGCTAAAGTACTCCATGAGAGATAGTTGAAAGATGAAATTGACAGACTTTGCAACAGAGTGGATAAGAGAGATCAATTTGGATACAGTTCTAGGATAGCATGAACTTGGAAGAAAAAAATTCATCTTATTATTTAAATTTAAATTGTTTCATTTGGAGAACTGTGTATTTGGACATTTTATATTATTCAAATAATTGGCTAAGTAGGCTTCACCACACTGCTAAAGGAGTACATGACACAAAAGAGGAAAAAAAGTTGAGTACTTATTATATGTAGAGAGAATTTCCTGATGCTGTATATTTTTTGGAGAAAGAAAGTAATCATTTACATAGTTCCTATATAGTCATTTACTTGTAGAGAAAATTCTGTGAGTCACTGCAAAGGTGCAGGTTCATTGGAGAAAGAACTGTTTATTCAGTAGTCAGTAACTCCTATTTACCTTCTGTGTGGAGTCTAAACCACAGGGTGGCACTATGAATATTTAAGGTACTGTGTAAACTTATGAGAGTGAGGGATTTCACTGAAAAGTCAGGGAGTTGCTGCTATTATATCCCCAATTTCAGTTATTTTCTGGGGAAACTGAAGGGCTCTTTGTGTGCTTCTTGTGTTTCTGTATCTGTTTACAGACTTCTGTAAGCATTTTGACAAATCTTGTCCCTATGCACTCCTCCCCCCTTTTTTTTCTGGGGAAAAATAAAGACTAGATATCCACACCTAAATTTGAATTCAATGAGATATAGAGACTCTGTTACTCACTTTGCGGGTATATTTAAATTTTTCTGAATCAAGGGTTTATAATAGGCCACTAGTGTGGTAGGTAACTTCTGGTGAAAGAGGCAAGGCAAAGAAAAATATATACACCCTTTTGGGAGCAGGCCTCCATGATGAGACTCAGTCTATGTAAGTCCAGAATATTTGGATTGATAGTATACTAACAGGTTTCAGAAGTATTATTTGAACCAAGACTTTTATTGGCCCAAATGCCATCACAAATATATCCAAAAACATATGATCTCTTATGTTCCTTAAGGCAGATAACAACTCATCTATAACTTTCAAGGCTTAATACTCGGGAAGGTTCAGTGACTAACCCAGATTCATAGAAATAATAAAGACAAGATTTGAATTCTTGTCTCCAAGTCCAGTGTTCTATGCACTAAAACATGTCATATAAAAAATAAATTCCTCTTTAAGATGTTAGTCCTTGAATGCTTGTAGTGTGCAAAATGCAAATAATTCTTTCCTTTTGGTGATGGTGTTCTTCCACATTTTTTTCTAATCTAGCTCAACTTCATTCTTTTTTTTCATTCAACAGGAGCTTATCTTCACCATCTTTGTAGTGTAAGTGGCCATGGCTACTTATGACAATCTGTCTCTTTGCCACGTCACAGTCCAATGTTTGTAGTTTCAGGGCAGCTTTTTGCAATTGATCTCTCTTCTCCCAACTATTCTGTATAGCTGAATTCCCATTACCCTCTGTTTCTTATTATTAAAATTCAGTCACCCTGCATCAGACTCATTGTACCATCCTGAATATATCAGCTTCCATTATTCTGATATTTTCATTTATTCAGATTACATGCCTAAGTGGTAATTGAATCCCAACTCCGTTCGTTTAGTCAGAGCTAGATACTTCCTTAAAATACAAACTTTACGATGCATTTCCACTTCCCTTTTATAACTTTTACTACACAAAGACCCTGAGATACAATCAAATAATTTGGGACAGGATCTGACTAGTCCCAGAGCATAAGATCCCTCGTGAAAATGCTACATGGAACGATACCACTTAAGAGACTAACTTAAAAAAAATTCCCTGTTGTTTTTAGCTTTTATTATTACAGAAAAAATCAGGAGGATTAATTCAATATTTGTTGTTTCCATAGCATTCAATACTAAATCAGATAGAAAAGGAGTAATAGCGAGTCCTAGGGCTTTAATAGAAAAATATAAACAAGGCATAGTACATTCTTAGAATATATTGTCTAATGTTTATACATTTGATATTTTGGTGGTCTTGTCCAACACTCACATTTTACAAATGAGGAAAAGTAGATCTAATTCATTAATTCAAATATAAAATACGATGTCCTCATTCAAAGCACATAAAATGAAGGAAATAAGAATTTATTAAGCACCTAGTATATGCTAGGTTCTGCGCTAATCATTTTACAAATATTATTCTATTCAATCTGTACAAAAACCCTGTGAGGTAGGAGATATTATGATCCTTCTTTTTTTTAATATAAATTTATTTATTTAACTTTTTACATTCATTTTCACAAGATTTTGGGTTCCAAAATTTTGTACCTATTTGTCCCTTCCCACCACCCCAGTACACCCAGCATTCTAATTTCCCCTATCACCAATCTGCCCTCTCTTCTATCGTCCCTTCCTTCCCTTACCCCATCTTCTCTTTTGTCCTGTAGGGCCAGATCACTTTCTATTCCCCATTACCTGTATTTCTTATTTCCTAGTAGCAAGAACAATACTCAACAGTTGGTCCTAAAACTTTGAGTTCCAGCTTCTCCCCATCCCTCCCTCCCCACCCATTCCCTTTGGGAAGATGGACAATTCAATATAGGCCATATCTGTGTAGTTTTGAAAGTGACTTCCATAATAGTCGTGTTGTGTAAGACTAACTATATTTCCCTCCATTCTATCCTGCCCCACATTGTTGCTATTCTCTCTTTTG
>CM053770.1:536568761-536619429 GCA_028658325.1 Potorous gilbertii
ATGGGGAATAGAAAGTTATCTGGCCCTACAGGACAAAAGAGAAGATGGGGTAAGGGAAGGAAGGGACGATAGAAGAGAGGGCAGATTGGTGATATGAGTAATTAGAATGTCCAGTGTATTGGGGAGGGGGGAGGGCACAAATGGGGAGAAAATTTTGGAACCCAAAATCTTGTGAAAATGAATGTAAAAAGTTAAATAAATTTATTAAAAAAAAAAAAAACAAGAATCTCCTATGCAGTAAAACCGAGTGTAATACTTCAGGGGGAAAAATGGTCATTCAATGAAACAGAGGACTTTCAAGCATTCTTGATGAAAAGACCAGAGCTGAACAGGAAATTTGACTTTCTATCACAAGAATCAAGAGAAGCATGAAAAGGCAAACAAGGAAGAGAAATCATAAAGGACTTACTAAAGTTGAATTGATTACATTCCTACATGGAAAGATAATATGTGTAACTATTGAAACTTTTCTCAGAATTTGGTTAGTTGGAGGGATTATACACACACGCACACACACACACGTATAGACAGAGGGCACGTGGTGAGTTGAATAGGAAGGGATGATATCTAAAAAAATAAAATTAAGGGATGAGAGGAATATATTGTGAGGAGAATGGGACAAATGCAATGGGGCAAATTATCTCTCATAAAAGAGGCAAGAAAAAAAGTTTTTTCAATGGAGGAGAAAATGGGGGAGATGAGAGGGAAAAGTGAAGCTTACTCTCATCACATTTGGTTTAAGGAGGAAATTACATGCACACTCAATTCGGTATGAAAATCTATGCTACACTACAGGAAAGTAAGGGTGAAGTGTATAAATGGAGTGGGAAGATGATGGAAGGGAGGGCATATTGTAGGGAGTAATTAGAAGTAAGCACTTTAGAGGAGGGACAAGGTTTAAAGAGAGAATAGGATAAATAGGGGGCAGGATAGGATGGAGGGAAATATAGTTAGTCTTCATCAACATGACTATTATGGAAGCCTCTAGCAAAACTACACATATATAGCCTATAGGCTATATAGGGCAAGAAGTTGGAACTGAAACTTAAGGAATGAATGTTCAGAATTGTTTTTGCATGCAACTGAGAAATAAGAAATACAGGTAATGGGGTATAGAAATCTATCTTACCCTGCAAGAAAAGAGAGAAATTGGGGATACAGGAAGGGGTGTGATAGAAGAGAGAGCAGATTGAGGGAAGGGGCAATCGGAGTGCATGGGGTTTTGGGGAGGGAGAGGGGAGAGATGGGGAGAAAATTTGGAACTCAAAATCTTTTGCAAATGAATATTGAAAACTAAAAATAAGTAAATAAATTTTTAAAAAGAAAAAAAGAAAAGAAAGAAAAAAAGAGGAAGTCTTGAGTTCAAAACCAGCCTCAGACACTTTATTAGTTGTATGAATTTAGGCAAATCACTTTTAACTTCTGTTTGCCTCAGTTTCCTCAAGTATAGAATAGGGATAATAGTAACACTTACTTTTTAGGATTGTTATGAGAATTAAGCGAGATAATATTTGTTAAGTTCTTGACATAGTGACCAGAGTATACTAGGCAATATATAAATGTTCTCCCTATTGTTGTTATCTTCTATACATCTGTCTAGCTTGTCTATATGTATTAGTATATACATACAGATATGTGCATATAGAGACATGGATATCTAAATCTGTGTTATGGATCTATCTATATATACGTGTGTGTGTGTGTGTGAGTGTGTGTGTGTGTGTGTGTGTGTAAACTTGTATATATTCATAGATATATGTATAGAGATTTTAATATACAGTTATTGATTTTTAATGCATCATTTTCATTCTAAATATATCCCTCCCTCCTCCTCAGTGCAGAGAGCAATTCCACTAACAAAGAGTAGTAATTCAGGGTTTGGGGTTGGGGAGAGAAGTAGTTTAGCAAAACTATCCAACATCAATTATATCAGAGGCAGCCAGATAGCAGTGGAAAGACCCAAATGAAATCTTATCACAGATACTTACATATTTGTGTTACACTGGGCAAGTCACTCTCAGTCTCAATTTTCCAACTTAAAAAATACCCTATTGAAGTCCTGGATGGACTGTCTGCCCTTTTTTTAAGCCATTGCTAGACACTATGGACAACTGGATGATACAGAAAATAGAATGCCAGCCCTGGAATCAGGAGGACTTCATTCAAATCCAGTCTCAGTTATTAACTAACTATTTGATGCTGGGAAATCACTTTATTTTATTTGCCTCAGTTTCCTCATTTGTAAATAAGTTGGAAAAAGAAATGGCAAACTGCTCCAGTATCTTTGCCAAGAAAACTCTAAATGATGTCACAAAGAGTTGAAAGTGATGGGAGCATTTCAGCAACACAGATGCTGAGGACATTATTTGGTGAGAGTAACAAATGTTTTCCTTCCTTTTTGTACTGTATTTTACTCTATAAAGAGTCATGATGCATTCCTGAGCCTTCCAGTTACTTAAATATTTGAAGGCATTCAAAAATTTGTATAATATGTGTGTTCCCTTTTACTTACTCAGCACCCCGGAGATGGATCACTAGGCACTAATACCTTGCTAATACATTAATAATGTAATACCTCTATCACGACATCAGTTTAGCTGGGATGGAGGGGGGCGATCAGTCCCCTCCCCCTCCCCCTTAAAAGTGTGTTCCCAAAGCCATGGAGATGCCCCTTCCTAATTTTTTGTTTTGTTTCTTGGATTTTGCTCTTTGTAGTGTTTTTAATCTTTCTCAGGCATGTAGATTTGTATGCAAACTTCCCTGGAAATTGTTTTAACTGGAAAAATCAATAAATTCAGGTGGAAGGGTAGGCTATACTCCATTATTTCTAAAGCCTTTTCCCACTCTGAAGTCTGCAATACTGAAACTAACTCTTATTAAAAATCCTTCACAAAAAGTATAATAGGATCATATATTTAGAGCTACAATTTTATCATTAGTTCATATAGTTTGATCTTTTCCTTTTACTGAAGCTCAGAGAGATGAAAGGATTCACTCAAAATAATAAGTGGAAAGTTAAAGATTTGAATCCATGGCCTTTGATTTTCCATCCAATACTCTTTCCATTGTCCTTTGCTGCCTCTCTACTGTTTATTTACTTTATTTCTGCTTGATGCAGATATGTACAAAGCTTTTAGTCTTCCTTTTCGTACTGATAGTACAAAATCAGAGCTAAAGTTATTTTAGATCCTAAAGTTAAATAAACACAGCAATGTACTGGCCTGATGATTGCTTTTACCTTGGAAATGATATATAATTTTAATGCTCAGAAAATACTTTTGTAACTGAACTCTCAAAATCATACTGTGCTTGTACTTTTAAAATGTTGCAATAGACATTGGACAAAAGCAATATATTCTCTCCTAAATACAGTCTATGTATGTATACAACTACTCATGCATGTGTTAGCTATTCCATCTCAAATTTAAGATAAATTTCTTGCTGTCCATAGGGCAGGACATCATGTGCTGCATACTCTGATACTTGCCAATTTGTCAGCAAGTTAATAAATAATAAAACATATCCTTGGACTATTGTTTTGTTTTTAAAATATATATGTATACAAGTACATGTAGTGCTGGAGCCAGAGCACCCAAGCATATGGACTAATTTCATCTTTAGTTTGCAAGCACCATGGGTGTGAAAGATAAGAATAGCTAGCATTTATATGGTACTTTTAAGTTTGCAAAGTATTTTGCATATTTCATCACATTTGATGCTTGCAACAATACTGGGAGGTAGGTACTATTATTTTCCCATTTTATAGATGAGGAAGCTAAGGCATAGAGAGATTAAGTGACTTTCCCAGGGTAACACAGTGAGTAAATTTGAGGCAAAATTTGAACTCGTCTTCCTGACCTCAAATCCAAACTCTCCATCCACTGAACCACAGAGTGACTTAATGGCCAGACCTCACAAATTTCTACTACTCTGCTGAGATGATCTTAAGTTGTCTGATTTCAGAAAGTTAAAAAGAATGAAGCCACTTAACAAGTATAACTAATATGCCCTTGTCTATTGCAAGAGGTACTCTCCTGTACTGTGACAGAGAAAAGCCAATGATATCAATTGAGTGATAATAAAGGTGGATATATGGTGCATATCATCAGATTTGTCAAGTGTAACTGAAAGTGACTTACAGAAGCCTATGAAATTGCTAAGATACATGAGATACATGGGTAGACCAAGTTAATACAATAAGAATAACACTTCTTATTTTACTTATTCAATGCTACACTAATCAATTGTTTTCTAGAGGTAGAAAAAATAATATCAAAATTCATCTGGAAAAGCAAAAGGTCCAGAATATCAAGGAAACAAATGAAAAGAAATTCTAGGGAAGGTGGCCTAGCCCTAACAGATGTCAAATTGTATTATAAAGCAGCAATCATCAAACCACTTGGTACTGGCTAAGAAATAGAGGGGCAGACCAGTTGAAGAGGTTAGGCATTCAAGACACAGTTGTCAATTAATATAATAGTGTACTGTTTAATAAACCCAAGGACCTCAACTTCTGGGATAAGAACTCACTGTTTGATAAAAATTGGTGGGAAAACCAGATAACAGTGTGGTAGAAACTGGGTATAGACTAATGCCTGACACCACATACAAAAATAAAGTACAAATGGATACATGATCTAGGTATAAAGACTGATATGATAAACAAATTAGGGGAGCAAGGAATAATTTATATATTATATTATTATACATTATATATAATATTATATATATAAATATTATGATATTTATAATAATAAATATTTGTCAGATTTATGGAGAATGGAGAAATCTTTGATCAAATAAGAGGTAAAGAACATTATGAAGAGCAAAATGGATAATTTTGATCACATTAAACTGAAAAGTTTTTTCACAAACAAACCCAACACAAACAAGATGAGCAGTGAAGCAGAAAACTGAAAGAATTTTGTAACTAGTGTCTGTGATAAAGGCCTCATTTCTGAAATATATAGAGAACTGAATCAAATGTACAAGAATACAAGTCATTTCCCAATTGATTAATGGTCAAAGGATATGAACAAGCCTTTTTCAGTGGAAGAAATTATAGCTATCCATTGTCATATGTAAAAATGCTCTAAATCACTGTTAATTAGAGAGATGCAAATCAAAACAACTCTGAGACACCACATCACACATATCAGATTGGCTAACATGACAAAACAGGAAGATGGTAAATGTTGGAGAAGATGTGGGAGAGTTGGAACACTAATTCATTGTTGGTGGAGATGTGAGCTGATCCAACCATTCTGAAGAGCAATTTGGAACCATGACCAAAAGGCTACAAATGTGCATTCCCTTTGACCCAGCAATATCACTTCTAGGACAGTATCCCAAAGAGAGCATATAAATGGGAAAAGATTCTTCATGTACAAAAAATATTTATAGCAGCTCTCTTTGTGGTGGCCAAAAACTGGAAATCAAGGGGATGCCCCTCAATTGTAGAATGGATAAACAAGTTGTGGCATATGAATATAATGGAATAATATTATGCTATAAGAAATGATGAAGAGGAATGACTTACATGAACTGATACTAAGTGAAAGGAGCAGAACCAGAAAAACTTTGTACACAGCAGCAACCACAGTGTGTGAGGAATTTTTCTGGTAGACTTAGACCTTCACAGCAATGCAAGGACCTAAAAAATTCCCAATGAACAGTTGAGGCAAAATGCCTTCCATATCCAGAGAAAGAACTATGGAATTGAATTACCAAATGAGATGGACCATTTTCTCTTTTATATTTTGTATTGTTTTGTTTTCATGGTTTCTCCCATTCATTTCAGTTCTTCTATGCAACATGACTGAGGTGAAAATGTGTTTAATAAGATTATATGTATAGAACACATATAATAATGCATGCTGTCTTGGGAAGGGAGGGAGTAGAGAGAGGGAGTGAGGGGGAGGGAAGGGGAAAATTCTAAGGCATATGGAAATGATTGTAAAAAACTGAAAACAAATAAATTAATTAATTAAAAAAACTATATGAGATGAATTAAAAACTTTTCTGTTGGGAAATAGGCAATATGACTGGATACAGGGAAGAACCAAGTTGAACTCCCCTAAATTCCCCTTCCAAAAAAATTTTAAAATAACACCTCAAATCAAATTTTGGAGTGGCAGAACAAGGAAAATGTTGGAATGAGATATTTTTCCACACTGAGACAACTTGGGAAATCATCAAGAAAGGTCTGTATCTCTGGGACCCAGGCTTAGCCTAGAGCTCAGCAGCAACACCAGTTGTGTGCTACAAAATCAGTAGTTGATGCAGCTACAGAAGCTCTCTGTCCAGGGGTAGTGAAGGGGTCAAAGAGCTGGTCAGAAAGAAATGACAGGGTACCCTTTGCTGGTACCAGATACATCTGGCATTGATTGACAACTTTGTTGCTTCTATACAGATCTGGGTCTCAGTTTCAGGGCAGAATGGAGCATTAGTCCTTGTGGTCTCATGAGAGCAGAGTCTCTGATCATAGTTCTAGAGCCAAGAGGAGCACTAGCACATTCAACTGCAGGAGAACAGGGGCCCTTAATGGATAAAAAAACCAGAACCAAGACCAGGAAGACAGTAACAATACCTCTCCTGGAATCATACCACCTTGGAAACGCCAAAATTTTCAGACCCCAAGAATTACCTGTGAAAACAATAGCATGCAAAAGGTTGAACCTTGGTAAAGTACATCCACATGCTCAGGTAAGCAGAGTCCAACTTTCACACCAAGTTAAAAGTCAAGAAATAGACAGGAAAAATGAGCAAGCAACAACAATAGAACTCGACATAAAAGGCTACTACAATGGCAAAGAAGATAAAAGCATAAACTTAGAAGACAATGACAAGAAAACAGTTACAAGCAAAATCCCAAAGAAAAATGCTAAATTAGTCACAGGTCAAACAAGAATTACCTGTAGAGTCAAAGATAGAGATAAGAATGGTAGGGGAAAGTTTGGAGGGAGGGAATGAGACTGCTACCAAAAATTATGAAAAAAGAATTAGCAGCTCGGTAAAAAAAAAAAAGGCACTAAAAATATTAAGAAAAAACACCATAAAAGCAAAATTGATCATTGGAAAAAGAGGTACAAAAGCTAACTGAAGGAAATACTTTCTTAAATATTAGAACTGGAATAGTGAAACTTAATGACTCCATGAGACATCAAGAAACAATCAAAACAAAACTAACGAATGAAAAAAAAAAACAAGAATATAAACATATCATGGGAAAAATAACTGACTTGGAAAATTAATCAAGTAGAGTTAATTTAAGAATGATTGGACTTCCTAAAAGCCAAGACAATAAAAGAGCCTAGATATCATATTTCAATAAATTATGAAGGAAAATTGCTCAAGTATCTCAGATCTTGAGGGTAAACTGGAAGTGGAAATAAAATAGCTACCTCCTGAAAGAGATCCCAAAATGAAATTTTCTCACAAAAAATAAATATAAAAGGTTTGTGTATGTATTTGTATATATGTGTGTATATATATATATATATATATATATGTGTATATATATCTATATATATATATGTATATATGTACAAGCATACACACCCATCTATGTACACACACACATTCACACACACACACATGCACATACATTTAGCTCTGGTCTTTTCATCTAGAATGCTTCCAAAATATCATATACAAAGTTATCTGCTCCTTTTAGATGGAAGCTGCTAAATCTTGTATGATCTTGACGATGCTCCATGGTGTTTGAATTGTTTCCTTGTAGCTTCTTGCAGTATCTTCTCCTTGGCTTCAGAGCTTTGGAATTGGCTAGACTACAGAAAAATGAAGTAAAATAAAAAATTTTTGGTAAGTTTCTCTGATGAAAACCTCATTTCTAAAATATGTTACTGAAAGAAAGTTATAAAAAAATAAGATCCATCCCCCTATGGACAAATCATTAAAGGATGTGAACAGACAATTTTCAGAGGAACAAATCAAAGCTATCTACAGTCAAACCAAAAAAATGCTCTATATCACTATTGATTGGAGAAACAAAAAATTTAAACAACTCTGAGGTACCACCTTAAACATAATAGAAATGACAAACGCAAGAGGGAATGAGGGAAAACAGGTACACTAATAAACTGTTGGTGGAATAGTGAATTTGTCCACCCATTCTGGAGAACAATTTGGAACTATTTCCAAAGGGCTATAAAACTGTCTGTACCCTTTGAACTAACAAAGGTCAAACTCCTACCTCAAAGAGATCAAAGGAAGAAAAACACCTAAACATAAAAAAGTATTTATAGCAACTCTGTGATGGCAAAGGCTTAGAAATTGAGGAAATTCTCATTCACTGAGGAATGGCTGAACAAGTCATGCCATGTGACTATGATGGATAGGTATGAGAACTGAAGAGGGGAGTGGCTTCAGAAAAAAAATGTAAGTAGTTTGAAGTAATGCAAAATGAAATGACACTAACTAGGAGATTGGTGTACATATTAACAGCAATTTTATAATGCTAATTAACTATGAAAGACATTAATACTCTGATCCATTCAATCATCCAAGATAATTCCAAAGGACTCGTGAAGAAAAATACTTGTCTGTCTTCTAAGGGAAAATTGATAAGCTCTGAGTGCAACAACATACAGTATGATTTTTTTCATTCTTTTTGAAATGTCTAAATTTGAAACTAGTTTGCATGATTTCACATGTGTAACTGGTACATAGTTGTGTCTTCTAAATGGATGGGAGAGACACAAGAGAGAGGGAAAGAGGTTGGGACTAAAGAATTTAAAAAGAATAAAATATTTAAAATGAATAAATAATATAAATTTTAAAAGTTTCCATTAGGGAATATCCATACAATTGCAGCCAATGATATATTGACAAAGACTTAAACAAATGGATGACTCATGCAGATTTGTTTCTGGAAATGGAGAGTTTTATTTTGTTTGTTTTATTTTTTATGAAAAAGAATCAGGTCATTGTCACCAAAAGCAACAGGAAGATTTTCCTGAATATAATAGTCATTGTAGATAATGCAGAAAATGATGTAACTCTGCAGGAGTTCATTGAAGATTGTGAAAAGTTTAACTCCCACAAAATCGGTAAAGATGTTTTAGTGGGTAAAATCTTGTGTTAGATATCTTTCATCTAACAAAAACCCCATACTACAAATAACCTCAAAATATTCAGAATAATTAAATGAAGAAACTGCACTCGAATGAAAACCTTATCAAGGACTAAACTGGTACCCATAATTCACACAAATTTAATACTAGCTCATGCAAAATTAGTAACAGTGTTTTAGTAGACATTGGTTCATTAAATACTCAATTTCCAAGTTACATGAGATGAAGCTTTCAAAATATACAACAGAGCTTCCCAAATTTATTTGGGTTACCATCCCCTTTAAAAAAATTACTCAGTACCCTCAGGAAATCTACTTTTCTTAACCCTTTAGAATTGTTTTAAATTTGTATAATTTCCAAAAATCTGTAAATTTGCGAATTTTTCCTTCATTGAAATTTTAATAATGCAATATCGCATCATGTAACTGTATAGTATCATATTGTAAATAAGCCATTATATGAATATATTCCTACTGATGCATTCTGGACTTCGCAACATGGCAAGACATACTGACCTGTGAACACTTCTTTGTTACGACCTGTTGTCGAACTTGGTCCCTGAGCAGTTATAACCTTAACCTTCATTTTGTGTGTTTATTTGGAAAATAATGTAATCACTACAGTGTCAAATCTTTTATACACCTGATGAAACATGTACACAGTTTTTCAAAAATGTCTTATTTTCTCTTCTTTCCATTGCCCCCTCATTTTCATTCATTACTCCCAGTTGCACCTAAGACTGCTAACACTACTCTGGATCATTCCAGCACCGCCCCCACCAGGGGGCAGTATCACTCACTTTGGGAACATCTTAGATATGCTTAAGGAGATAAACATGTTGAAATGAGACACATGATGCATATCATCTTGTCTTTTACTGAGATTGTAGTAAAGATGATTTCACTGAGCCTGTAGCTGATGAGTCCACATCTTAATACTTTTAGGAAATTACAAAAAGGAATTATTTTTTCTACCTCTAAAACAGCTTATTGGAGAAAGAAATGACAAATCATTCCAGTACCTTTGCTAAGAAAACTCTCAACATGGTAATAAAGGGTTGGACATGACTTACATGACTGAACAACAAAAATAACCATCTAAGAGCTTATAGACAATTCAATATAAAAGAATAATAGCAATATAGTAACATATTCTATGATAAGTTGAACCCCAACAAAAAGATGAGAATTCTCAATTACATAACATGTTCATATGTTATATATGGAAAGAAATGTTATTATTAGCTCTCTTTTATGGATTAGGAAATCAAACCTCTGATAGGTTAAGTGATATCTTCTGAGTGACACAAATGATAAATATGTTAGCAGAATTTGAATCCCAAGCTTCCTGACTCCAATTTCAGCACCCTTTCTACTTACAACATTGCCAGGTGTTTGAAATTACCTACTGGAAATACCTTTAAATTTATTAAAATAAAGACTAAATTTTAATTCCATAATGCCTGAACTAGGTTTAATTTCTCAAATCTTTAAAATCTTTGGTCTTTATTTATGTCATTTGAATTTGTCTCATTTGGAATTAACAAAAGATCCAGGCATCACTATTTATAGAATGTTTTCTTCCTTCTCTTCCCCCTTCAGCTGATTCCCAGATGTCAATTGGCAGAGTATAGTAGGAATTTGCAGAAGGATGTCCTCCCTGATACCAACAGGAAGCCCAAGGGTCTAAAAAGGATGTAGCAAGCCATGATGAGGAGCTAAGAACCATTCTTTCATCATCCCTACTCCACCCGCATCTTCAGATACCAAAGACTGTTCTAAGATCTTTGAGGAAAAGGTTTCCTGCAGTCCTTCACCTCAAGGCCACCATTCACTTCCAGGTTCTAGAAACTTCACCCTCTGATGCAACTTATCTGTATGAACCTGACGGACCTCTTGCAGCCTCAGTTTGCTCATTTGTAAAATGGGGGAAATAACAGCACCTATCTCAGAAGTTTATTGGGTGGATGAGATGACAACTATCCCAACTGTTTTGCAAGCCCAGATATGCTATAGAAATGCTAGCTTTCTTTCCTTCCCATTCCCCAAATAAAAGCAATGAAGACCTTTTGAGTGAATATAAATAAGAATCTGTGTTTCAAAGAAGCATAGCTCAGAGTTGTCTGGGTCAGCACTGGGGAGCTCATTTATATTGAGTCTACTTTCTGTACTACATGAATCAATTAAGCAAACTGATTATTTTGTGCTTGATTTTTAGGAGATACTTCCCTAGCACAACCAGGGTCCTTTTGTCTTGCTAGGTAGAGGTCTAAAGCTATTATTCTTGGTTTGCTCTGTATGCATAGTGTTGTACTCATTGTATGGAGGCCCCTTAGCATAGTTGCCAACATTGCATAGTAGTCATTCTTAAATTTACTATAGATGCACCATAATGTTGCTTCCAATATTGAATAGCTTTTTGTTATTTGTTTGTAAGTTTCATTGATTTCCCCCTGTAAAGGTGAAAGCTACAGATGGTGGTTAACTCTCCCTAGGTTACTATTTAAAGTTGTATTTTTATCTCTTGCTTTCCTATCTGGTTTGAATACCCATTGATTTTTAAGTGAATTCATCACAGCTTCTTGCGATTCCTCTAGTTTGCTATACATGGCGCTTAGTATAGCTTTATTGATTTTTCAACCAAACATTTTAACTTCTCTATGTGAATATATTGAGCAATAGGCATTGGAACATATGTTTCTATTATTTCCTTAACACTAACAGTAGGCTATGGAAAATGAGCACAAACATGAGTTTCTCCACTTGTAATTTATATGGTTCCTCAGATCATCAATAGCTAGAAGTAGAAACATCCACATTAATGCCAAATTCAACATTAGGCTGAATGATGAGCAACAAAGAAATGATTCCTGACATGGAGACATTAGGTTGCAGGGTATCCTTTTCTCAAAGTAAGCTCTCCTCCTAGGTCCACTCATAGCTGGAGTTCCCAAAACAACACATGAATGAAGTATACCTAAGGTTTTCAGTAGGGCACTTCTGGGAATTTCAGTACCAAAACATTACATTAGAATGTTTCTGGCACTTTAGCAGGAAGCAGTTCCCATGTAGCTCCCAGGAGGAAACAGGATCAGACTTGAAGAGGTTGTTTTAAATATTATTTTTTTTCTTCACCTTCTGTTGCAGACATCATGATTATAAATACCATGTTCCTTCTAAGACTGGCCATATAGCACTCCCTAAAGTGTGGTGATTTTAATATTTGCTTTGCCTGCCAATTCATAGATTTTGTGTTTTAAAGACCCCGTGAAACCTGGATCTTATATTCTGCACATATATCAGCCTTATGAATTTTGCAGATTACATAGTTGAAGCTTTCATTAGTTTTAAAAGCCAGCAATTCTCTCAGCTCCCTACAGTGTTCAAAGGAAATTCAGTGTAGGCAAAATACCTGATGAGTGAGTTCATTTCTAAATAAGTCAGTTATTTGAATACAGCAGACTATACTTGTATTGGTGGCTATCAACACACACATTACCTTTCTTAGAAAATAACAAATGGGGCTGTCTGCCTTATGCCTGGATTTTGGTGAGGCAAATTGTAAGCTCCTTAAAGTCAGAGATGGTTTCATTTTTGTCTTTTTATCTCCAGTGCCTAGTACTGTGAGCTACCTGTAAATGTATCTATACTTGTGATTTCATCAGTGTAAGAAATTAACTCCCAATGAGGAAATCCTCTTTGACAATAACTCAGCATCTGATCTGTGTCAGGCTTAGAGAGTTTCCAGACACAATGAGAGCTTAGATTACTTGCATCCTAAAATAATGACGATGATGATACTATTTATGCAACTTTAAGGTATGAAAACACTTTACCTATGCTATTTTATTTGATCCTCACAAAAATCCTGTGAGGTAGGAACTATTATATTCCCATTTATAGGTGAGGCTGAGAAAGGTTAAATAGTGGACCCTGGGTCACTCAGTTAGTAAGTATTGGAAGCAAGACTGAAACTCAGACCCTCCTTACTCTAAGACTAACATCCATGCTTTCTCTCTGCAAGTCCTGAGTAAATATTAGTAGATTGATTGAGCAAATTCTTCAAATGGATATGGACAATGAGCTCATAAAACTGCCTTGCCCCAAGAAGATAGGACAACTATCCTCCTATCTCCCATCCCCTCCTGTCTTCAGTGTGTTTGTGTGTGTGTGTGTGTGTATGTGATTTTTCCCTTCATTTTGTTGCCTCTAGCATCATTGAATCCTCTGTTATTCCAAATTCTTCATAATTTCACCTCTTACTACTTTTCCAGTTTTATTATACCTTATCCCCACCCCACCCCACCCTATTCCATGTATTTTATGATCCAACAACAATGAATTTTTGGCTGTTCTTTTCATATGACATTCCATTTCCCAAATCCAACTATTTTCAATGATTGCCCACCATGCCTGAAACTCCCTCTTTCCTCATCTACATTTCCTGGCATACAAAATTTCCTCCAGGTTTCAACAAAAGATCTACTTTTGGCAAAAAAAAAAGACTTCCTTCTTAATCTTAATGCTTCTCCTCTGAGATAATTTCCAATTTATCCTGTTTACCATCTATATATTATTTGCACCCATTATTACATTGTGAGCTTCTTTCTAGGTGGAATAATTTTATTTTTGTCTTTCTTTGCCCCCAGAAATTAACATAGTGTTTGGCAGAAGGTAGATGCTTAAAAAATCTTAGTTGGTTGACTTTTCATTGTTGTCCTTTATTCATTTCAACAAGCATTTGGTAGACATTTACTGTTTACATGATATTCTTCTAGTTGCTAGAGACAAAAAGAGAAAAAAGATTTTATCTCTGCTCTCAAGGAGCTTACATTCTGCAGATGTTCATCTTGATGTAATTTTACAAAGAGGAAAATGTAGTGGGGGAGAGGGGGAGATGTGAAAGTATATGAGGGTAGTGTGAATTAGTTTGACTCTATGGCCACTAGAGATGGCTCTGAAATATATTGAGGAAACTGTTCCCATTTTTCAATTTCTTGATATCAACACAGAATGAGATTATTTGACAGTTCCATAACTTTTATTACGGTCATGCATTGCCCAGTGTCTCTCCATAATTAAGATTTTACTTGCTAACATACTGCTCAGTATAGGTCCGCACATGACATTTTTTATGAACTGACTAGGGGGATATGTGCTTGACAAGTACAAATATGAGTTATTCCCTCCTTCTTACTGTGATACGACTGAATTGTTAAGCTTTGTATGTGAAGGGAGGTTCATACAATAGTCTTTGATTGGTAAATTATAGAAAAACAAAACCAAAACCTAAGTCTCAAGGTGCTGTATTAACAGGATTAGTGTAGGAAATCCACAACTAGTGTTCTTTACATAAATAATAAGGGGGAAAAATATATTATTTTTTTTCTGGAGTTGAATCTGTTTTGTAAAAATGCTCCTATCTGTAAAAAGTTCTAGGACAGGGGGAAAAGCTTTTATTTCATTTAATATGATCATAATATAGAAAATCAAAGGCATAGCAAAGTGAGAAAAAAGGGTGAACCCCTCTGGAAAAATTTTGATCAGAACAAATGTTTAAATGAGGGACCTAAATCGGCTTAGATACTTATTAGTAGTATGACCCTGAGCAAGTCACATAATCTTTCCTTGCTTCATTCTCCTCATGTGCAAAATGGACCTAATAATACCACTTGCCACTCAGGGTTGTTGTGAAGATTATATGAAATCATATTTGTAGAGAATTTTGTACACCTTATAGTGTTACGTAAATGAAAACTATTATCTAGTATTATAATATGTGATGAAGAATTGTTGACTGTAGTTGTGGTGGTTTTCTCATCTGTGCTATAGACCTAATGTTCTTGGTGCTGCTATTGCTCATAATCACCACCTTACATCAGGAAACTCTTTGTAACAAGCAGAGATTTGGCATCACTATATGTGCCAGATCATTGACCTTTGAGAGTCAGTCCTGTTGAAGGTGGGAGGAAAAGCCTAGAATTTCTTTTCATTTTTTCCTCCTCCCTTTGTGACTCTATCTGGGAGGATACACACAAACACACACATATACACACATGTATATGTACATGTAGGTATATGTATTTATATGTATGTATGTTTAAGTATATGTTGCATGCATAACTATATATAGCTGTGTGTTTGTCCTTCATTGCCAAAGAGGATCATGCCATCAGACAAGTAATGACATGACTTGCACTTGACTTTGTTTTGAGTGAGGGAGGGCCGTGCAGGTCACCAGCCTCACTTTTCCTCCAGAGCCATCTGAATCCACTGACCAGAAATTCATCAGGATGACTGGAGATGAGCCAAGATGAAGCAATTGGGGTTAAGTGACTTGCCCAAGGTCACACAGCTAGTGAGTGTCAATTGTCTGAGGTGAGATTTGAACTCAGGTCCTCCTGACTCCTGCACTGGTGCTCTATCCACTGCATCACCTAGTTATGATGTTCTGTATCTTTTACTTTAGTTTTTAATATAAAAATAAAATTATATTTGATCATACATAAATTTATATATTCTATATTCATATATTTATTATTAATATGTTATAAAATATATTGTTTAATTATTTTAAAATTATTTTAAAAATTTTTCTCTGTCTTCATGTTTTCTCTATCTCTCTGTTTATTTCTAATACTCCCAGTATTGCTTATGTCAGTAGAATGGTGCAGTAAAATTATTTTAGAATTTTTTTTCCGGGGGAGTAACATCCTCTAGAAGGTCCTTGGTAAATTGTTAGTGGAAGTCAACATTCAAACTATTCATCTCTTGATACATTTTCCTGTTAATTTCTGCATTGACTTGGACTTCTGGTCACTTAAGGGCATAAAAGACTCACTCATATGAGCATGGCACCCTTCATACTTGTCAGATATCCCAAGAACAAGGGACTACATCTTGCCCTCCTAAGTGAATGCCTTCTTATGTGGAGATGATGGGGCTCATGTCTAGCAGACCTAAGTGCTTGGAGTAACCTTGCTAAATATTCTTTCCATGCTATGACTAAGTGAATTTCCTTTGCTAATTATTGAATGAAATACAGGTACTTCATTTGATCCCAAACATGAACCTTAACTGAGAGGATTCTGGCTGGAGTAAGGCCAATATTTAACAGGTTGACAAAAAATATCCTTGATAAATAATTCTTAAATGGAATTAACTCAAAGAAAGGACAAAGACAGTGTTAAATCTTTGAGGTAATGACCCCTGATTTCATTCTTGCTAAAAAAGGAATAGAAATAGGACTAGACTTGTGATTCCAGTCATAGGGAACTCCTCAGGAATCAAATTCCCTCTGTGAAAGCAAAAAACCCAGAGAGAAGATAGTATCTAGATGGAAAAAGTGGTCAATAATGTGAAATATAATATGTATGTATACATATTTACATACATATGTACATATATACAAAAGAGAGAGAGAGACAGAGAGAGACACACACACACAGAGAAGAATGTCAGGTTGTGTAACTAAACTATAGTTGGTAAATTTGGCAAAAGCAAATTCAATTGAGTGATAAGATCAGAATCCAGATTACAATGTGCTAAGAATTTAAAGAGAAGATTTAGTGGAAGAAACATATGGAGAGAGATTTTCTTTCTAATAATTTGAGAAAAAGAGAGGTATGACTGGATAACTTGATAACTTCTAGGATCTGTGGAAAGAATTTTGTGAAGTTGGTATTAGGATGGTGAGAGTTGAACACTTACAAATGCAGTAGGAGGAAATAATAGTAATGGTAGAATATTGCGGAAAACACATAAAGGGGAGAACCTTCTAGAAAAGATGAGAGGAGTTGAGATCAGGAGTATACAAATGGGCTTGAGCTTGGTAGGAAAGACCAACTCATTGTTAGAAGTTGAGGGAAAGGAATAAAGAAAGAGGCATGATTTTAAAGGGTTTTGAGCTGAATAGAAGAGGAGACCTCCCTTCAAATGACTTCTTGCTGTTCAATAAAGTAAGAGGGAAAGTCCTCAATGCAATGTGAAGATGAAGGTAGGGTGGTATATAAAAATTGACTAGAGAAAAGATTTGAAATATTATCTGAGAAGTATGTTAGGGAATCTGTCAGGAAGGCCTAAAAAGGATTGCCTTCCTTCAATGAGGTCTGAGTGGAAATTGAATAACATGAATTTATGGTGTACCCAGTCAGCACCATTGTGAGACTTCTAGTTTATTTCTGCAGTACATAAGTAGGAATGAAAGAGACAGATGGTGGGAATAATCCAGAGGTGAGATTTAGCAATGGTATGAGCAGGGAAAGGATAATGAGGTAAGAGATTAAATAGTAGGTAACAATTTATTGTTGAATTGGTCAAGGTTGTCCTATAATTCTTTGGTAATATCTTATATGGTGTTTCTTCTGTTCTATACAATTCTTTATTGATAAAATGCTGCAATCCACTAACACCTGCCATGAATTTCTCTGTTGCTCTTAATCCATTCCATCTCATGCAGTCTTGTTTATAGAAACACTGGAAGAGTAGTGGTATTACAAAGATTGGTTATTGTTAAAAGGTGAAGTTTGGGGTCATTTGGACAGCTGTTCACTTTCCCAAATCCAATTCAGTTTCCACTCTTCCTTACATTCAGTTCTGCTATCAGTTCCTTGTCTAATTGCACAGTCTGCCTAAGTGAGATGTAGGTACTTCTTTGATGATACAAGGATGACTGGAAGATTGATTAGGCCATAAGACTGTAGATACAGAGTTAGAAAGGATGTCAGAGATTATGCCTTTCAAACTCTACATTTGCTAGAGAGGAAAATGAGGCTCAGGGAGTTTGAGTGACTTGCCCAAGATAGTATTAATGCCATTATTTGAACCCAGATCCTTGAGTTCCAGAATGAATATTTTTTTCCTGTAACACATACCCTTGCTTTTAACAATCATGATTCTGATGACTCAGCTCTATAAGCAGTTCTTAAAACACATTTTTAAAACAAAAGGAAAATATTTGGGCAAAATTCTTTTGAATGATTATGGATCTAATTTGTGCCATTTTAGAATGTTCTAAGGGCAGTTACCTGGTCCAGTAGACAAGGTGCTATCCCAGAGTTCTGAAGACTTTTCTTCCTGAGTCCAAATCCATTCAAACACTTAATAGCTGTGGGACCCTGGCAAGTCATTCAAACCTCTTTGCCTTAGTTTCCTTTTCTATAAAGTGAGCTAGAGAAAGAAAGGACATTCCACTCATATATTTTTACCAACACACAAAATGAGTTGGACGTGGCTGAAAAGTGATTGAACAACAGCAAGAGGAAGTTCTAAGGTCTGATGTTGTTCAGCTCTTTGCCATCCACAAAGTGGAACATCAGGAGGACCTTACCATGGTAGAGAATCCCTACTCCATTAAAATTTTGCCTTAAGGGAAAAATAAATTTCCTTTAATTTATGTAAATCATCTTTTAAGTGAGAGAGTACAGTAGTATAGTAGCAGACAGGGAATCAGGAAGCCCTGAGTTTAAATCCTGTCACAGTCATTTACGAGGTATGCGACCCTGGGCAAATCACTTAAAATATCTGTACTTCATTTTTATAGTTTACACACCTATTAAATGAGAAGATTGTAGTCAGTGATCTCTAACACCTTTCTCAGATCTAAATAATCTATGATCCCATGTTCCTATGATGCAAATCATCTCAGAAATAAAGACCAGTTTTTCAAATACACACTGATTATCTTTGTGATTCTTAGAAAGTTACTTCATTTCTGTTTGCCTCAGTTGCTCCATCTATGAAAATAAGGATAATAACAACACCAATGTCCACAACTGTTGTGGGAATAAAATAAGATTCTACTAGTGAAGTGTTTTGCAACATTAAAGATCATTTCATCTGTGTGTTTATAGATATGGAAGAGGAAGAGAGGAGAGAGAGAGAGAGAGAGAGAGAGAGAGAGAGAGAGAGAGAGAGAGAGAGAGGTTGCATATTTTCACTATTCTATTGGTTAAAAAAAAAGAAGCTTGGTGTAGTAACCAAATGCCTGGATGTAAGACCAGCAGATAATTCATACAGTCTTTGTGACCCTAGACAAGTCATTTCTCAGTGCCACAGGCAATTCTGTATGATCATAAGTTGCAAATCTCTATGATTATAGCTCTGTTTCTAGAGGGAGAATTTCCTCATTGGTTATTTCCTATATTGGTAAAGTTGTAATACTGTTAAAAAAAAAAAGAAAACAACTAGAACACAAACTTCAAAGAATCTATACATGATACAAAGAGAAATGGAGATGTGCATTGTAGGAGTGATCAAGATGCAATTTAACAAGCAGGGAATCTTGAAGAAGAATTGGAATAAAGTATCACATCTACTGTGCAGTAGTAGTACTGACAGTATACTAGGCATTAGCATTACAAATACAGAAGAAAGCCTATAACTTCAAGTAAGTTATATTTTAATAGGGGAAGACAGAATATGTGGGAAAGTCATGACCAAGGAAGGCTTTTGTGGCCTGGGAAGTGACAGAAATAGTGAAACAAATAAGCAATTCAGTAATAGATCTATTTCAGAAGCAATTCTTGTATCAATTTAATTATTAAGGGAGAATTCACTCAGCACAAATCCTGCCTTCTCTGAAAAGTTTTTCTTTTTTTGTTACCTCTCCCTACTCCCCTATGGCTAAGGTTTTCATATGAGATTACTTCCAATTTACCTACATAAATGCTGTTTGTGAATAGGTGCTTTCAGTTGGCCTCATTCATTACACAGTACATTAATTACATGCAAACTCCTAAGGGCTGTGTTTTTGCCTTTTTTTGTATCCCTAGCACTTAGCATAGTAATGTCTCTTGGTCCAGTTTGTAGACTAGAGCATCTGCAACAGAGATAGAGTAGAAAATGATTGGAATGAAGATGAACTACTATACTACATATTACACACAGAGAGAGACACACCTATGCATGTATGCACACATACATATGCATAAACATATATGTACTGTATGTCTATGTGTGTATACATATATACTAGAGTGTATACTGTTATTGTGTATAACTTAGTAATTATGTATGTATCCTCTGTTTCCAGAGCAAAGAATAGAAGCTGATTACCTATCTATTAGTCTAGAGATCATGCCATGGGGTTGTTATTATGGTATAAACAAGGATCTAACTTGAAGTTAGAATGATGTCAAGCAAGTCAGGGTCGAAGGAACCCCTGGAGATTAACCAATCATCACTATAAAAAATTATTTATGTAGGATGATGGACTCTTCTTGTCCCAGTGAAACTACAAGAAAATTCGATTTTAACTTTGCCACGTCAGATTGGATTTGCCAAATAAAAATGGATTTTACCATATCAGATTGCAGGAAACTGAGTCCTGGGACTGACAGTACCAAACAAGAGTGCCACTTTAAATCTGGCCGGTCTAGACTGTGGAGGTGCTGATTACTACCTAAGCCCTAGGTATCCTTCTTCCAGAGTCTCCCATCTCAAAAGGGAAAGCCTTTTTGGTTCAATGGTTCTTAAAATCTTATATTTTTAACTTGAAAACCAATTGACTGATTTATTAGGTTAAAATAATACTAATGCAAATAGATGCTGTCTGCAACTTTTTCTTCACAGAATCTTGAGCAGAATCCTATTTTCATCCATGTTGGGACTATTTTGTTTTGTTTTGTTTTCACTTCTGTTCTCTTCCATGGATAAGATTTCAGAAATCTCCCATCATGCATCTTCTCTGTCTCCTTATCCATTTGTCAAATTGCTTTCCACTGTCACTGAAATGACCTTTGTTCAAGTGCTCATTTCTTCTCACCAGAACAATCATCATAGCTTCTTAACTGCTATTGCTATTATTATAACTAACAGTTATTGTTATCTGCTTTTACTCCTTCTCAATAGTCTCCCCAATCCCCTTACCTCCACTGTAGGTACCCTTTCAACTTCAACTCTTGAACCATAGTCAATATAATTCTTCCATTTTTCTTGTTTCTGCCAGGTATATAACAATCTAATTCATGTTGGTTTTCCTGATTGACTATGCTGCCTTTACAACAAAACTGACTGGTCTTTCATCTGTCTTTTGTATCCCCCATCAGAATGCAAGCTACTTAAGATCTAGAACAGTCTTGCTTTTTTGTGTTTCTGTTTGCATCCTCAAATTTTGCTTGATGTTATACATTTATTTTAAAAAATATATATAAAATATAAAATATATATAACCTATATATTTATGTATAATATATAAAAAACATATTATAATTATATTCATACTATATTTTTAGATATTATATTATATAGTAAATATATAATAAAATAATAAAACATAATATATAATATAATTTAATATAATGAATTATAATTATATATTAATATAATATAATTATTAATATGTTATATAATAATACATGATAAAAATATATAAATATATAAAATATGAATTTTAGTCTTCTTCTCCCTTCTCCAATTCTGGGGAATAGGGAGGAACAGATGGTGGCTAAGAATTGCCAAAAAAAACAAAATGAAGGAAGGAAGAACTGACATTGAAGTGTTGTGTTTTATTTTTTTAATGCAGAGAAATAAAGAGAAGGTAGTTCTGAAGAAATCACAAACAGAATAACTTTTTAAGTTATATATAAAATTTCTAATATATTTTAAAAGGAAAGTGTGCCATAGATAATAGTGATTCACAATTTCATGTACAATCTTCTTGTAGATTTCGTCAGATTATATGGAAGTGTTCATTTTGGTAGCTGTTAAACTTAGAATTTTTTAAAAGCATATATGCCCACTCACATGTATTCTACATATATGTGCATGTATGTAAATACACATATGCATGTGCTTATGTATACATATACATGCATAAATATACACACATATATACATGTGCATGAATATACCATTTAGTTTTAAATGCTTGCACATACATATAAACAATACATACATACACATGTACACATGCACACATTCAATTTACACATATACATATACACATCTATACACCTATGTATATGTGTGTAGGTGTTTGTGCATATATGCATTTATATACAATGTAGTTCTATTCTTGCCCTGTTTGACTCTGACCTTCTGCCCTTCTTTCCGCTGGTTGCTCTGTATTCTTTAATGATTCATTGATGCATGTTCCTCTTTTTTTTTTCTGTAACATTGCTCCTATCTAGCTGAGATCCTCTTCTCTTAACTTTCTGCCTAGATAAAAATAAAAGACCTTCTGTGAAACAAATAACCATAGCACATAGTACAGCAGCCCACGTTGTCTATGTCTGAAAATGTATTTCTCATTTTGCAGCTCTACTCTATCCCCTCTGTGCTAAAAGATGGGAAGCAAACCTTTACATTAGTTTTCTGGTATGAGGATCAGTCAGTTTTTTGGATCAGAAATCTCAAGACTATCAAAATTGTTTCCTTTCAAAATGTGATAGTGATGGTCTGGTGTGGTAGCTAGTCAGGCACACCAGAACTGAAAATTGGAGGTCTAGGCCACTCTCTTGTCCAGTTTTGTCCTAGCTTCAACACTCTGGTATTGCCTGTCTCCTGCAATGGGGAACTGGTTTCCTCATTGATCTAATTCTGCTCTCATATCAAATTTCTGAGAAAGAATTCTAATTTTGGCTCTAATGTAAGGTGTCCTCCAGAGCTGGGGTGGAAGGTAGGGGATAAGGAATCTAAAGATTACCCAGAACACAAAAATGAATCTGGTACAGAATAGCTATTTTTTTAATTCCTTGCTCAGAAAAGGAAATACTAAGCAGTAAAAAATCATTCTATGGGAATCTATATTCAAGTCTTCTCAGGACATTTGAATAGGGCTGACTCATTGACTACTTTCACCATCATGGAAGCCAGAATGCAGGCTAAATCTCTTCTGTTATTTCAGGTGGTTTGTCTCAGCCAGTGACTCTGCCTCTCATTCAGTTTTCTGCTGCCACTTTTTACCATTGTAGCTGCCTCAGTACTTTAATATTTAGTTGTTTGATTGTGCAGGAATGGTGGTGGGGTGGGGCAAGTGCAAACCTGCCTTCAAGGTTCCACAAGGTCTAATGGCTTATAAGAATTCATTTTCATATAGGCCCAGGCCAGTGGAGGGAAGGGAAATCTCTGCCTCATATTCCAAAACTAAAAGTCTTTCAACTGGAAGCCATTTCAAATGGAGAGTGCTGAATAGTGAAATTCAGTTGAACAGAAGATTAAAAGTACCATCATGGCCCATAGGAAGCAATTAAAGAATGTGTTAGGCTGCTTTGAAGTAGGGATGGGGAAAGAGAAGGAGGACCCTCCCCATTATGCAGCTCCAAGGTGGTTTTACACTATTCTTTGGGATAACTTCCTGGGTTTGATGATTCTCCCAACATCATCAGTCCCCTGGTTGTCTTTTTTTTGTGTAGCTCTTGACTGGATAGAAGAGTTTAATTTCTTTTCACTTTTCTTAATCATAGCCCTGTTTGGGACACTTTTAGATCATTATCTAGGCTATGTGGGAGAACTGGGCCACTCTATGACTTTTTACTTTAGCATCTTAACCAGAAATCCTCACAGTCAACTGTTAAATTGAATGTAGATTTCCTTTTCCCCTCTGTTGTATGAAGTGCCAACATAAATCATAAGGAAAAGATGGTTTAAGGATGCTGAACATCTGAACTGAAATTACTGATATCTAGAAGAAAAATCCAGTCAGATTTTAAATATTTTTAAAGAGAATTCTAAATTTAGTCATTTAAAAGTAAAAAAAAATAACCATTTAAATAGGATTGATAGATTATACTGTAGGAATTGGAGAGTCTTTTGTCAGGCAATTCTCAATCAATAAAGCAACATGCATTATTTAAAGGTGTCTTATGCACCAGTTACTATGTTAGACACTGGTAAAACAGACAAAAGTAATACATTCCTTACCCTCAAAGAGTTTATATACCACTGCAGGGATACAAAAAGCATTTTAAAAATGTAAACATAATAGTAACAGAACAAATATCAGGACAAGCAAAAGAGACAACTAGTTAGCAGAGGGAGCACAGAAATAATTCAGGAGGAGTATGTGTACAGATTTGCTACTTCCCATCTCTATAATAATAAACATTTATGTCATAAAAATAGCATCAAAGCTTATCCTCCCTAGTCAGAGAGATGAGAGCCAGGCTCTTCAGTATAACACAGTACAATGCATGTGAGCATGCATATGTGTGTGCACATATGTGCATGTAAGATATGCATGCATCCATGCATATATGCAATGCCTATATTGTAATTGAGTGTTATATGTGTATGCATGGATGCATGCATATACACGTGTATGTCAGCATGCACTTACAAAATACACTGGTGTATGTGCATATATATACTATGCAAAATATGTACATTTTAATATATTATGTGTATTTGAGAATGTGCCTAAGCACCCTCTACATATGCATTTATGTCGGCATATATCTATGCGTCTGTAGAGGTATTTGTGTATGTATGTGTATATATGTGCGTGCAAGCATTTAAAACTGAAAGCTATATACTTAAATATGAAATTCTTAATGCCATATATGTGTATATATATATATATATATTAAGAATATATAAAGAATATGATAGTAAGAATTTCATAACTGTTTCTCTTTCTATTCTTTACAATGTTCACTTTTCCAAGCATAATAATAAAAATATAAAAAAATTTTAAAATGCCTGCAAGTATGAGTATTTTCATCTTTACTACAATGTGCTGACAGCAATCTTCACACAACACATGAAAGGCAGAATTCAAAGTGTTAACTCTATAATTTAATACAACATACATTTATTGACTGGCAGTCCTTAGAAGGTGTCACCTGTCCTATCTTCTAGAAAAAACAAGCCTGCCTAAGGGACTTGAGGACACAGATGATTCCATCACATTTCATTCCAGGCTTTCTTTGAATTCTCATAATTATGTCTCTAATGACTGGACATATTTGTCATTTGATTTCATAATATTTAAATGTCAATTTGATATTACTTCTTATGCCTTGAAGGCATTGTAAATCAGGCTTACATACAATATGAATTCTGGATGTTAGAAAAAATATGATTACAGGGAGCTTCTGAAATATTTACCAGGCTGATTTTTTTTTAGCACACTGGCAGAAGAATCTGTTCTTACCATTTGGCTCTAAAATTATTACAACTACATCTGCTTGGAAACCATGTTTAATCATTCTTTTGTTGTCTATGTCTTTCTCTTACAGAGGTACAGTAAGAAAAAAGATCTTCAGATATCTTTGTTTTACTTGAGATAAGTGAAAGTATCTTTAAGAAGTTACTTGTGTAGATTACATCTGCCTTAAATTGGATGTTATTATCACTGGATTCTATCAGTTGCAGCTCATCTTGTAAACCAAGGCTGTTTTTAAGATGATCTTTTACTGTGCTGAAAGTTAGAGAGGTAGGGAAGGAAAAAAAAAATCCCAAAGACATCAATCCTTTACTGAGTGTCCTTGGGCAAATAATTTAACTTTTTTTCATGTCTAGCTTTTTTACTCATAAAACTGAAATAATCATCATGCCCTTTACTCAGCTAAGAAGCCTCAGTGAGAGGATTTCTATATTAAATTTCACAATCTACTTTGGATCAGAAGATGAAAGGTGATGATAATTGATAAGTTCTGTTCCTGTTTCATTAGTTAACTCCTCCTAGAAATTAAAGATTTTTTATGTTTTTTTCTTCCTAAAATAAAGTTTTAATTTTTTTAAATAAGGACTTTCACCGGGAAACACTGTACATCTTGGATATCTGGATTACTGGATAACAAAGTATGGTTTGTAAGGGGCCCCGAGAGGTTTGTGGGCTGGCCCCTTCTGGTAGTAATGTTTCGCTTGTTTCAGACATATATCATTTGCTTAGGAATAGATTTGAAACATATTTTTTTTCTTCCCTTCTCTCCAGATCTTAAAGAGCACTTTTTTTGCCCTTTTTTTGCCCATTTACCTAAAGGATTATTTTGTACTACTATTATGTGGACTGTCCCCTAATCTCTACTGTTTTGTTTGTACTTTGAGAGTAGACGTCGTGTCTTAATCCATCTGTACTTCTCCATTATCGACTAGAAAAATAGCCCTTATATAGCAGTTGTTAAATGAGTGCACTAACCTTGTGATTCCATGAGTATAGTAACCTTCACGGTGAACAAATCCTCTCTGCTAATGAGGAAGAATAATATCAAGAGTTGTGTTAAAGTGTTAAATGACTTACCAGGAGTCACATGAGGAGTAGGTGTTTGAGATGGAATTTGAATACAAATATTCATGATTCTTAATCTTAATGGAATACTCCCTCCTCACCTCCACTCCCACCCCAACTTCAAAGCCTAGATATGAGTTGAAATTTAGCCTCAGATAGCTACTAGATGTGTTACTTAACCCTGGACAAGTCACTTAACCCCATTTGCCTCAGATTCTTCATGTGTAAAATGAACTGGAGAAGGAAACAGCAAATTACTCCAATATCTTTTTCATTTTTTTCATTTATATTGACCTGGGGGGCAGGCGGAGCCAAGATGGTGGAATAGAAAGACACACACATGCAGGGTCTCCCCACACAGCCCATAAAATACCTATAGAGAGGGACTCTCAACAAATTTTGGAGCAGCAGAAATGGAGAACAACATACTGGAGGAGATCTCCAGCCCAGGATGAACCTGAAAGGCCCACGGGAAAGGTCTGTTGCACCAAACACAGAACAGAGCCCAGCCCAGCCTTGGCCATGCAGAGCAGCGTGACTCTGGGAAGAGGACAACTCGGGGGCAGAATCTCCAGTCACAGCAGCATCGAATCCCCAGTCACAGTATCATCGGTTCACATATCCCTCAACCCACAGGTGCCAAAGGTCAGTGACAGGGCTTTTTCAGCTGGCCAAGAAGGAAAAAGGGCCTTCCTACAGCTCTAACCTAAGGCAGTAGCAGCAGAAGCCAAATCTGGCAGGGAGCAGCAGTTCCCACAGCAGTCCCTACAGCAGCCCACATCCATTGTTAGATTGTAAAACATCTAGGGACACTGAGTAGCCCATTCTTACCTCAGCCCTGTATAGAGGCCCTGGGGGAGATGATCTTTTTCTCACACTGAATGGTGGCCTTGCCCATGTATCTTATCTGAAAATCAGCTCCCAGGGCTGGATCGGAGGAACTGCGGGCCAGGTGACGGTGGAGAGGAAACTGTTAAGATTTTGGGCACAAAAATCTCCCTTCTACTCCCAGACCAGTGTTCACACATGATTGTGCCACCTTGGAGGAACTGAGATCTTAAAGATTCCCTGAGTATACACCACTCTTGACAAAGGACCCAAAAGTCAAGTAACTGGTTGGGAAAATGTCCCCAAAAGTGGAAAAAAATAAGACTATAGAAGGTTGCCTTCTTGGTGAACAGATATTTTCTCCCATCTTTTTGGATGAGGAAGAACAATGCTTACCATCAGGAAAAGACATAGGAGTCAAGGCCTCTGTATCCCAAACATCTGAAATAAATATTCAGTGGGGTCAGGCCATGGAAGAGCTCAAAAAGATTTTGAAAATCAAGTAAGAGAAGTGGAGGAAAAACTGGGAAGAGAAATGAGAGAGATGCAAGAAAAGCATGAAAAACAGGTCAACACCTTACTAAAGGAGACCAAAAATAATGTTGAAGGAAATAACATCTTTCAAAATAGGCTAACTCAATTGGCAAAAGAGGTTCAAAAAACCAGTGAGGAAAAGAATGCTTTCAAAAGCAGAATTAGCCAAATGGAAAAGGAGGTTCAAAAACTCACTGAAGAAAATAGTTCTTTAAAAATTAGAATGGAACAGAGGGAGGCTAATGACTTTCTGAGAAACCAAGAAATCACAAAACAAAACCAAAAGAATGAAAAAGTGAAAGGTAATGTGAAATATCTCATTGAAAAAACAACTGACCTGGAAAATAGATCCAGGAGAGACATTTTAAAAATTATGGGACTATCTGAAAGCCATGATCAATAAAAGAGCCTAGACATCATCTTTCATGAAATTATCTAGGAAAACTGCCCCAATATTCAAGAACCAGACGGTAACACGGATATTGAAAGAATCCACTGATCACCTCCTGAAAGAGATCCCAAAAGGAAAACTCCTTGAAACATTGTAAGCAATTTCCAGAGTTCCCAGGTAAAAGAGAACATATTGCAAGTAGCTAGAAAGAAACAATTCAAGTATTATGGAAATACAATCAGGATAACACAAGATCTAACAGCTTCCACATTAAGGGATCAAAGGGTGTGGCATATGATATTCCAGAAGTCAAAGGTACTAGGACTAAAACCAAGAATCACCTACCCAGAAAAATTGAGTAAGATACTTCAGGGGAAAATATGGTCATTCAATGAAATAGAGGACTTTCAATAATTCTTGATGAAAAGACCAGAGTTGAAAAGAAAATGTGACTTTCAAACACAAGAATCAAGAGCAGCATGAAAAGGTCAACAGCAAAGAGAAATCATAACGGACTTACTAAAGTTGAACTGTTTACATTCCTACATGGAAAGACAATATTTGTAACTCTTGAAACTTTTTTCAGTATCTGGATAGTTGGTGGGATTACATGCACACACACACACACAGAGACAGAGACAGAGACAGACAGAGACAGAGAGCACAGGGTGAATTGAATAGGATAGGATTATATCTTTTAAAAATGAAATTAAGGGGTGAGAGAGAAATATATTGGGAGGAGAAAGGGGGAAAGTGGAATGGGACAAATTATCTCTCATAAAAGAGGCAAGTAAAAGACGTTTCAGCGGAGGGAAAAAGCGGGGAAGTGAGAGAAAAAAACATGAAACTTACTCTCAGCACATTCGGCTAAAGGAAGGAATAAAATGCACACTCATATTGGTATGAAAACCTATCTTACAATACAGGAAAGTGGCAGAGAAGGGGATAAGCAGGGTAGGGGTATTATGGAAGGGAGGGCAGTAGGAGGAGGGAGCAATTAGAAGTCAACTCTCTTGGGGAGGAATAGGATCAAAAGAGAGAATAGAAAAAATGGGGGACAGGACAGGATAGAGGGAAATATAGTTAGTCTTACATAACACGATTATTATGGAAGTCATTTGCAAAACTACACAGATATGGCCTATATTGAATTTCTTGCCTTTGCAAAGGGAATGAGTGGGGAGGGAGGGACGAAGAGAAGTTGAAACTCAAAGTTTTAGGAACAGCTGTTGAGTATTGTTCTTGCAAACAACTAGGAAATAAGAAATACAGGTAATGGGGTATAGAAATTTATCTTGCCCTACAGGACAAAAGAGAAGATGGGGATAAGGAAAGAGAGGGATTTTAGAAGGGAGAGCAGATTGGTGATAGGGGTGATTAGAATGCTTGGCGTTTTGGGGTGGGGGAGGGGAGAAATGGAGAGAAAATTTGGAACTCAAAATTTTGTGGAAATGAATGTTGAAACTTAAATAAGTAAATTAAAAAAACAAATAAAAAGAAAATATATATTTAACTAGGTGGCTAAAAATATTAATTTTTTTGTGATATAAATGTAAAAGACTGAACTTTGAAATTTCCTTAATGTATAGCAGTGGCCAAACCAAATAGTGACTCTGATTTAAATAATACACACACACACACATACACACACACACATATACACATATACTATATATGTGTGTATCTATATGCATATATGTATATGCATGTATATGCTTAATGTATTATACACACATACTTAGATGTATGCATATGTGTGTATATATATATATACACATAGCTGTATATTAATATATATTATGTTTGTTAATTACTTTAACCAATTAATTGCTATATTAACATATACTGCTAAGGGTTGCTAGGGGGGTCCTCTCAACTTGTCTTTTTGCGTTGCCATATTTTCAAGAAACACAGTACCCAGAGCATCAGGAGCCCCTGAATGTGTCCAGTATCAAGCTCCTCCTTGGCTGACATAATCATTGCTCCTCAAAATGGAGTGCCTATGTGTCCTTGGGAAGCAAGATAGGCTGGAATAAGGTTTGTGCAGCTGGAGTCTTTTGCAGATAAGCAGACCCTCTTATTTTCATAGTCTAGTAGTTGCCAAGAGAAAAGGAGCCTTTTGCCATCAACTTGCTATTCCCTAGGAGGAATTGTCTTGTCTTTTATTCTCATTTTTGCTAAAACACTCATCTTCCCATGTCATGCCCCTTCTTGGAATCCCCTCCTCCCTTAGTCCTACAATTATAAAAAAGATGTAAATTTCTGTAAAGACTAGGAACCCTTTGGATTCAACATGGATATTCAATTTTCTTGTAATAAACATGGTTTTCATATAAATCTCATGAAGTTGTGATTCCTTGTTGACAATACTTAATATATGATGCACACACACACATACACACACACATATATAGGTGTATGGGTGTGTTAAGCATGTATTAAACAATTATGTGTATGCATGTATATGTGTGTATACACATACATACATCAGATAAATCTATACAGTTCTGCCACCACTACACAGCTAAGAAATTTCAAAGTTCAAAAAGAAAAAGAAATTTCAAAGTTCAGTTCTATGTTACACAAAAACTGATATTATGCAGCTACCTATTTATTTAATATGAAAGAAGATGGAAAAGATACAGACTTGGGATTCCTCAACAGGTCCAAAGCCTGACCATATTTCTGACTCTCTTCATGGAAGGGAGATAATGGAATTGCTCCTATGCACCAAGGCTCAACCTCTTATCAATGATTAAAACAATGAAGAAAAAGGAAAGTCTTGAGGAAATATTCATGACTGGACCAGTTTCATGAACTGCCTTGCAGCTGCTGAGGTTTTCAGGTGTCTTGATTCACCACTGTCTAGACTCTTTCTTTTTTTATACGCTGTTCTCAGTTTAACTCTTCTGTCTTCCAGTATGATCTCAGTTCTCTTGCTTCAGATCTTAGAGGAGATTGTAGCTATTGCAGCAATAACTGCCATCTACATGGGCCTACAATAAGTATGTGATTTGATAGGCATTGTGGCAAAATTAACAACACAGGAACATCTCTCTCTGTGTCTCTCCATCTCTTTCCATGTGTCCATGTATTTTCCATGTGTCTGTCTGTCTGTCTTTCCTTCTATCTCCCCTACTCTCCTGAGATAAATGGCTGAAAGTCCCTCCCAAGAAAAAATAAATGAAAATAAGGAGTTCTAGGAATTTACAAGTTTATCTTCTGCAATTTCTCTAGTGTCTCCTGAACATATTGACATATTTCCCTTTAATGTAAACTTCTAGTGCCAGGAGAAAGCATGATCTTTAAACCCTTCATTATCCTTTACTCTCTTTAAATTGTCAATACCATCAACACTAGAACTAAGGAGAAATAAGGGTAAGGATTGAAGCAGTTATTAGTGGGAATAGGGAGCTACCAGATATGAAAACTTCCTTTCCTAATACTGTGTCCACCCAGGTAAACAGGCATCCTCCAACAGCCAGACCTCCAAAATCTTCAGCACAGCCCTGGGCAAATCGGTAGATGCCAGTCCTATGGGTGCCTGTGCAAATAGGCAGTCACCAGCATTGGGTCCCCACCATGGTTCAGTGTAGCTCAGGGAAATGCAGAAACACCTGACTGGACTCAGCACACACCAGACACCACCACTAGGACCTCAGCTCAGCACCAGGTAAGCTGCCAGACACTATGATCTTCCACAGTGCTAGGTACCCTCTGCTCAACTCCCTCAATGCAACAACACACACACAATGGTCCCTCATGGGCCTTAGGGAAACATCAGGGCAGCACCAGGTAAAGATCCAGGGACTGAAACACCTGATGCAAGAAGCCTGAGACAGTGACCCTTCTACCCTGGGGATCACAGATCAAATTTAAAAGAGAGGAAAAAGATGAAAAAATGAGCAAAAACAACACCAATAAAAGAATCTGACCACGGAAAGTTATTACACTTATGTTGATCAGCACCTACTCTGCTACTTAAACACTTGCTAAGAGTGTGGAGAATTTGGATGATTTAGGCTAGACCAAACACGTAGCAAATTTCAGAGGTAGTACTTGAATCTAGGTCTCCCTGGCCTTGAGAACAGCTCTCTATACAGTTACTCTGCCTTTCATTTAAAGGAAAACATGATCATTAACAGCATCATCACCATCATCATCATCATCAACAGCAATAACAGCATCTTCACCATCATTTAGATATGTAAGAACACAATGTATGTGTATCAATTACGTATACTTGAAACATTAGAATTAGGTTTTTCCTCTCACTTATCTTTTATATTCAATTAGTTGTCAATTTTTCTTTACTCTACTTCTATAATGTCTCTCAAATCTCTCACCACTTCTCTCTTCTCACTTCCCCTCGAAGCATAAGGTTCTGATTACCATCTTCCTGTATTGTGATATTGTGTTACATGTCTTCTTGCCTCCACTTGGTTCTTCCACCACTAAAGAGTTATAAGAATAATCTTCCCTAGAGGAAGATATTACGACACGACTCCCATGCCCCAAACCCTCCAAGGATTCCATATTGTCTGCTAAATGTAGTCCAAACCATCAAGCCATTTATTCAAGGCTCACCACACTCTTTTGCCAATATATGTGACTGGCCAATGTGACTCCCATCATTTTAGCATCATCCCAACATCCCATCATCCTGCTACATAGCTACCTGGATGTTTAGTGACTCTACTTCCAGGATTGTGTCATGGAGAACCGTTGTCTCCCCAATGTAGCACATGCAGATTATTTTTAATTGTTTCCTGTTGATTCACTTTGTGTCAAAGTAAGACCTTTGAACATTCATTTCTGGCTCAGCAGGCAGCATAAGGACCATGTTTGTCCCTAAGTAATCAGATGGGAATCAGTCATAAAACACTCATGCATATTTCAAAGTAGACAGTGGGACTCTCCACTGTACATGTTCAGACATAAACATCCATGTGCTGCACTTCCCAAATGTCAATATGCATATGCAGAAGTTTAAAGTTTTGAGATTCTCATTGTCCAGTATCTCATCCATTTATATGTGAATTTTCATTTTAATTATTCCTGTCTGCATCATACTTCTAACTTGACTGTGAGCTGAATGACACAGATTTTTTTTAAAGTCTTGTATTTTCCTGATCCCTTATGAGAAGGTAGGAATAAAGCAAGAAGAAAGAAATTTGCATTATTTTGTTGTACATTTTTCAAATTGTGCTTAGTATATTTTCAGTTTCATGTGCAATAATTCTTTTGGATTTTACTGTATTATGGAAATGTGTATTTTATTCTGTAAATAAATATTCATGTAAAAAATAAAAGGGAAAATATTTTCTTTCCTTTACTACCTACAAAGGGTAGGTCTTTTTCCATTGAACTTTGATGACTCCAGAAGAGAGAGGCTGATAATTTTGTTCAATTCTACTTTACTTAATTCCAATTCACCCACGAGTTAAGATGTAACCCTGTGATGTCACTGGTTCTCTTCAAAAATGAAAGGCAAAAAACAACAATCAAATGATTCTGTATATAATGTGTTCTTGAGATTAAAAATCACATTTTCATTGAAAATAAAAAAGCTTTCCAAGGAAGGGAATGAGAAGTTTAGAAGAGGTGATCCATTATTCCTGGGGTTAAGAGAACAATAGTTGTTTAATTTGTCAAAAGGAATAAGTAATCAATATGTCATTCCTATTTAACTTAAAATTGCAACAATATGATTTTCTTTTGTGCCAATTGTGCTAATTACATTTGTCCCAGACTGCCATTAAAAAATATTAACATTAGTTTGCATACCATGAACATACACTACCTCAGTGATGCAAGTCAGTGGCCAAGAGCATGCCAAATAGCTGGGAGAAGTTATGAAAGGAGTAAAATCTGACCATAAAATGCATAATCTACATCAAGGAATATGCTTAATTTTTATTAAAAAATAAGTGATACATTTTTTTTCATTTTGATCCTCTTTCTGTATTCCTTACAAATCCCTATTTCATCTTATTCCCACCTTGGAGGGTAAGACTCTATCCCTGTTCAAGGATTATAAAAAAAGAAATAACAAGGAAGAGGACCTTATTGGAGGTCCTACTGGAGATTATAGCAGAATCTTGTGTATCAATCACAGCTATTAGGGAGTCAGAAGGATATCCATATGAGTGACATGCGTGGAGGGCTCTAGACATGAGAACACCCCAGTGACTGGGGTGTTAGAGCGGATTGTTAAATTATAATAACTAGGGATGTTTATAGTAATATCCCCCAGGTTTCAATATTACTTTTACTGGGAAACCAACTTCATCAATGTCACAGCCTTTGGAAAGATTTATTCATTTGAAATTAATGGAACTTTAGATACTAACATTTGTTTGTGGAAAAACTTTGGTGACCACTAATGTTTTAGAATACCAAAAGTTAGTAGTTGGGAATTAGAAGAGAAAGATAAGCTTGCAAGAGATCAATCTGATCAATCTGAAAAGTGAGGGGAAGTGATGGAAGAGTTTTCTTAGATTTAAGTACACCAGTAGGGTCCTATTATCCACATTTCTCTAAGTCCTATATTTAGGCAATATTTTTTATTCTCTTTTAAGTTATGTCAATAAGAGGAGGGAAATATGGATAAGGGTCCTATTGAACACAATGATACTTAAAGGGGGCAGTCATTTCTTTTTTTCTGTAACAATTTTCTCCATGGTGACACTATTAATTATCACGAATTTCAGCAGTTAGGATACAGGCTACCATAGCTGATTAGAGCCAGGAACACCTGTACTCATATCCAACTTCTGACATATGTCATTCTTGTGACTCTGGGAGAGTTATTTAACCCCTTTGAGTCCCAGGCAACTCTCTAGGATGTACTTCCTAAATCATTGATGAGTCATAACCTACAGTTGGTGAAATAATGTCCTTACATGGGGGAAATAACTCTTCCTTCTAGTATTTTTTGCATTCACCATGTATACATGTGTGTAACATATTTCTGGAATGACAATGAAAATGTAATGATGACCTTGTTTTCCTTCATCTGATCATAGGCTCATAATATTTTGAGCTCGAAGGGACTTTTGAAACCAGCTAGGCCAACTTCCTGATAACATAGAAGAGAAATCAAAGGCTCAAAGTAGTGAAGCAACTTCCTCTAGGCTATATGTAGAGAAAAAAATGCAAAGATATTGCTCACTAAGGCTTTTCAAAACCCTTTACAAAAATTATTTCATTTACTCTCACAACTTTGGGGAATAGGTGCAATAATTTCCCTGATTTTACAGATGAGAAACATGAGGTCAACAGAGGTTATATGGCTTGCCTAGGATCAGAGCTAGTAAGTACCTGAGGCAGGATTTAAACTTCTCTTTCTGTTTCCAGGTCCAACACGATGTATTATGCCACTTAGCTCTCTACTGAGTGTCTAAGGTGGGATTTGAACCTGAATCCCTTGAATTCAAAACTATTACTTTTTGTACTGTAGTATGCTGCCTTTCAAAAGACTGTAATCAAAGAGTGTGAATTCAGATTTGTTAGAGGAGAGAGGACTTTGAAGTTTTTTTTTTGTTTTTTTATGTCTATTTATTTATTTTTAGTTTTCAACATTCATTTCCACAAAATTTTGAGTTCCAAATTTTCTCCCCATCTCTCCCCTCCCTCCACCCAAAACACCATGCATCTGAATTGCCCCTTTTCCCAAACTGCCCTCCCTTCTAACACTCCTCCCTTCCTTTATCCCCATCTTCTCTCTTGTCTTGTAGGGCAAAATGAATCTCTATACCCCTTTAACTGTATTTCTTATTTCCCAGTTGTATGCAAAACAATTCTCAACATTTGTTCCTAAAACTTTGAGTTGAGGACTTGGTAGTTTTGTCTTAATTGGTAACATGTATATCTTTAATTTTGAAACATTCTAAGGAGTGGATGACAAGCCAACTTCCCAAATCTATAATAGACAAGCCTTAAAGAGGAAAATAAAAATGGAATGTCATGTTTCAGGTAGCTTTTTAGTTTATAAAGTACTTTCCTCACTGATAATTTTGCAGAGGATTCAGTAAATAAGGAAGGCACTGGGGATCTAAGAATGATATCCAAAGTAAACATAGAAGAATTTACATCCATTTCCATTAAGAAGATTTAGGCATAGAAGAAAAGAGGGAGTCTGTCTGCCTGCTGGGGAGGGCATGTCCATAGCTTGAGATAATGAACCAGAGTGTGTGTACTTTAGAAGAGAATGAACACACTCCTTAAAACTTCATAGAGCTGTCAAGCTGGTCAGAAATCATTTGCTAAAACTCAGCATGAGCCTTTTCTTGATTTCCTTTTTATTGTTTCGATCACCTACGGATTTGGCATAACCAAATTATGATGATTCACTGTTGGGCTGCAGAGAGGTTTGTAATGTATATGGAAAAATCTTAATAATGTTTGGAGCTCAGAGTTTGCAAGAAATCATAGGAAATTGCCTCGGAGACCATGTGAAATGTGAGTCTCATTTGAAAAGCCTGGAGGGGAAAAGAATGCTCCTGATAAAACCTACTGAAATATAGTATTTAGATTGACAGTCATCATGGAAGTTAGAAAGTGCATTTTAGCTTATCCAGGTATGCTCATTTACTCAATTCTTGGGACCAGTTAGTAAGCAATTCACATAGTACATTTTGCTTCTTGATGTTTTCATTATTTGTCGAGCAGACCAGGAAGAAGTAGAGGGAATATTAAGCATTCATAAAAAGAAGCCAAGTTATGAACCATCTCTGCCAGATGAAGTTCAACATTAATTTCTAAGAAGAAAAGAGACTAAAAATGGGATTATATGAGTTTTGTGTGAATGAGAAATTTACTGCTTGTGTTATCAAAATACATGCTTCATGTTCAAGGCAACCTTTCCTTTGGAGGCTAAAGTTCATATCTCCCCACCATGAAAAGGATTTCTTTTTAGATTGAATGTCAAAGTGGATTTTCTCAATCAAAATGGACGTCTCCATCTCAGGCAATCTAATACAATAACTATTTAAGTATACCTATGCCAGAGGTAACAGGAGTGAATTTAATTTACCATGAAAAGTTCTTGACAGTATATATCACAAGGTATTTGGTCATCATTAGAACATTTCCTCACTTTGATTCTGTTTAATATATATGTTCAAGAAAGTTTGATGATTCTCAGAGTATATGATGAGAATATGACATTAGGTCTGAGAACAGGTCTTAGACATGATTTATGTTCTGTAATCCCAATCAAATGTCCCTGATTTCTTCCTAAATTTACTAGAGCCAATTTAATTCCAACAAAGTAAGCATTTATTAATATAGTGATTGGACTTGGTCTAGAAGCAGAGGAAAAAAATGGACTTCCTTTCTTTGCAGAAGTGGGAGATTATGACGGTAGAACTTCACATATAATTTCAGATTCTGTTGATGCATTAGTTGTGTCAAAGTCTTCCACATGTGCAGAATCTATTTGCGATCATAAGTATATTCCTTCTATCTTCAATGTGTTTTCTTCTTATAAATGATCTGGATAAATTTCACTTATGATTGCTTAAATTATCCTGGCCAGAATATATTTTTTTTCAAATCACAATTATCAAGGAGTCCTCTGGTCCTTAAATTATTTTTCCTTTACCACTTTTCCAGTTAAGTTGTTTCTGATATAAAATATCTTTTATTTTCTGCTTTTTCTTTTCAAAATTTGATTCTATTCCAATATTCCATGGAATATTGTCTCATGGAATCATTAACTTGTGTTTGATGTATACTAATTTGCATATGGGTAAAGTTTACATTTTTTGAATAAAGTGTACCACTATGGCTTCTAAGCTATTTATTCTCCTTTCAATTCTTTCCCCAAGAGTTTTAATTTCATTTTTCATTCTTTCTTAATTTCTTCTATATATTTAAGTAGTTTTTATGCAAAATTCATTTTTTCCTCTGAGACTACTTGTAATTGTAACATAGTTACTCTTTCCTTTTGGTTGGCCTCTAGATTAGCACTAAAATATACTGGTCACTGTTTTCTTTGTCTTGTTCATCATTTCAATTTCAGTTTCTGAATTAAGAGTTCAGGCTCAAGCTAGTCCCTTCCATCCTTACCTATGCTTTTAAGTGGGGTAGTTGGCCCTATTTGGTCTCATTCAGGTCACCTAAATGTTTTCAGTGACTTCTAACTCTTGGGGTTAGCCTTTCCCTACCCAAATCTTTGAGATTCAGATTGTTAGCATTTCAAGGCCCTGTCTGGCATCATAGAACAGAGAGTTTTCTGTCTCAGAGTTCCTGGGTCTAGTCTGTCCAATTCTGAGGTCTGTGAAGACATAAAACAGCAGGCTGGCAACTGCTGCTCCTCAGCATTTACGAGGTACCCACTTGGAGGCGTTTTGATGACTTTGGAATGTTATCCATGTAATTAACTATTTTTGCTGCTCTTGTACACAGAACCTATGTCCAATACTTGTTCCTTAATATCTTTTATTGGATATTATGGGTGGATACATTGATGTTATCTTTGTTAGGTACATTTATTGATGTTTCCTTTTCAGGAAGTCACCATTTGTATTAACCTCATTTTGTAGCTGCCGTCTTGTATAGTTTTTGGGGTCAAAGAAATCACAATAATTTCGCAATGGATTTCAGGTGATACAAATGTCAGGGTTTTGATGTAGTAGATGTATGGCAGCTTAAGTTTCTCCCTAGAACTCAATTTTGAAGAAAACCAAAGAACCTAAAAGATATAGGTAAAGAAGAAGAATATTCCAGACACAGATATGAAGAAAATTCAGTGCAAAGGGATAGAGACATACAGCAGAGTATGATGTGCCAGAAACAGCAAACAAACTAGTATACCTGAATCCTGGAGTCTATGAAGAAGTTTTAAATCTAAAAAGAACAGAAAGGTAGGAAGGCACCACATTATAAAGAATTTAAGTGTCAAACAAAGGATGTCATATAATCCTATTGGTTAATTACATTATTTTATATTACATTTGATTTGAAGGTAATAAGCAATCAATACAGTACAGATGAGTGGGCAGAAAGTGGTCAGGTAAATTACCTTAGCAATTGACTGTAGGACAGAATGGATTGGTATATAAAGACACTTGAGACCATGAACCTCAAATTAATTTCTACCCAAGGAATATTTTCCTAAAAATAAATGAGGCTCAAAAGTGAAATGAATTGCTTCAGGAGCTAGTAGGTAACCTTCACTGGAATTTGTATTGTCTCACAGTAAAGTATGGATAACCACTTGTCAAAGTTATTATACAATTTTTAAAAATTGCTTATGTGAGAGTTAAACTAGATGACTTCTGAGCACTCTGTCCCCTTAGAGATTCTTTGGATCGAAGCTCCATTGGTCTAACCTAGTTGTTACTTTCTTTGCTGTTGTTGTTGTTGTTCTAAGATGATAGGGTAATCAAAAGCAACAAAAACTTGAATAACTTATTTATTTTTATTTATTTCAATAAAATCTGTTCTATTTATTTTTTAAATTAATCTGAAAAACCTTTAAACTTAGAAAAATGATTTTATCTATGCCAATTATATTTTGGCAGAAATGCTGTTTAATTAAATAACAAGAATGTTTTGAGATTGTGGTGGCAAGAATGAAAATTGACCAGTTTCCACCAACATTATTATATCACTCCTGAGACATGCTGATATACAAAGCTATGATTATACAGTGTCAAACACATCCAGATGTTTGAAGCTTTGAGCTAACATGAATGACCAAATGAATGATTAAACTTTTCATTCAGTTCTCTTGGTGCTATGGAGATGTAACTCCAAGTAAAGTTCATGTCTATAATTCATTTATGTTATTTTCTGATTAAATGAAGGGACTTTTAAAAAGTTGCACTGGAACTAGAAATTAACATATAACATACTTAAATTCTAGCCTCTGAATTCATTGTTTCCAGATGCTTTGATAAAAAGAAGAATGTTTAAGGTTTTAAACAGTCAAGGCAATAAAGCCTTGACTAGAATCCAACTAGAATTAATGCTAAGAAAACCTCTTTTTTGTCTAGGGAATATAAAAACATACTTTGAAACACTGATCTATTCAACAAAAATAATTTCTTTTTTTCTTTTAGCATACACTGTCCCATGATGATAGATTATGTATTCATGTTTAAGAGAGATTAAAATAAATGAATCCCACTTCTGCTTTGTGTTGGAGAAAAAAAATCTTTTAAAATACTTTATTGATTTTAAAGTAAGCTTAATGTATTTTAACTGAGCTTAGAGACTTGGGGGGAAATGCAACTAATGATGGATTTTTTAATAATGTGTTCATAAAACATTAAAATAGGTCCTAGCTCCACTCATCTCTCACACTGACAATACCCTTTACTAGATTAATTTTAAAATAAATGTGATGTATTTTAATCCTGTGTAAATGTTTCAAAGATGCATTGTAATGTATTTTAATAAAAGATAAAATCAATGACACCTTCAAATCCCCTCCCACCTCCACCCCCTAGCAATAAATACAGAAAGGTACTGCTGAATTTTAGGGCTATGTCAGGCATCAAGAAGTCCAATGTCTTTAGTTTTAAGAAATTATTTCTATACCATGAGAGGCATTTCTAAATCTCTTCATGACTTGGCATAGCCATACTCTTTTGTACACTGTGGACATTTGTAATTAGTGTTTACTTAGAAAGCATATTAAGTGCTATTAGAGACCTTTGGTATAATCACTAATGAATATACAGTATTTAACCATCATCACTAATGTCAAATAGAAGAGACTGATGAGAAAAAACAAGCAACATCTGACACTGAGGATTTGCTTATAATTACTGCATTGCCATTACAGATGCTGGAATTACTCCCAAGTCATTTTCATTAAACTGATTTATCTTTTGTAAAAATTGTGGAGTACAAACAGAGTTCAATTGTATTCGTCTAGCTATGCCAATGTTCAAACAGCTGTATTTGTGAAATAAGATTTGTATGATGCTTTAAATATTATACAACTTTTATCTGGAAGAAAAAAGAAAATGAATTCTCTCAGTATATATAATATATAATGATAAAGCAAAATGTCCTGGAAATGGAATCACTACAAACATGGATTCTACTCTGGATTCTGACACTTAGTAGTAATGTCAATTTGAGCAAGAGACTTACTCTCTCTGAGCAAATTTTCTCACCTATAGTATTAATATTATTTGTACTTATTATAAGTTCTTATAGTACCACGTGAAGGGGTTTTCTAAAGACTTTTAATAAAGCTAAAAGTAGCATAGAGATGTGGAATCAGTAGGTGGCTAGCTAGCTTTGAAAAGGTCTCAGTGGTAAAAATCTTTTTGCCACTATCTGCTATTTGAGAAGGTCTTGAACCATGAATTTCAAAATTATTGTAGAGGACCCGAGCTTTGAATGTAGGGTTTCCCATTTGTAGTATGGCTTAGGCAAGACATGGTAGTCAGTATTAGTCTAGTCCTTCATCAAAGGCTGAAGGAAGGTTGACTGGGCTCAACTTTGCATGGGTTAGACAACTTTGTGGTTAGGCAGCGTGTAGCTTAGGGAAGCTATCTATTCTGAGCAGTAGCTGAAGGAAAGATACAATTGTAAATCCTAAACTATGTTATGAATAGAAATTGAAGGAATTTCTTCCATGGATAGAAGAAAGTTTCAGGACAATTATTTATTAGAAGACAACCATGTGTCAGACCTTACGTTAGATGCTACATTTACCAGTACAGATAATGAAACAAACTTATTTGTCATGAACTTATATTCTAATGGGGTTAGATTCTAATGGTTGATTCTAATAGATTTATATGTCATTGACTCAAAGTCCATTACCATCCTAGTCACCCTCCTTTGTATATGTTTCAACTGAGCAATGTCCTTCTTAAATTGTGATACCCTGAGCTGAAAATAATGCTGCACATGCATAAGGTATATCCATCCAAAGACATAGTATACTTATAGGCTTTGTTCCATTGTCTCCATGATATCCACTGTTCCTTCCTGTGAGAACCTCTAATTCTTATTTCTCATCTAATCTTTCAATATCTGTGCATTGGTATTTGAGGCCATTGATTTCATTACTGGTGATTTCTTGAATTTTATGTCTTGAAATTTCTAGATTTCTCAACAGTTACTCATCATTTTTATGTGGTTCCTCTCTATATCTAACTTTGGAGATGTATACTCCTTTCTCTCTTCCCAACCACTCTCACCTAAAATTCCTTTTGGCTTAATGTTTGAGACATCTTGAAAATGCACTCATATTAGCCATCTTTAAGTATACTCCAATTCTAGACAGGAATATGTCAAGCCTACATTGAAATCTGTGATCCAAAAATCTAAATACATTTTTCAGACCCCATTGGTGTAACTACATTTTCACTTCCTCATTTTTTCTTTATTGTATTCCTCGACTTTCATGTGCACAGTGAAGAAAATGCATATGCCCCTATTGCCTTCAGTCTTTCACCCAAGCCTTCATAATCATTGACAAGACTTGTTGGTTCCTTTCTTATTTGCCTGAGACAAGGTTTTCCCCACTCAGGGAATATTTTGGTAGAGTTCACTGTTCAGTTCCATTTATCTTAATCATATCTCCAGTTCTCTGAATCACTATGTATGCTTTAGAGAAGATGAAACTGAGAGTAGAGGAGGTTTGTCTAGGTCACAAAGCTAGTAAGAATCACAAAACATATTTGATCCCATGTCTTCAGAGTATAAAACCAACACATTTTCTACTCTATGACAGGAGAGAACTGAGTCCCACAGAGAAATCAGTATGTCATACAGTTAATTAGTAGTAGAGAAAGTACTTTTTAGAATCAGTATCTTGTTCCCAAACCAGAAGTCGTTCGATTTCATCATAGTATATCCCTTTAGTTTCAACTGGGAAAAAAAAAGAAAATTAGAGATGGAGAGGATTGTTATGCAATTGTAAGGAGGGGAGAAGAGGTCAAAGAATACCTAGTATTATGGAATTTCCATTCCCCAAAATATTAAGGGAAAATTGTAAAAATATTGAAAGGGAAAATAAAGAATATCCATCTTGTGGAAGAACAAATGAGGTAGCTCTTGTGTGTGCTCATTCATGTGTGATGTGTGCTGTTATGTAAATATTAGAAAGCCCTACTAGGATCTACAGTTGAAGTAGTTCCAGAATATCAGTGGGCCACTGTTAGAAACTACAAATGAAGTGATATTAAACCCTACATTATTTACATTACTCTGTCTTGCTGGGGGTTTGGGAGAGGTTGATGTTCATCTAAAATAGAAGTTCTTAGCTTCTGATCTGTAAACTTGCTTATGTTTTAGCATAACTGGTTCCTTTTGTAATTGTCAAACTATGTATTCCTTTATGTGCATTTATAAGCATTATTTTAAGAAGGAGGTTTTATAGCCTACACTAGTATCTCAAAGGTGTCCATGACACACAGGCAAAATTTAAAAGGATACCAGACCTAAAAATCGGGAATCAAGAATTACAAATTCTACAATTATACTCACCTTGTGAGACTCCTTTTAGGCTTGGAGGATTATTCAAGGCAGAAAAACTTTCTCTTTGTAAACATAGATGGACAATTTGCTTGCAACTTAACATCTTAAAGAAATGCCTGGGAACACTGAAAGTTTAAGTGATTTCCCCAGGATTGAACATTCAGAATGTGTCAGAGGCATAATTTAAACCCAGATCTTCTTGATTCTAATGTTGATCCATTAGCCACTATGCCATACTTCCTCTTTATGTACAGTTTAGTCTCTTGGATAAAATTACTTGAAAAGTTTTCTTTCTGACTGTTAGCAAATTCATTGCTGTGTGTATAAATCTGGGAAGAAATTTTGTCTGCCAGTAGTAAAGTAAAAAAAAAATTCTAAACAAATTTAAAAGAGCCAAGAAGGTGTAATTCTTTTTTGTGCTTGTTATGAAATATAAGGCAGATTGCCAAGATGCAGGCTATAATTTTTATATGAAAAAAAGCATTTCTTTTGCTACAAAAGTCCAGTGAAGTAACTTATTTTGCATTTTTGCTAGCAAAAATAATGACATTTCCTTGGGTTTCTTTTAATCTTAAGATGAATAAATTTGTCTGACTAACTTTCACCCTTCTTCCCACCAATTTCCATGAAAATCAGACTCCTGGAATCACAAAAAGTCTTCTTACCTTATTCAACTGGTTGTGCAATGCTTTTGGTTAGCAATAGAAACTTCAAAATAAGGGAAAATGTGTGTGTGTGTGTGTGTGTGTGTGTGTGTGTGTCCATGCAATGACACCCAATTCACCTGTTTCAAATTTAGTCTCTAGGTGAATTAGTGATGTCTGCTTCAGTAATAGACTTCATGATTGTAGCACACATTTGTGAATAAGGCTAAATGAAACTCACCTATTCAGTAAAGAAAGGCCTCTTCTTGACAGCATTTCGAAACAGATTCAAATCATTTGATTTCCATTCATTCATGCAATCATAGATTTAGTGCTGAAAGAGTTCCTGGAGGGCATTTAATTTAATAGAAGTAGAATCAACAGTAATAAAAACATAAATTATAGCACTATTGAAATATAGACATATATACATATACACACGTCTATATAAAAATTTCAGGTGTTTTCCTCAAAAAAGATTGAATTAATAATAATGTCCTAATTTCAAATTATTCTTCCTTTTTTAGTTACAGGAAAATAATATATTTAAAAGAGTCTTAAATTTAGCACATACATTTCAGTCACAACAACTTGAAACAAATGTAATGGCAGATTTCCTGGTATAATTAAGCAGAAACAACAACAAAAATAGTTATTTGCAATTCTATCAGAATGGGTTAGAAAATAATAATAAATGAATACTGGAAGTAGTTTTATTATGTTTTTTTTTTCTTTCAAGTCTTATGCTAGGACCTAGTCCTGTTGAAATCTTATGATAAAAAGTAGCTTAATTACAAATTCAAAAACTGTGCCTATACTTCAAAGTGATTTGTTGGCAAATGGTTGGATAGACAAACAGTTGAATAGATGAAAACTGTTATCTTAAGAACATTTGACTAGAGAGAAATGGTTTGTTATTAACCTATTGCTTTTAGAATTACTTCTTCAAAAAGTTTTTTGTTTGTTTCCAAGTCAGTAGAATTTACGGATGCAGGCTCAATGTGGCCCTTTTTCAATTGTTATCAATGAATGGGTGGAAGTGGGCACTTGTAAGAGGTGGAAGCTGTACAGAAAAATATTTAGGATTAATCATTTTAGGGATGAGTATTTCCTAACATCTCTTTCCTTCTTGTCACTGTACAATCTGTTAGGAAAAGTATTCTAGATGCCATACTCCTTACCACATTCTTTTGTCCCTAAATAGCTAGCAAACATATTTCCAGACACACCTTGCTATAGAACTTTTCACAAACTTCACAAATGACCATCTTATAGATAATTCTAAAAATACTTTTCATGTTTTCATTATCTTTAGCCTCTGCAATATTTTTCACTGTCATTTATTTTTAATAATATTTTATTTTTCCTCACTTAAATGTCAAGAAAATTTTTGCATTTCTTTTTACAAGGTTTTGAGTTTCAAATTTTTCTCCCTTTCTCCCTTCCCTTCCATATTCTGAAAATGGTAGACAGTTTGATATAGTCTATAAATGTGCTATTATGCAAAAATATTTTCACATTAGTCACAGTAGTGAAAGAACAAACAGATCAAAAGGGGAAAAAAAAAGAGAACAAAGTAAGTGAAAAAAGATGCTGTGATTGGCACTGAGTCCATCAGATCTTTGAATGGATATGCACAGCACTTTCTTCCATGAGTCATTTGTACTTGTACTTGTCTTGGATCATTGTGTTGCTGAGAATTGAGTCATTTATAGTTAATGATAACACAATATTGTTGATACTTTGTACAATGTCTACTTGGTTCTGCTAATTTCATTTTGCATTAGTTCATACAAGTCTTTCTGGATATTTTGAAATCTGCTTTTTCCTCATTTCTTCTTATGCAACAGTATTCCATGACATTCATATACTACAATCTATTCAACCATTCTCCAATTAATGGGCATCCCCTTGGTTTCCAATATTTTGACAACATGAAAAGGACTGATAAAATATTTTTTCACATGTAGGTACTTTTCCTTTTTTTATGATCTCTTTGGGATATAGACATAGTGGTGAGTGATTTTGGATCAAAGCGTTGGCAAAATTTGATTGCACTTTGAGCATAGTTCCAAACTCCTCTCCAGAAAGGTTGGATCAGTTTACAACTCCACCAAAAGTGTTTTAGTGTCCCAATATTCCCACATCTTCTCCAATGTTGATGATTTTCATTTTCTGTCATATTAGCCAATATAATATATATAAAGAGGTACCCCAGAGTTATTTTAATTTGGATTTCTCTAATCAAAAATGATTTATAGCATTTTTAAATGACTATACACAGCTTTGATTTCTTTATCAGAAAACTGCCTGTTGATATCTTTATCCGTTTTTCAATTGGCTTGTAATCTCATAAATTTGACTCATTTCTCTACATATTTGAGAAATGAGATTTTTATCAGCGATACTTGTTATTAAGATTGTTTCCCATCTTTCTGTTTTCTTTATGATCTTGATTGCATAGCTTTTATTTGTGCAGAAGCTTTTAAGTTTAATATAATCAAAATGATCTATTTTACATTTTTAAATTTTCTCTCTTTTATATGATCATGAATTCTTCCTCTCCATAGGTCTAAGTAGACTATTTCTTGTTCTAATTTGCTTATGGTATAAACCTTTATGTCTAAACCATGACAAAAGTCTGTCATATCTAAGTTTTCTAATATTCTGTTTACCTTACTTTCATTTTTGTTTATTTTTTGGTTGGATCTATTGAGTCCTGAAAGGGAACAGTTAAGTATATATACATGTGTGTGTGTGTTTGTGTGTATGTACATATACATATGCACTGTATATATATGTGTGTGTGTGTGTGTGTGTGTGTGTGTGTGTGTATACAGTAATATAGCATTGCTATTGATTTCATTCTGTAACTCACTTAACTTCTCTATGAATTTGGATGCTATATCACTTGGTGCATATATGTTTAGTACTGATATTGCTTCATTGTCTGTGGTACCTTTTAGCAAGATATAGTTTCCTTCCTTATCTCTTTTAATTCTAACTATTTTTACTTTGAGATCAGGATTACTATCGCCTGTTTGTTTTTTAATTTAAGTTAAAAGCACAGTAGATTCTGCTCCAGCCCTTTACGTTTACCCTGTGTGTGTCTCTTTGTTTCAAGTGAGTTTCTTGAAAGCAACATATTGTAGTATTCTTGTTTTTGATGCACTCTGGTAATTGCTTCTGTTTCATGGGAGAGTTCATGCCATTCACATTATAGTTATAGTTATGATTATTACCTCCATTCTGTTCTTTCTCCTGTATGTCCTCTCTCTCCTTTCCTTCCGCAGCAGTGTTTTGCTCCTAACACCACCCCTGATCTTCCATTCTTTCTGTCAGTCCATGCTCCCCCTCATTATGCTTGATGTCTTCCCCTCCTATTTCCTTAGCAGGTAAGATAGACTTCTAGATTCAAATGATTTTTGGCTCTTTGGGCCAATACTGATGAGATTAAGGTTCAAATGATGTGTGTTGCCCACCCTCCCATTTTTTCCCTCCATTGTAATAAGTCTTCTGTTCTTATTTATGTAAAGGAATTTATCCCATTCTATCTCTCCCTTTCTACTGCATGAATTGTACTTTTCTTTTTTATCCCTCAATTTATATCTATGTCATTCCCTCAAATTCACCTTATACCTCCACTCTCTGTGCATATTCCTTCTAGCTATACTGTTAACGATACAATTTTTAAGAATTATAAGTATCGGGGGCACAGCCAAGATGGTGGAGTAGAAAAACTCACATATGCTAGCTACGAACCCACAGGTAATGGGGAATAGAAAGTTATCTGGCCTTACAGGACAAAAGAGAAGACGGGGACAAGAGAAGGGAGGGATGATAGAAGAGAGGGCAGATTAGTGACAGGGGAAATTAGAATGCTAGGTGTATTGGGGTGGGGGAAGGGGACAAATGGGGAGAAAGTTTGGAAACCAAAATTTTGTGAAAATGAATGAAAAAAGTTAAATAAATAAATTTATATGAGAATTACAAGTATTGGGGGAGGAGTCAAGATGGCGTGGTAGAAACAATCACATATGCTACCTCCGAACCCACAGACCATAATTACCTGTAAAAAGAACTCCCAACAAATTCTGGAACAGTGGAAGCCATGCAGCAACACAGTGAAGGAGATTTCTGTCCCAGAGAGCCCTGAAAAACTGATCCCAAAGGTCCGTCGTGCACCGGCCAGGGATTGGAGCCCAGCCCTTCCCTGGCCGCACGGCACCTAGAGGAGCAAAGCAGGCTTCAGGGACGGAATCTCTGGTGGCCAAGAAGATCCCTCCACCCACAGATGCACAAGTCAGTGAGAGAGACCTCTGGACAGGCTGAGAGGGGAATAGGTTATCTCCATAACTCAGGCCCCCTCGAGAGGCAGCAGCAGAGGCAACAGGCAGATGGCCAGAGGCTCCCTGAGCAGGCAGGAGCTCAGCAGAAACTCGGGTCCATTACGGAAGGTCTCCGCATAAACAACCTGAGGGAAGTGAACCTAGGAGGTGGCCCTGCCCCTATGTGAGCACCAGAACTTAAGTCCACATTGAATAGCAGCCAGGCCTGCTGTCGAAAGCCCAGAGGCAGATTCCTTCTGGTCTTCTCCTTAGAAAACTTGAAATCCTTCTATTTCAGTTAATGTTCACTTTTTTCCCTGATATATTATGCTTAACGTTTTTGTTTAAGTGATTCTTGATTTTAGTCTCATGACCTATCTCCTTTGCCTTCCCAGAATTTCATATTCCATGAACCCCAGTATTTTAATATTGCAACTGTCAAGTCTTTGCATAATCCTGATTTTGACTCCTTGATATTTCAATTGTTTTTTCGGGAAACTTTTAGTGTTTGTTTTTCTTGATCCAGTAATCAGAAATTTGTCTCTAATGTTCCTTGGAATTGTTATTTTGGAACCTCTTTCCAGAGCTGATGGGTGGATTCTTCCAATATCTATTTTGCCCTCTGGTTCCACGCTATAAAGGGAGTTTTCCTTGATAATTTCTTGAAAGATGATGTCCAGCTCCTCTCTTTGATTATGGCTTTCAGGTAGTCCAATAGTTCTGATATTATTTGTCTTGGTTCTTTTTTCCAGGTCAGTTGGTCTTCCCATGCGATTTTTCCTTTTACATTTTCTACCAATTTTTTTCATTCTTTCAGATTTGTTTGATTGATTCTAAGGTCCCTCAGTCTCCAATTGTCAGGATCTATATCTGGCCACTGGACTCAGATGGCTTCAGAGGACAAAGTGAGGCTGGTGACTTTGCACAGCTTTCCCTCACTTAAATCTAATACATTTGTATGCCAACCTTCCTGATGTCTTTGAGAACAAAGTAACAGCAATATTGAGTCACTAGTTTCTACTTGTCAGAGTTAGCTATAAGTCACTGTAACTCTCCCATGTTTTTTTCCATACAATCATAAAGTGACACCCAAAAACAAATTCTGAATCACCATAACCAGTAAAAATCTGAGATGTTGTTTCTGTCAATTAGCTTTAGCACTTTGCTTTCCATTTGGTGAACTAAACACTTCAAGGAATTGCTTCTTTCAGTGGACTTTTTAATCTCCTTTTCCATTTGGCTAATTTTGCTTTTTAAGCAGTTTTCCAAACTGTTGACACTTTTTCTCCTAATTCTCTTACACCACTCTCATTTCCTTATTCTGTTTTATATTCCATTTCTCATAATATTTTAAATCTTCTTTTTTGAGGCCTTCTGTGAGTTTTTTTTTTTTTGAAATCACTTGCTGTTATTCTTTGGGACTTTTTCCATAGGTGTTTTTTTTTTGACTTTTAGTTGTTTTTATTTTTTTTCTATAAATTTATTTATTTAACTTTTTACATTCATTTTCACAAGACTTTGGGTTCCAAAATTTTCTCCCCATTTGTCCCCTCCCCCCTCCCAATACACTGAACATTCTAATTACCCATATCACCAATCTGCCCTCTCTTCTTTCATCCCTCCCTTCCCTTACCCAATCTTCTCTTTTGTCCTGTAGGGCCAGATAACTTTCTATTCCTTTGGGAGGGCAGGCAGTTCAATATAGGCCATACCTGTGTAGTTTTGCAAAAGACTTCCATAATAGTGGTGTTGTGTAAGACTAACTATATTTCCCTCCATTCTATCCTGCCCCCAATTTTTGCTATTCTGTCTTTTGATCCTGTCCCTCCCCAAGAGAGTTGACTTCACATTACTCTCTCCTCCCATTGCCCTCCCTTCCATCATCCGTCCCAACCCTGCTTATCTCCTCCTCCCCCACTTTCCTGTACTGTAAGATAGATTTTCATACCAAAATGAGTGTGCATTTTATTCCTTTCTTTACTCGAATGTGATGAGAGTAAACATTTTTTTATTTTTTTTTAAATAAATTTATTTAACTTTTTACATTCATTTTCACAAGATTTTGGGTATCAAAATTTTCTCCCCATTTGTTCCCTCCCCCCTCCCCCATACACTGGACATTCTAATTACCCATATCACCAATCGGCCCTCTCTTCTATCATCCCTCCCTTACCTTACCCAATCTTCTCTTTTGTCCTGTAGGGCCAGATAACTTTCTATTCC
>CM053770.1:536619929-536639391 GCA_028658325.1 Potorous gilbertii
GAATCATTTTTTCAAGAAAATAACCTTCTATGGTCTTAGTTTTTTTCCCTTTTCTGGGCATTTTCCCAGCCAGTTACTTGACTTCTGAGAGTCCTCTCCACCCCTGGCCTAGGTCTGACCAGCTAGCGCTTGGGGTCTGAGATTCAAATGCTGCTCCCCAGGCTCAGGGCTTTTGGCAGCAGGCTTGGCTGCTATTCAGGGTAAGATGAAATCAGGTTCTCAGGTGGGGGCAGGGCCACCTCCCAGGTTTAGTGCCCTCAGGGGTTTTATGAAGAGACCTTTTGTAATGGAGCTTCTGCCGAGCTCCTGCCTGCTCTGGGATCCTCTGGCCGCCTGCTCCAGGAGCCTCTGGCAGCGGCTGTCGCCGCCTCCCAGGGGGTCCAAGTCCCAGAGACACCCCACTCCCCTCTCAGCCTGTCTCTCTCACTGACCTGTGAGTCTGTGGGTGGAGGAACCTTCGTGGCCACTGGAGATTCTGTCCCTGAAGCCTGCTTGGATCTGCTCGCTCCTCTCAGTGCCGCACAGCCGGGGCAGGGCAGGACAGGGCTCTGCTTCCGTCCAGGGCTCGATAGACCTTTGTGGTCAGTTTTTCACAGCTCTCTGGAACAGAAATCTCCTTCACTGTGTTGCTGCGTGGTTTCCACTGTTCCAGAATTTGTTGGGTGTTCTTTTTAGAGGAGATCCATTGGCTGTGGGTTTGGACCTAGCATAGGTGAGTCTTTCTACTCCATCATCTTGGCTCCGACCCCCCTCCATAGGTATTTTGACATTGTTGTCTTCTTCTGAGTTTTTTTCTTTGTCTTCCCTGTCATCACAACAACTTTCTATGCTCAGGTACTTTTGTGGTTGTTTTTTGCTCATCTTTTCTTTCTTTCTTTCTTTCTTTCTTTCTTTCTTTCTTTCTTTCCTTCCTTCCTTCCTTCCTTCCTTCCTTCTTTCCCTCCTGCCTTTTAAATTTTAGGTCTGGATCCCTAGGTGGAAGGGACACTGTCCCAGGCTTGTAGTGCCACTGGCTACAGGTCCTGATTTGTTTAACTCATGTTGCACTATTGTTGCCCTTAGGCCCCCCAGGGGACTCCTGTGTCTGGTCCTGTGAGGAGGGAATGGGTTGGCAGTTGAATGGTACAGCTGGAAGACACAAGATTTTGGAAGCTTAATTGGAGGTGAGATGGAGTGTTTCTGCACATGGTGTTCTGGCCTTCTTTCTTGTCTGGCTGGAGGATGCCTATTTTCCTGGGGCTAAGCTGAAGTATGTGGTGATTCTTGGAACTAGAATCAGCTTGTGCCTCTTTCTATGCTAAAAGACAATGGAGGTCATAGTGTTGGCATTTGCTGGCTCCAGGGGCTCAGGATCTCCCACTGGTTTGCTGGGATGTTTCCTTTCCTCTGTATGTATTCCCCTTTTGCCCAAGTGAGACTGACCTTTCTTGCTCATCTTCCAAGTTTCATGGGCTAAGCAATTGTTTCTGCTTTTCCAGGATTTGAGATAATATATTATTGTATGACTATTTGAAGGCAAATATTGAAGACTTACAGCAATTAACTGTTTATCCCACCATCTTGATTCCTGGAAGTTCCTCCTGTCAGTGTCATGTATGTTTTTCTACTTGATTTCTGTGGCATCATTTTGTTCTGGTTTTTTCCTACCCCTCTAGTCAATTTTCTTCTATTTGACTAATTGTTTTTTTTTCTTTTTATCAATTCCTCTAGTTATATGTCCTTATTGTTCTGTTCTCTCTTCTGTATTAGTCGTCTTCACTTTTACAACTTCATCTGTTCTCACAGACTCATCAGTCACTTTCACTTGAATGATTCACCAATCTGCATGTCAATACTGGAATTCTTGGCACATATCAGTGAAATATCAAATTGTGTATGTTCAAAATAATATTCCTTATTTTCCCTGAAAATTTGTTCTTTTGCTTCTAACTCTCCAACTTTTGTCATGAGCATCACCATTTGCCCAATCCCAGAATTGCAGAGTTTGGAAGTTAGGAGAGAATGTAACAGCCAATTACTCTACTCCATAACCAAAAATAATCATCATTATAACATGTCCAATGAATGACCACATAACCCTTCTTTGAAGATCTTTATTAAAGGGGAACCCACAACCACTAGCAGCAGTACACTATACTCTTGGATGCTTTAAATGGTATTACACTACCCCCATCCCCTTCATTAGTCTTAAATCCTCTTCTTTGTAAGTCATATCTTTTACTCATAATTCTTCCCTCTAATATAAACCAAAAAATCATCACTCTCCAACATGGTGACTCCATAAGTACTTGAAGACAATTATCAATTCTGCCTGGAGTCTTCCTTGAATAAGATAAACAGCAACAATTACTTCAAAAGATCAACATATGATATGAACTGAAGGTCTATCACCATGCTGCTTGCACTCCTAAATATTGACACCCAGAATTGAACATAGTACTCCAGATATATTCTAACCAGAGTTCAGCAGGCTCATTGGCTTACTCTTGGAAGACATACTCAAGATCATATTCCCAATGCTGACTCATATTGATCTTGCAATCCACTAACCTTTCCCCTAGATCTTTTGTAGACAAACCTTTATGGAGTTGTGCCTTCCTCATCTTTTGTTTGTTTACTTGATCATTTGAATCACAATATAAGACTGCAATTTTATGCCTACAGAATTTCATCTCATTAAATTCAATTCAGTGCTTTCTGTCATGTACTTCATGTCATGAAGTATATTAGTTATTGCTCCCTGTTTTATGTCATTTTCAAATTTTATCAGTGTGCCATTTATACCTTTATCCAAGTCAACGATAAAAACATTACACAATACAGGGTCTTCAGATACTCTCCTGGAGATGTCCAACCAAATCAACTTTGAACCACTAATAGATACCCTTTCAGTCCAGCTATTCCAGCAATTCTGAATCTGTCAAAATATTTTCCCCACAAATATAGAATGTACTATTTTGCCACTCTTTCCTAAAGCTACATAAACTTTACAGAATTCTGCTGAACTACCAGTTTAGAAACTATAAGGGCTTATACTGTTCTTGATGAAGCCATGCTGTGGTTTTGTAATCACTATTTCTCACTCTAGATAGCACTAATGTTTAAAATTTTTGTGTTATCTTTGGCTTTTCTCGTTCTTTTATCCCTCACTTCTAATCAGTTAACATGCCTTATTGATTCTAACTCTGCAAGGTTTTTCTAGCTTGTCTCAACTTTTCTATTACTGCTGCCAAAATGGATCTCATTATTACTGATCTGGCCTACTGAAACTACCTTCTAACTCTCTCTGCTTCGGGCTTTCATCTTTTATCTTCTCCCATTCATACTTTAGAACAAAGTTATTTTCATTTCCCACATTTGCATGTAATTTCTTTCTCAATATCCTTCTATGGTTTCATATTCTTTATGAATATAGTTTAAATCCTTTAATATGGCTTAAAAGTCATCCATAATGCTATCTGGAGTACCCCCTTTTGCTTGCCTTTCTTTTAAAACCTCCTGAACCAGGTCTACCCAAACAATATGGTTACACACGTTTATATTCGTGAGGAATCAACAAATTCAATTCTGATGAGGTGAGAAACAACCAAGCCTTACCATACGCCTTGTCATAGAGTTTGAAAATCCTTAAGGTCTTACCATTTGTCCTCTGAGTATGTCTTTCAGTCAACCAGTCACAGTCCACTAACCTGCTGATATGTCCTAAGGACTCCTGGACCTTGCCCTTTTCCATGCTGCTAAAATCTTAAAATTTTCTTCTTTGAAGTTGAATTCTCAAAAATGTTTTTTCTTTTCCAATCAGAGTAGTGATTTTTTAAGATTCTGACTATTTTTTCTTTGTAATTACATCCTTAGCAATAAGTGTAGTTCTTGGTAAATAATAAGTGCTTTTTGTTGTTGTTGTTAAGTAATTTTTGACTCAGTGATGCCATTTAGGGTTTTCTTGGCATTTCCTTCTCCAGTTTATTTTTACAGATGAGGAAATTGAGGCAAACAAGGTTAAGTGACTTGCCCAAGATCATACAGCTAGGAAGTGTCTGAGGCTAGATTATAACTCAGAAAGGTGAGTTTTCCTGATTCCAGGCCTGGCACTCTATTTACTGTATCTATTTATCATATTACCTAACTGGTCCAATGAGTACTTAGTAAATTTTTTTTCATTCATTCATTCATTCAGAGACTAATACCTTCCTACCTTTTTCACCTTAATATAAATTATCCTTCATGTGCACCATGTTTTTCCAAGCTAGTTTCCATGCTGTGTCTTATAATTATTGTACCTTTTTATTAATATGCCTGCCTTTCTTCATATTATTGTCTCTGTTTCATTTATATTAATCTACTTACTTTAGTCAGCATTCATTTCCACAAGATTTCGAGTTCCAAAATTTCTCCCCATCTCTCCCCTTTCCCTAACCCAAGATGGAATTCTATTTGTAATGCCACCTCAAACTTGTGAGTACTTATTCATATTTTCATATTTTCCAACTCTGCTCTAAGGCAACCTTGTCCATGAACCCTTCCAGTAAACTATTCTACTCCTTGAGAGTAGGGAAATTCCTGTTCTTTTTGTCTTGTCTCCAGCACTTGCCATTATGCATTGCATTGATTAGGTGCTTAGTAGATGCTTATTGAGCAGAATCTACCTTAAAAAGTAATTTTTCCATCTTTTGTCCTTGTATAGAATATTTATATAAATACTATGCCTCTACTGGAGTCCTGGTAATTCAGTAGCTCTATCACATAAGTTTGAAACTGTATGGAAATCTACTAAAAAAATTTTCCGTCTATGTTTTTGTTAATATGTTTATGTTTTAGTGTCTATGAGTAAAATCTCATTAATTACAAAATTCAAGTAGAGCATAATTTAACTAGTGTAAAAGGATTCCACACTCATTTTAATTGTAGCATAGCTGAACACTAAATAATTCAGCACTTCCAAAGACTGGTTAGTTCTAATGACTCCACATTATGGGCAGGAATTCCCTGATTTAGAGCTTTTTAGCATGTCCTAGTCTCTTATTGGCAAGTAAACTGTGAATCTTGGATTCATGGCTTCATTTTGCAGTTATGTTGAACTAATAAGTAATATTTCCAATTACCTGATCAATTGAGGTGTTTTTGCTAGTACACAACAAAAGACAGCATTTTAGGTCACAAACAAGCATTATTGAGTAGGCCTGAATATTTGAGTTAATACTAGGCATTACAGCTAGAGAAATCCTAAAAGGTAATCTAATCTAATCTTCTGTTTTCATAAAGGAGTACACTGAGACCCAGAGATGAAGTGACTTGCCCAATGTTAAACAGGTAGTAAGGAAATGAGTCAGGATTCAAATTCCTATTATTCATATACTCATTTTACTAGGTTAAATATTAATTTTGTTATATAATAGATATATAATTTATATGCCAGAAGTAAAAATCTTTTTTGGGGGAAGAATACTGAAGTCCATATTCAGATCTTGAAGAATGCATCCCACTGAAAAGTGTAATTCTTTACAACTCCTAAGCACTCTGTTTAAAAAGACAGTTAAAAATTAACTATTAATAACAACAAAGGCAAAAACATTATGTTATTCATGTCAACAATTCAAGCTTTTGCTGATTGCAATAACTTTTATGTTTTCAGTTGCATATCCCATGACTTCTGGACCAAAGCCTTCTTCCTACTATAATACAGTAATAGAATATAAATCTGTAAATAATGACACATATAATTTAGTCTAACCTCTTCATTTTGCAGAGGAAAAAACTGAAGGTGAGAGAAACTAGTAGATCTGAGATTTAAATCTAGCTTCTCTGATGCAAAAGAAACTAGTAGATCTGAGATTTAAATCTAGCTTCTCTGAATCTAAGTTTTGCTATATTACCTCCCTTTCCAGTGATCTGATGTTCACTTTAGCCTTTTGGATGTTTCTTTTCAAAAGGCACATTGGAACTTCTTTTCTGATATAAGTGCTAACTAGCTACTTCAGAACATACATCCCTTAAAAAAAATCTAGATTTGCTGAAAAATTTTTACTTTGTGCAAGTTCAAGATCACCATACCTGGGATAGGTGGAATACTGGGGAAAAAAGGGGTCTTAATGTGTCCTTGGAAAGTGACCTTGGAAAGTGTAAAGTTATGAATTAGGTCCCACTGATGCAGTGCTTGAGTATATATATGAAATCACATTTCTCTTTAAAAATCACATTTCTCCCTAGTCTCAAAATACTATATCAGGCAGTTTTTCCCTAGCACAATGACACAACCTGCCCCAGCAACAACCATTATCTCCCTTCTTGTTGCAGCAGCCAGCTGCACCTACAGAATTTGTTAGTCAGAACTATGTACTGACTGAACTAGATGTGCACTGGATTATAACGACATCTACTACTCACTGACCAATCACATATATATCCTAGACTTAAACATACATATGCTTCCTTATGTTTACCATATCTAACAAAACATTGATGAGAGAAACCTGGTATTTCTGAGTGACATGTCAGGCCTAAAATATACCTTCAGGCAGTCCTCCCTGGGGCTATTTCCCAGTCAGTTTTGGGTAAAATACCTGGGCAGTAGATACCAAAAGTGCATGTTCATTTAAGAACTAACCACTCCTTGATCCCATCCCAAAACACCTAGTTGGCATATTTGGCACATGCTGTACTGTGGAATATCCTATATAAACTTTACCTATACCCCTCCAAGGTTGCAGGTTCCCTGAGAACTCTTGCCCACTGAAAAGCACAATAAATCTTTACCTTCACCTTACCAATGCTTGAGTTTTTTAATTCCTTCCAGGTGGCCTGCCCCTGGTACCATGGTCTTTGTGGGGGTCTCACCACCTTCCTTCCACCCTCATCACCACCATTCTGGAAAGAAATTTAGAGCTACGTTGAAAAGTTTTTGAACTATGGACTTCCTTTGATATACCAGTAAAATTACTGAGTTCTACATAACAAAGAGATCAAAGAAAGTGGAGAAAAAGATGCAGGAGGGCAAAAATATTCCCATCAACTCTTTCTATTTTAGCAGTTATAGATGATGTTTTCAATTATCAAATGGCTGAAAAGTCTATAGCATATTTAATGGAATAATATTAATATAGGATGAAAGTGATTATTTCTGACAAACCTGAGAAATTTTGTATTAACTGATTCAAAGTAAAATGAATAGAACCAGATCAGTTACTTAGAAAGTAATAACATTATAAAATTAACTTGTAAAGACTTAAGAACTATGGCCCATCTTTCTTCTATAATGTTCAATAATACTTATCTCCTACAGAAAGATTCATGCTTTTTTGGCCCTGACAAACAAAGGAGTGGATTTGTTTTCTTGGAATGTGCGTGTGTGTGGGTGTGTTTGTGTGTGTCTATATGCACACATATACAAGCAGATATACACATATGTGTTGTATATACATGCATATATGTATACATTGTGAGGGAGAAGCTACTAATAGAGTTATCTAAAAGGGAAAAATAAAAGAAAAAATGAGGTATTCTTTTTTTTTTAAGGCAATCAGGGTTTAGCGATTTGCCAAGGTTCACACATCTGGTAGGTATCTGGGTTCAGATTTGAAATTAGTTACTCTTGACTTCAGTGCTGGTGCTCTTTTCACTGCACCACCTCACTGCCTGAGGCATCTTTAAATCACACAGAAAGGAACAGAAAGAAGTTTAAAGGGAAAAAAAGAAAATTAGAAAATTTAAAAGTACTAATTTTATGATATATTTTCCAAAAAACAGGATGAATGCAATGAAATTTTTAGATTCTGTTTTTCATTGTATATGCAAATGTTCTCTTTCTTTGTTTCTCAGGTTCATTAAATTCACAATAAAATAAAAAAACAAAAGAAGAGAAAAGAAGAAAAAAGAAATTAAAAAAAATAAAAGAAAAATGACCCCCTTTTCCCCTTTTTATCAGTTAACTTCTGTCCCAACTTGACTGGATAGTCACAGTCATTGACCTCATATTCATTTCAGATAACTACCTCTACCTCACATCTTAGATTTGTATATTCTTCTAAACATACTAAAAGTATGTGATGAGTGCCCCGACATGATCATACCTTTGATTTCCCAGAGCTTTTGTGGTCAGGAAACCCTACATATCCTTCAGTTTCCTCTAATAAGGAACCAAGACACTCTATGTAAATGATGTTTTTTTAAAGACTGTAAGTTTCAAATTTTAATATACAAAAATCCTCCTATATTGTATAGAGAATAAAAGTTGTTCCTACTTGGATGCATTTATGAATTAAATGATAGCAAATTATTAAGATTTCTTCATCTATGGACTTCCCAGTAAATTAGAATAGCATTAAGTGTAACACAGCCGTCAAGTGAAGAGTAATCAAGAATAGTGATTTAATAAGTGGAATATTTCTAGTTGTGCTAAATGGATCAGCTATACAAGCCCTCTGCAATATTTTATTGTGAAGATAATGTCATTTCATAACAAAATACAACGTTTGATTTTTGTCCTATATAATGAGATATTATTATAGTACTTATCACACATAAGAAGAGTGTCTCTTTGGGATTGTCACACTTTGGAGCTCAATGGGGAATACTTCATTTTAAGTATTTATTTTAATTAATTGAACGAAGGAAAATAGAAAGCATTCAGCCTCTCTTTAATGAAGCTAGTAATTCCCTGCCCTGTAATTTCCATGGACTCACCTCTATACACCTCAGAGCCAAGCAGCATCAGATACAATTTCTCAATAGAAAGGTTAATAATTGCTCTACTTAATACAAGAGGCTAGAACTGGAAGGGAACCTTAAATCATTTCATTCCACAGAATCATTTTAGGGATAAAGAAAGGGAAGTACAAGAATTTTAAGGGACTTGCCCAAAGTTTATAACCAATAGCAGGGGCCAGAGCCCAGGTCTTCAAACAGTCAATTCAATCCCCTAAAATGATACACATAATCATAGTTATGACTTGTAGATGAAAATTATGTTCAAAGAAGGCAAAGTTATTTTCAATTCTATTTTACAAACAATTAGCAATGGCCTACTCTATGCCAATAACTGTTCTAAGCACTGGGGATATAAATAAGAAAAAGAAGACAGTCCCTGCCCTCAAGAAGTTTACAGTCTTATGGTGAAAGACATCACAAAAGGAAGGGAAATGAGGAGGGACAGAGGACTGGATACCAGGGGCTACTGAATCCAGGTATAACAACAGATGGGAAGTTGGGTGATGCCTTAATATCAACTCAGAAAAGGAGACTATGCAACATAATATGTTTCTTTCAGAACTGTTAGAAGTTTTAAAAATGCAAAATTTTCTAAGTATTTTTGATCTTCATCCATGCAAAACAAGCTTTTAAATGCTGCTATTGTTGTTCAGTTGTTTCAATCATGTCCAATTCTTTCTGATCCTATTAGGGGTTTTCTTGCCAAAGATACTAGAGTGATTTGTCATTTCATTCTCCAGCTCATTTTACAGATGAGAAAACCAAGGCAAATGGGGTTTAATGACTTACCCAAGGTTAAACAGCTATTAAGCTTCTTAGGCCAGACTTCAATTCAGGAAGATGAATCTATCCACTGTACCACCTAGCTGCTCCTCAAAAATACTACACTATGTATGTAACTGCATTTCATCTATGTGGTCAGCCTAAGGTAGACTCTGCTCCAAAGGTGCATATCGACTTCTCCTTTGTAATTTATAATCCCAGAGAATTGCTTACATCAAGGTGGCCTGGTAGTGACCATGCCTCTAGGAAGAAAATACAATATGACCCCAAACTTTCTATGGCTAAATTCCAAATGGTGTGAGATATTGATCCATTAGAGAGTAAAAGATCATTGAGACAAATCCTAGATTTGTTGACCTTTGGACAGATTTGTCACTGAAAGTCTAGAAAATGTTCAAAATTGCAAAAATTTCTTGGCATAGAATTTCATTTCCCAGATGAAATCTATTATACAGTATGAGTGGGTCTGGGTAGATTTTTGATGACTTAGGAAGTAGTAAATATGACTAATGCACGCGAGAGGGAACAGCTGTAGTGGCTGTGACCAATAGTAAATGGAGTATGCCTTGCATGAGAATTGACTTTAAATTTTGAAGTAGTGGGAGGTTTTCTTCTTCCTGCTCATTACTCTAGTCATTGAGGGAATCTAACCTGGAGTATCTACTAGAACAGTGGTAAAAATGGTTTCTCTCTCTTTTCTTTTTCTTCTCTTTCTTATTTTTCTCTTTTTTCTTCCATTCTTCCTTCCTTCCTTCTTCCCTCCCTCCCTCCGTCTCTTCTTTCTTTCTTTCTTTTTTTCTTTTGTGCTTACTTTTTTAAAAAGTGAGCATTATTTATTCCTAAGTGTTTCCCTCTTCTTTTAACGTGCTTTCTGATTCCTTATAATGCATTTTTTTTTCTAAATAAAGGGAGACATTTTAATAGTGTTGTCTGTGAATGACTTTGCTACATAGTGAAAGTAAGTATGACAAGGAACCAAAAAGTCATTTGTTTAGGCAGAATGGAACTAGCTATAGATTCTCATCTGTGACATGGTGACTAGAAGTTATATGAAGGCTCAGAATTTAATTTTCATTTAATTGTCAGTACATTTGCATAAATACCTCAAACTAGAAGTTAAATAGGTTCAGGGCTTTGTTTCTTGTCTATGAGATAAATAAATCATTGCCTATAGTTGACTTGGTCACCTAAGAGCTAGTCTGGTTTTAGACCTCCAGTCTTTTGACCCTTTGTCCCAAGACCGGCAGGATGTTTTCAACCAAATTCCAAAGCACTGGGATATTAAATAAAGGTATCTAGATTTCAAACCTCTGCAAAACTCTCCCCAATCACTTCCCATTTTCATAACATCATATCTTTGTTTTGGGACTGTATATAGGGTGATCATCAGTGTAACCTGGCAATGAGAAGAGTGAGGGGACAGAATGAAACTTTTACCTAGCAGGGCTTATAGTTCAAGTAACCAATATTTAACAGAAACAAATGTAAAATTTACACTAATATAAATAATTATATTTGTAATTTTTTTTTTAATGTGAGGTGTCTGAGGCTGAGCAATCTCCTGCCACCTTGGAGTAGAGATCTAGAAAGTAAAAAGGTAAGACAACAATGCTAGCCACATGAAGAGATAGATGTAGTCTAAGATTTAGTCTCACCTCTTTCTGTTGGGAGAGAGCAATATCCTCCTAATTTTAACTCTGTCCTTCTTAGTAAGACTCAAACAGGGTGGATAGATGAATTATAACCCACCCTCTCCACTGCCCAGATTAGATCATAGACTTGTATCTTATAGAATAACATTATCCCTTTCACCACTATTCCATTTCTCTCAAGCTTGATCTTTTCTTGTTGCCCCAGATATGGTAAACTCAGGAAGAATAGAATCTAACCTGACCCAGGCATGCATAGAACATAGACAGAAAAGTTTTTGTCACCCACTTCCATAGTATCCATTCCTTGGAATCCCCTGAATCACCATGGCTGCTAGCTTTGTGCTGTGGAAGAGTGACCAATAGGTATCTCCAATGTCATCTTCATTCACACATATACATTAAAAAGCAACATATACCCATATGTATATATATATATATATATATATGTATGTGTATACACAAACATACATATATATGTGCACACATACACATATACATGTATATATATATACTATATATACATACACACACACACACACACACACACACACACACACACACACACATATATATATATATATACAAAACACACACATATGATAAAGGATAGTTTTCTGGGATGGGGAGGGACATGTTAAAAGTCTAAGATATATTCCTGACCTATGGCCACTGGGTCCAAATGGCTCCAAAGTAGAAAGCAAGGCTGGTGACTGCACAGTCCTCCCTCACTTAAATCCAATTCATTTGTAAGCCATGGCATCATATTCCCTGAAGTCATGGTCCTCTTTTAGAATGAAGAACAAACAACAACCTGTGACTAGTCTGAGAGGTCCATTAGTGACAGAACTGATTAGTTTCAGTTGGGCAATTCAGCTCCTCTCCTGTCCTCTCCTGAACTCTCCTCTCCCCTGTTCTCCTCTCTCCACTTGGGGAATCACGACCTTACCTGAGGGTGATACACCCAAAGGAAGGTAAATTTTGAAGGATGAAACCTACCTAGATATCTTGGGGTTTACTGGCTGTTTCTTTCTTTAAGACCATTCCTTAAACCCAATTTATTCTGGTTCTCAGGGATTGACCAACAATAGATTCTTACCCAAGTGTCACTTAATCGTTATCATTTGGGTTCTGAGGCTCAAACTGAATGTAAATAGGAATTGTTTCCCTTTTGGCCAGAAACCCTGAGGGTTGTCCCCTCCCAGTTTGTTTGTGTGTTTGGATTAAAGGGGTCATCCCTTGGCTCACTTCTTAAACAACCCTAATCACTCAGTGAATATTCCCTCAGTCAAAGTGAGTATTTGGAAAGATCTTAGCTTAAAAAGGCCAAGGTTTCTCACTGCACTGTGTGCCATCTCCAGTTGTCCTGACCAGTATCTGGTCACTGGACCCAGACAGCTCCAGAGGAAAAAGGAAGGCTAGTGACTTTACCTCCCTCACTTAAAGCCAATGCATTTGCAAGTCATGGCATCATCTTCCTGATATTGCAGTCCTCTCCAGGAAGGACAAACCAAAGTTACACAAAATAAACCCAAAGATATCCATAAAACATCTATTAAGATAGTTCCTGTTCTCAAAGAACTTACATCGTACTGAAGTCATACAGCGTGCACTTACGTAGAGAGATACAGAGTTGTTGCAAAACACTTAATACAATTTTAACCTATGAAAGCTTACAACTTCACAATGAGTTTTATATGCATTATGCAATACATAGGAAACAGAAACAAAGTAATATTGAGGTAGCTTAACATCTGAAAGGGCTGGAAATGGCTTCATGAACCTGTTGGTGTTCAAGCAATTTTTTTCAATTTTAATTTGTTGATTTATTTTTTGTTTTAAACATTCATTTCCACAAAATTTCCAGATCCAAATTTGCACCACATATCTCCCCTCTCCCTACTCCCAAACACTGTGCATTCTGATTACCCCTTCCCCCAATCTGCCCTTCCTTCTATCACATCCTTCCATTCCCTTATCCATATTTTTCTCTGTTTCTTGTAGGACAAGATAGATTTCTATACCCCATTACCTGTATTTTTTATTTCCCAGTTGCATGCAAAAACAATTCCCAACATTCATTCCTAAAACTTTGACTTCCAACTTCTCTCCCTTCCTCCCTCTCCACCCATCCCTACTGAGATGGCAAGCAATTCAATATAGGCTCTATATGTATAGTTTTGCAAAAGACTTCCATAACAGTTATGTTGTGAAAGACTAACAATTTTTCCCTCCATCTTGTCCTGCCCCTCAATTATTCTATTTTTCTCTTTTGACCTTGTCCCTTCCCTAAAGTGTATACGTCTAATTACTCCCTCCTCACATTATCCCCCCCTTCTATCATCCTCCCTATACCCTACTTATCCCTTTTCCCCCACTTTCCTGTAGTGTAAGATAAATTGTCATACCAAATTAAGTGTGCATGTTACTCCCTCTTTAAACCATATGTAATGAGAGTAAGCTTCATATTTTCCCTCTCACCTCCCCCCTTTTCACCTCCACTGAAAAATCTTTTTCTTACCTCTTTTGTGAGAGATACTTAGTCCCATTCCATGTCTCCCTTTCTCCTCCCAACATATTCCTCTCTCATTTCTTAATTTTATATTTTTTAGATATCATTCCTTCTTATTCAACTCACCCTCTGTCTCTCTGTCTCTCTGTCTCTGTATCTCTCTCTGTCTCTCTCTCTCTCCATATATGTATATAATCCCTCCAACTGCCTAAATACCAAGGAAAGTCTCCGGAGTTACAAATATTATCTTTCCATGTAGGAATGTAAGCAGTTCAACTTATTAAGTCTCTTATGATTTATTTTCTTATTACCTTTTCATGCTTCCTTGCTTTTTGTGTTTGAAAGTCAGATTTTCTATTTATCCCTGGTCTTTTCATCCAGAAAGTTTGAAAGTCCTCTACTTCATTGAATGACCATTTTTTTCCCCTGAAGTATTATATTCAGTTTTGCTGGGTAGGTGATTCTTGGTTTTAATCCTACTTCCTTTGACTTCTGGAATATCATATTCCAAGCCCTTTAACCCCTTAATATAGAAGCTGCTAGATCTTGTGTTTTCCAGATTGTATTTCCACAATACTCAAATTGTTTCTTTCTGGCTGCTTGCAATATTTTCTCTTTGACCTGGAAACTCTGGAATTTGGTTATGTATTCCTAAGGGATTTTCTTTTCACATCCCTTTCAGGAGGTGATCAGTGGATTCTTTCAATATTTATTTTGCCCTCTGGTACTAAAATATCAAGGCAGTTTTCCTTGATAATTTCATGAAAGTTGATGTCTATTGTTCTTTTTTTGATCATGGCTTTCAGGTAGTCCTCTAATTTTTAAATTGTCTCTCTTGGACCTGTTTTTTCAAGTCAACTGTTTTTCCAATGAAATATTTCACATTGTCTTCCATGTTTTTATTCTTTTGGTTTAATTTTCAATTTCTTGGTTTCTCATAGAGTCATTATCCTCCACTGATCTGATGCTGAGCGAAAGGAGCAGAACCAGGAAACCTTTGTGTACAGCAATGACCACAGTGTGCGAGAGTTTTTTCTCGTAGACTTGGAACTTTGTAATAACACAAGAACTTACTGAAAAAAAAAATCCCAATGACGATTTTCTAAGGCAAAATGCCTTCCACACTCAGAGAAAGAAATATGGAAGTCATTCGCAGAATGTAGCAGATCATGTTTGTGTGTGGGGGGGTTTTAGTGTATTATGTTTTGATTTGTTATATGATGTCTTCCACTTATGTCAGTGTGACTACATAGCATCACTATAGTGAAAATATGCTCAATAGGAAAGTATATGTTGAACCTATACAGAATTGTATGCTGTCATGGGGAGGGAGGGAGGTAGTGGGGGGAAGGTGTGGCGGGATAAAATCTTAATTTTAAGGAAGTGATTGTAGAACATTTATAAATAAATAAATAAAATTTAAAAAAAAAGAAAGAACTATTTTCTTCAGTGAGCTTATGAACCTCCTTTTTCATTTGACTAATTCTGCTTTTAAAAGCATTTTTATCCTCATTGGTTTTTTGGGCCGTTTTTGCCATTTGGGTTAGTCTATTTTCAAAGGTGTTATTTCCTTCAGAATTTTTTGGGTCTCCTTTAGCAAGCTGGTGACTTGCTTTTCATGATTTTCTCGCAGCACTCTCATTTCTATTCCCAACTTTTTCCTCCACCTCTTTTACTTGATTTTCAAAATCCTTTTTGAGCTCTTCCCTGGCCTTAGACCATTGCATATTTATTTTGAAGGTTTTGGATGCAGAAGGCTTGACTTTCATATCTTCCTCTGATGGTATGCATTGTTCTTCCTCATCTGAAAGGATGGAAGAAAATACCTGTTCACCAAGAAAGTAACCTTCTATAGTCCTATTTTTTCTCCCCTTTCTTTGGCATTTTCCCAGCCAGTTTCTTGACTTTTTAGTCCTTTGTCAAGAGAAGGGTATACTCTAGGGACTTGTAAGTTCTCAGTTCCTCCAAGGTGGCACAATCAAGGGAGAGGAATTAACTCTTCTCCTGGCCTGTGCTTTGATCTGGAAACAATCATAAGCACTCTTCTGCCCAGCATCTATGAGTAGAATTCCCTCTCCAGAGCCTCCCCCAGCTCCACCATGCCAGTCCTCATCTCAGTACCACCACTCAGGGCTGAGACTCAGATCAGCAGCTCAATTCTCCCAAGGACTTAAGGCAGAGGGCTACAAAAATGGATGCTGCCATCACTCTGGGACCAGAGCTAAACTACATTCCCTTCTCACTCAGGTGAAAGAGTTTTCTCACTGCCCTTTGAAGCTGTCACTGGTATTTGTTGGTTGAGGAATCTCAAAACTACAGTCCTACTGGGGATTCTGCCCCTGAGGCCTGCTCCTGTCCTGTCCCTGCCATGTTACATGACCAAGGCTGGGCTGAGCTCTGTAGGCTGTGCTCTGCTCTGAGACCAGTCTCATCAAACTTCCAGTCTTCCTTGGACTGTAAATCTCTTTCATTCTGTCGTTTTGTGACTTCTGCTGCTCTAGAATTTGTTTAGAGTCATTTTTACGGGCATTTTATGCGCTGTGGGAGGAGAGCTTTTATTTGTCCATCCTTCTACTCCACCATTTTGACTTCGATTAAGCTAATTTTTTGAAGAAAATGTCTTATTCCAAGGAGAAGAGTTGCAGGGAAAGTATACATCAGAGATAGAGACAGAACATAGAAACTAATTCAAGTATCATATGTGCAGAAAGCACAAAGGACAGCTTGGCTGAATTGTGGAGTAGGCAGAGTGAAGTCATATGTAATCAAGCTACAAAAGTAGGAAGAGGCCTTTCATATTTATGTAAATGCACATAGATATATACATATATATAAACGTACATGTTGTTTGTTGTTCAGTCATTTCAGTTGTGTCTAACTTCTTGTGACCCCATTGGTTTTTTCTTGGCAAAGACACTGAAGTTATTTGCTATTTCCTTCTCCAGCTCACTTTATACATGAGGAAACTGAAGCAAACAAGGTTAAGTGACATTTTCAGGATAACCCAGCTAGTAAATGTCTTAGGCCACATTTGCACTCAGATTTCCCTGACTCCAAGTTTGGTACTCTATCTACTGTGTCACCTAGTTGCACCTATACATACAAATATAAAAACGCCAACATACAAACACACATATACATATATACTTAAATATATCCATATATACACACATACACATATAAGTGATTTTCCTCATTTGTGGCAGTTACAGTCCATAAAATCACTATGAACATTTAATTTGCTAATAGTGAACTATTGGTCCTAGGAGAAATAAGGACTCAGGTTCCTGTGAGCCTCTGATCGCAACATGTACCAGATAATTTTCTGAGTGTTTTCATTCGAAGATTGATGAAGTTTTGCTTTCTTTTTCTGGATGTATCATATTGTAGATTCATCAATATTGATGTCATGACCAGAATCACTATATAGTTCATTACTGAAGGAAGCTTATCCAACACACGTATTTTCTCTGTGTAGCACATTATAGATTTTTCTGTGCTAAGGTACACTTGGTAACACTTCAGCCTTAACAATAAGACCACCAACAAAAAAGACAAAAATATGAAAAATAAACTGCAAAAAGAACTATTGTTTATCACATGAGAGATAAAACAGGAAGGCAGAGTGTTGTTGCCTTTGACCTGAGCTTGGGAAAGTGGGAGGGGAGGAGGTAATTCAAGCTCTTCACCACTCTTCATGTGTCCATGAATGATTGCAAAATCACCACACATATTAATTTTGTAGTTACATATACATTTTAGTCAATAGGCACATTCACAGGTATGTAATCTGTAAATAATGAGGAATCAAGTATACATATAACTTCTCCTTTGGAATTGCCATCATATCCTATTTATATGATTATTTTCAATACTTTAAAGTTAAACCTATGTATTCTTCCCATAATTCTATATTTTTTAATAATTTAACATCAATATTTAGCAAAATAAGTATATTTGTGTGTATATATGTGTGTGTATATATGTATATATATGCATGTGTGTGTCTACAAATATACTTGCATATAACAGGTGTATGTGTATATATATATATATGTATGTATATACATACATATATACATATACATACACATATATATATATATATATATATATATATATAACATGCACACATTCCCCCTTAGAGGTAATTGTGGTCCCTTGTCTTTATTGAGTAAAGAGATGACATAGCCAGACCTGAATTTTAGGAAAAATCATTTTAGTGGCTCTTGGGAGGTTGGAAGGGAGTGAAGAGTGCCTAGGGACAGGGAGACCAAATAAGAGATTATTGCATTAAAATCCATGCTAGAAATCATGACGATCTGAACTACTAGGGGAGCTCACTCAAACCATTTCACCAGCTTGAACAAAGCATCCAAGACAGATATTAAGTGGACCCTGTGTGCCATAGTAACTAAAGCCCCAAGGTAAGACTACAATATCTGACATAATATGGCTAGTGTAAAGAAAGCAGCCCATGATAAAATCCTATCAATGTAAGCTGCAGTGCAGCATTTACTCTAAGCAAGCACTTAAGTTTTCACCAAGTAGCTACTCAACAAGATTGCAATTTTCAACATCAGAAAAAAAAAATCACTCAGCCCTGACTTTGATGGATGCTGTCTTCACAAATTTGCCACATACTGTCTTAGGCACTAGATTATTTGCCTAAGTGATCACTGTATGATTAACTATGCATGAAGAAATGAGTATGTAATCCCTTCTACATATCATGGTATAGCAAATAAAGTTGTTTTTTTTTCCTTTTCTTTTTCTTTCCCCCAACAGTTTTCAGATTAAATGCTGAAGGGGATAAATATAAATCCCTGACTGTTAAGGAAGCTTGATGGCATGCTATTCAGAAATGTGCTAAATGTCTGTTAAATAATTTATCCAGGGGGCGGAGCCAAGATGACGGAGTAGAAAGACTCAAATTTGCTAGCTCCGAATCCACAGCCCATAGATTTCCTGTAAAAAGAACTCCTGACAAATTCTGGAACAGTGGAAGTCACGCAGAAACACAGTGAAGGACATTTCCGTTGCAGAGAGCCCTGAAAAACTGACCGCAAAGGTACCCCAGACGGGAGCGGAGCCCTGCCCTGCGGAGTGGCCGCACCGCACTGAATGGAGCGAGCACACCCCAGCAGGCCTCAGGGACCTGAATCTCTGGCGGCCGCGAAGGTCCCTCCACCCACAGACCTACAGGTCAGTGAAAGAGACGGGAGGAGAGGGGAGCGGGGTACCTGGGACTCGGACCCCCTCGGGAGGCTGCGGCCGCGGCAGAGGCAGAGGCAGCTCGCTCAGCCAGAGGCTGGCAGAGCAGGCAGGAGCTCCACCCCAGCTCCACTACAAAAGAACTCTGCATAAACCCCCTGAGGGAACTGAGCCTGAGAGGCGGCCCTGCCCCCACCTGAGAACCAGCAGATAAGCTCCCATTGAAGAGCAGTCAGGCCTGCTGCCAAAAGCCCTGAGGCTAGGGAGCAGCATTTGAATCCCAGACCCCAAGCACTAGCTGGGCTGGTCTGGGCCAGGGGGTGGAGAGGACTCTCAGAAGTCAAGTAACTGGCTGGGAGCATTTGAATCTCAGAACCCAAGCACTAGCTGGGCAGATCTGGGCCAGGGAATGGAGAGGACTCTCAGAAGTCAAGTAATTGGCTGGGAAAATGCCCAGAAAAGGGAAAAAAACTAAGACCATAGATGGTTATTTTCTTCAGAAGATGATTCCTCCATTCCTCTCTGATGACGACGAAGAGATATGCTTACTAATAGGTAAAGACATAGCAGTCAAGGCCTCTGTATCTCAAATATCTGAAAT
>CM053770.1:536639891-536662260 GCA_028658325.1 Potorous gilbertii
AGGGCAGATTGGTGATATGGGTAATTAGAATGTCCAGTGTATCGGGGAGGGGGGAGGTGGCAAATGGGGAGAAAATTTTGGAACCCAAAATTTTGTGAAAATGAATGTAAAAAGTTAAATAAATTTATTTAAAAAATAAAAATAAAAATAAAATAAATAAATAAATAATTTATCCACCACTGCTATGAACTCATAGCAAGAGCTACATCCCTAAGTCTATGAAGCAAGTATTTCCCTTCTGCAGTGCTCTCCATCTGATTTAAATGCAAAGAGCACTACCTTAAGGGATCCATTTATCAATAGGTGAGGAACTAAGGAAAGTATTCTTCTGCTGAAACTTACACTATACTCAAAGCATTTGTTGATACTTTTATCTGGGAACAAAAAACAAACAAACAAACAGAAAAAAAAACAGAAGAGCACTAGGAGACCAGAAGGTGATCTAAGAGTTCCTCCTAAAAGAAAGTCTCCTTTCTCTGGTCAATTAACATTCTTGACATGGAAAAGTGTGTAGGGATATTACCAAACATATGCAGAATTAGAAGTTCTCTTAGGCTGGAAAGTATTCAAGGAGAGGTAAGTGACAGACATTCTCCACTTTGCCTGGAGCACCAGGAACTCTAGTGTCCCCCTTTTCCAACTGTGTTTCCAAGAACTAATTTGGGACAGGGGGTTTTGGTTCTGAAAGCTAGCGGGAAGATAATAATGGAATTGTAGGAAGAAGCACCTGCTCGCCAATTAAACTGATGATGGCATATTAAAAAAGTGAAAGAAGTTTGCCCTGCAGAATGGAAACCAAGATGCAGAGATAAAAGAAACGAGATCATTGTTTTTATTTATAAGGATATTGCAAGAAATTCATATGAGGACATTCAAACTCCAATGTTCTTTTTTTATTCATTCACCTTTCTTAAAATTTTTGGACCATTGAGGAAAACAGAAAAGAAATAGCCTTTTAAAAATATTCTGAGATGGAAATGACAAAGTTAACATTTGTTTTTAGTGTGTTTTTTTTTTTTCTGGGAGAAGTGAGAAACAAAGTTTTCTGAATGAAAATGATTTAATGGTTCTCCCATAATAAAAATTCTAAGTAAAATTGAAGTTCAAGAAATAGACAAGCTTTGTTTATTTTTTCATCGTTGGGAGACAGGAAAGAACTGAGTTCTGACTAACTCAAAAGTGAATAATACAGACATTAATAAATATGAAGATATGAATTCAAGTCAGTGTGAAATAGTGAATAGTGCATATAGTGGCTTTGTAGTCACAGAGAACTGACTTTAAATCCTGTCTTTGATACATACTGGCCTTATGTACCCTGACTAAGTCACCTAACAAACATCTCAGGGACCCAGATAATTCTCTAGTACTCTAACATTCAGAACAGTTGTCAATTTATAAGAGTGGGGAGATTTTTCTCACATCAGAGAGTCATAAACACAGCTCCTCTCCAACACCACACTACCCCCAACAAAAGTTTAAAGAAGTGTGACTACTTTTTTAAAGAAAATAATGTTCAAGTACTCCAATGAAACCATGACCTCATTAATGTGGGTGTTATCTCCAAATCTCTATTCATGCCCTTCCCTCCTCTGCAGTTCTTATTGATATGCTCCCATAGGCAATAAGCTCAAGTTTATAGAATGCTTTCTTCCTGTTTTCTTCAGACTCTGCTGTTACCCATGGGGCATACTGGCTATCAATCATTTCCCCCTCCTTATCACCATAGAGCCATCTCATCATGTTTCTCCCTTTTGTTTTTTTCAATTCCTACATTTCTCTGGTGATAGCCTTTGTGCCACTTATTTTTCATGATTCCTCATTTAACATGGATTGCAGGTTATTCATTTCTGCCAAATACCTGTGAGCGATCCTCAACTTCAGTTCTTTGGTGGCAATAGAATGTTACAAATCAAAGCCATACTATTGCAGAAAAATATTGATATTTTAAAGATAAGCCTTTGTTTCATGGAAGAGCTTAGTGTCATTAAATGAAATCTGCCTTTCCCCAAAGATACACTTTCTAAATTGTGCAATCTAATTGATTCAATCATGTTCATGCTTCTGAATACACATTCACAATTTCTCCCAAGGAATTGACTTCATATATCATATTTGCAAGCTCAGTTTTAATGCCTTAGAGTTATACCTATTTATAGCCCCACTACCCCTCAAAAAATGCATTGTCAGATTAATCACTCACCTTTTTCACCATAATTTGGCTTTTTCTAAAAGTCAACTCAAAGGATTAAAATTTGTGACCCATTTTGATATTCAAAACACTATATTAAAGGGATCTGAAGATAATTCAAAATTAGGGCATGTAAAATATTTTGAGCAAGGGCTAATTGGATGGGTATATGGTCTCTAAGGATGATCACTTTCGAGGAGCTAATACGCATTTGGACTGCAATATTTGGTGTGCATGTTTATAAAATTTCTGATTTCTTGAATCTTTTAGAAAAATGTAATTAATGTAGTTCATACTGGGAGCATTGTAGGATGAATTAATAAAGCAGACAATAAACAGGGGAAAAGTGAGGGGAAAAAGTAATCAAAATATTCATAACATGCTATTTTACCATAAACGAGAACACAGCTATATATTTGAAATCTAATACTATAATTTCAGAAATGTTTATAAAGGAAACAGAGGAATTTCAAATGTCAAAATGGGAAATGTCTTGGATTATTTAGAATCATTGCACTAAATAGCTAAGAGCCACTCAACTAAGTATAGTAAGTGCTATCAACATAGGTTTGACAACCCCTTTCTCCTGAATACTCTTCCCTTAATTTTTGAGACTCTACTCTCCTGATTCTCCTTCAACTTTTAATCATTCCTTTTCTGTCTCCTTTATATTATCCTTGTACTCAGAATAATATCATTCACTACCATGTTTTCAATTCTCCTCCCTATGTAGATGACTCTCAAACTTATATTTTAAGTTTTGACTTCTTAAAATTTACAGACACACATCAGCCAAGAGATAATCACCCTATTGGCATTCTCCTAGTAACCTGGAAGTCTTAACCTCAAACTCATGTACCTCTCTGATAAAATCTTTCCTGTCTTTTGACTCCACTGTTTTTATCAGTGGTATACCCATTCACCCCATGTCCCATCTGACTGCTCCCTCTCCAGCCTTCCCTTATGTCATTTTTGTCTCTGTAAGATTTCTTGGATCCATCCACTCTACATTACTGCCACCTAAAATTGCCAGGGCGGTTGTCATAGCTTCCAGTCAAGTATTTCTTGCCTCTACTCTCTTCATTCATAGCAGTGTTGAACTAATCTTTCTGTTATATAGATCAGGTCATGGAATTATTTTACTCAGAACTCTTCAGGAGGTCTCTGCTATCTGCTGAAAAAGGTACAAATTCCTTAGATTTGAATTGATTGTCCTGTGCAAACTGAATGTGCTCTGTCTTTCCAATTTTATAATATAGTACTATCTCACCTAAGTTTCATGTGCTCCAAAAACTATGGATCCCATATCAGCCCTTATGTATGTCTTATACTTCCCTGTTCATGAACATTTGCTCATGCTATACCTTATCTCTGAAATACATTTTTTAAATATAATTCATTTTCAGTTTTCAACATTCACTTCCACAAGATTATGAATTGCAAATTTTCTCTCCATCTCTCCACTCCCCCCACCCTAAGACAGCATGTGCCCCAGCTACTTTTTTCCCCAATCTGCCTTCCCTTCTATCACCCTCCCCTCTTTTCCCATCTACTACCCTCTGTTTTCCTGCAAGGCAAGATAGATTCATATACCCTATTGCCTGTACAATTTAATCCCCAACTGAATGCAAAAATATTTTTTCATATTTATTTTTAAATCTTTGAGTTCCACATTCTCTCCCATCCTCCCTCATTGAGAAAGAATGCAGTTCCATATAGGTCATATGTATGTAGCCATTCACAACACTTTCATAGCAGACATGTTGTGAAAGACTAACCACACTTTCCTCTGTCCTGTACTGCCCTCCATTTATTCCATTCTCCATATATATGTATATATGTATGTATGTAGGTAGGCAGGTAGGTACATATATATTCCCTCTAGGTACCCTAATACTAAGAAAAGTCTCATGAGTTGCAAATTTCATTTGGCCAATTCTGCTTTTTAAGATGGTTTTTCCTCATTGGCTTTTTGGATCTCTTTTGCCATTTGGGTTAGTCTATATTTAAAGGCATTATTTTCTTCAGCAGTTTTTGGGTCTCCTTTAGCAAGATATTGACTCATTTTTCTATATTTTTGCATTACTCTCATTTATCTTTCCACTTTTTCCTCTACTTCTCTTACTTGATTTTCAAAATCATTTTTGAGCTCTTCCATGGCCTGATAACATTTCATATTTTTCATGGAGGCTTTAGAGATGGAAGCCTTGACCTTTCTATCTTCCTCCAGTTGTATGCTTTAATCTTCCTCCAGTTGTATGCATTGCTCTTGCTCATCATAAGAAAATAACCTTTTCACCAAGATAGTAACCTTTAATAGTCATATTTTTCCCCTTTTTGACCATTTTCTCAGCCTATTGCTTGACTTTTGAGCTCTTTGTTAAGTGGACAGTGTACTGCCCCAAGATTCAGGGGTTTTATGAAGCAATTTTCAGAGATACCTCAAGGGACCTGTAAATTCTCAGTTCCTCGTAAGTGGTATGATCAAAGGAGAAGTGTTTACTCCTCTCCTTGCCTGCACTCTTGTCTGTGAACAACCACAAGCACTCTTTTCTGCCCTGGAAATGTCAGCAGCATTCTCTCTCCAGAGCCTCCCCCAGTTCTGCCATGACAACACTCCTCCTTACCCTAGGACAACCACCGAGGACTGTGACTCTGATCTGTAGACTGAGAGCTCCAAAAGTAGCTACTGATGCAATATTGGCTATCGCAGCCCTGGGGCTGGGGCTGAATCTGGGGTAAGACCATGCTCCACTCTCACTCCAGGGAGAGAGTCTTCCCACTGATCTTTGAAGCTGTCCTTGGTTGAGAGATCTGGGAACTGCCAAAGCTACCAGTGATTCAGAACACTAGGCCTATTCCATTCCTGTCTGTGATAGCATAGTCTACTCTGGGCTTTCTTCTGGTCCAAGCTTGACACAATATACCCTTCCTGTCCACTTTCCAGATTGTCTTTGATTGGAAATCTGTTTCACTCTCCTTTTGTGGATTCTTTTGCTCTATATTTTGTTTAGGGTCCTTTTTACAAGTATTTTGATGGATTTGCAGGGAGATCTCAGACAGGTCCCAGCTTCTACTCTGCCATATTGATTCTACCTCCTGAGATACCCTTTAATCATCATTTTGTCTTTGAATCCCTACCTGTCTTTTAAAGCCTAACTCTAATACTATCTTTATGAAGAATTTCCTACTCAATTAGTTGGCAACTGCCTTTCAACCTAGACATATAGTGTTGATTTCACATTACTCTGACTGAAATCTCCTATAATATTTATTTTTCCATGAGCTTTTCTTAGTGTCTTTTGTGACATCACTGTTCCTTCTGGATAAACTAATCTACATTATTCTTCATCTATTGAATTGAGCACATCTTTGTGATAAAGCAAAACAGGTTAGGAAAAATGAGTAATACAATGACTTTATGAAATATGCATCATTTTGCCCATATACTCTCTCTGCTTCCTATTAAGAAGAGCAGTGTAGTGTCTGTTATTGTCTGTTGTTTTATTGTCTGTTCTTCAGAATCATAATGAGTTTTCTACTTACTCAAATTTTGGCTTCTTTTGGTGATCTTTTTCATTTATATAACTACTGTCTATATTCTGATTCTGTTTATTTCACTCTTCATCATACAAACTTTCCCATAAAACATCATGAGAGCAGAAATATCTTTCCTAAAATATATAACTCAGTAAACACATAACATAGTTTTCTGCGCTAAGGAGGCACTTAATAAATGCTAGTTGATTTGAATTGAATGAATATGAAAGGAAAATTGGCCAAGTATAAATAATTCAGCTAATTTCCCAAGGATAATCATGATGCTATGATTCTGTAATAACTGAGAGATGGCTATATAAATTAATGCAAAAGAATTTTGAACAGCATTTTCATCTCTAGATTAATATTTCATTATTCCAAATATTGCAACAGGCAAAAAAGAGTAAATATTCATGCACATTCCTTCAAGTAAAGAAATAAAAATGATGATGATAAGATAATATTAATAAAAATAATAATTAATAATCAATTCCCTTCAAACCGTACCCACAGCTCGCATTGTGGGGAGAATTGATATTCAGAAATGTGAGGGGAATATCAACTAGGGTCATGTATCGCTTTAGTAGTCTGTGTACCCTGAGAACTGTATGGTAGATAAAAAGTCTCATCTGGAACATTGAAACACTAGGGAAGTCAATTCTTTCAATTTGAACGAATCACTAACTGGATAAGCCAATCGACCATTGTGATGAAATTATATCAATAAATAAAAGACATAGATAGTATGATTTAGTGTTGTAGACTGACCTTTGTCAATGCTATCCTTAGAATCGTCATGGCACTGAGAAAAGTGAAATAAGTGGTGTTCTTTTGTACTCTGGTTCTAAAAGGCAAAAGAGAGTGGAACAAATCAGAAATGACAACATCCCACCTATTTTAAATGTTTCATGGCAAATGGCACTGGCCATTAAAATGCAATCAATAAGTGGGAACAAATGGATTAGCGATGATTTTTTGTTCTTGTTATGCACCTGAATTACATGATAGCAAAATTGGCAGTGAATTTCAGAAATTATAAACAAGAGGTTTTCAGTTTTTTATCAATATTTTTCACAACTTCACAATACAGTATATACTTTCAAATAGTACAAGAATAAAGAAAAAATTAGTGTATTTAAAATTAGATTTGATGAAATAGAAGATGAATACAAGAAACTAATAAAATCTGAAGAGGTAAGAGTTGAAGAACCCAAGGTCCATGAAAATGTTTGCTTAAAGTAAACTCCAGAAATTGTACTCAGTAATGAAACAGATGGCAAAAAGAACATCTATATCTCAAATGGCTTTGAAATTAATATAGACAGCATACAATATTTCAAACTGTTTTTTACAAAGTGGTAATCATCAAAACAATCTGGTATCAGATAAGAAATATAATGATGAATCAGTAGAAAAGATCAAGTACACTATATATAGTAACAAAGGAACATAATAATCTAGTGTTTGATAAATGCACAAATCTAAACTTTTGGGACAAAATCTCAGTAAGTGACAAAAAATTGGGGAAAACGTAAAGTAGCTTGACAAAATCCAGGAAAATTAAAGGTTTTTTGGGAAAATCACTTTAAAATTTGTACTCAGCTTTCTCTCTGGAGATGGATAGCATTCAAACGCTTTCATCTAGCAATAGCACTGTATGCCTGACTATGTTCCAATAGGTCTGCATTCCAATAAGAGCAAAAGAAGAATGAAAAGGACCTATTTATACAAAAATATTCATAACGCATCTTTTTGTACTTGTAGAGAATTGGGGATTGAGGTGATGGCCATCAATTGGGGAATGGCTGAACAAGTTGTGATACATGATTTTCATCGAATACTGTTGTATAATAAGAAATGGTAAGAAGCAAATTTTCAGAAAAATCCTGGAAAGATTTATATGAAGTGATGCAAAATGAAGCTGGTAAATTCAGGAGAATATTGTATATGATGGCAAAATTCTAACGAGGATAAACTGTGAATGACTTAGCTACTCTGACCAAGACAACGAACCAAGAGAAGGGCCAAAAGTTAACCTATTTTATTATGAGATTTTTTAAAAAGCATACTAGTTTTATTTACCAGTACAATAGCTTTCTTAATTTCAATTTTATTAAGCTCTCCTTTAATTTTGAGAATTCCTAATTTGGTATTTAATTTGTTCCTTTTCTACTTCTTTTTAGTTGCATGCCCAATTCATTGACCTTTTTTTTTCTATTTTATTAATGTAAGCATTTAGAGATTAAAATCTCCCCTAAGAATTGCTTTGTCTGTATCATATAAGTTTTAGCACGTTGTCTCATTATTGTCATTTTCTTTGATAAGATTTTTGTTTCTAGCATTTGTTGTTTGATGCACTCATTCTTAACATTAGATTATTTAGTTTCCAACTAGCTTTTAGCCTCTCTTACAATGGTCTTTTATTTATTATCTGTGATTTTTATTGCATTATTTTTTATTGCGTCTGGAAAACATGAATTTAATATGTTTTTTTCTTTCTCTATTCAGTTGTAAAGTTTTTATACCCTATACATGGTCAATTTTTGTATAAGTGTCATGTACTACTGATAAAAATGGTATATTCCTTTCTATTCCCATTCAGTCTTCTACAGAGATTTATCATATCTAACTTTTCTAAAATTCTATTCACTTCCTTAACTTCTTTCTTGCTTATTTTGTGCTTGGATTGATCTACTTCTGAGGTGAGGTTGAGATCCCCCACTAGCATAGTTTTCTGTCTATTTCTTCCTGTAAATCACTTAACTTCTCTAAATATTTGGATGTTATACCACTTGGCACATAAGTGTTTAGCATTGATATTAATTCATTGTTTACATTATCTTTCACCAAGATGTACTTTCCTTTCTTATCTCTTTAAATTAGATGCAGTTTGGCTTTTGATTTGCCTGAGATCAGAATTGTTACCTCTGCTTTTACTTTTTAACTTCAGCTGAAGTAAAATGTATTTTTTCTAGTCTTTTATCTTTATTCTAATTATACTTCCCTCCCATATCCTGCCCCCTATTTATTCTATTCTCCCTTTAGACCTTATCCCTCTCCTAAAGTGATTACTTCTTATTACTCCCTCCTTCCATTTGCCTCCCTTCTACCACTCCCCCACCCCAGTTATCCCCTTCTTCCCTACTTTCCTGTAGTGTAAGATAGATTTTTCATACTAAATCGAGGGTGCATATCATTCCCTACTTATGCCAAATGAGAGGAGAGCAAGCTTGTTCACTTTTTCCGTCTCACCTCCCCCCATTTCCCCTACATAGAAAAAGCTTTTTCTTGTGTCAATTATGAGAGATAATTTGCCCCATTCTATTTCTCCCTTTCTTCTCACAATGTATTCCTCTCTCACACCTTAATTTTGCTTTTTTAGATGTCATATCATCCCTTCCTATTCAACTCACCCTGAGGCCTCTGTCTATATATACACATATATTTGTGCATATATACACATGCACACATAAATGTGTACATATATATGTATATATATATATATATATCTATATCTATATATATCTATATATATATATGCATATATTATGTGTGTGTATATATATATAAAATCTCTCCAGCTACCCAAATACTGAGAAAAGTTTCAAGAGTTACAAATATTATCTTTCCATGTAGGAATGTAAACAGTTCAACTTTAATAATTCTCTTATGATTTCTCTTTCCTGTTTACCTTTTCATTTATCTCTTGATTATTGTGTTTGAAAGTCAAATTTTCTATTCAGTCGTGATCAGTGATGCTTGAAAGTCCAATATTTCATTGAATGACCATTTTTACCATGAATTATTGTACCTAGTTTTGCTGGGTGGATGGTTCTTGGTTTTAATCCTAGTTCCTTTGACTTCTGGAATATCATATTCCAAATCCTTCGATCTCTTACTGAAGAGGCTATTAAATCTTGTGTTATCATGAAAGTATTTCCACAACACTTGAATTATTTCTTTCTGGCTGCTTGCAATATTTTCTCCTTGATGTGGGAATTCTGGAATTTGACTACAATATTTCTAGAAGTTTTTATTTTCAGATCTCTTTCAGGAGGTGACCAGTGGATTCTTTCAATATTTATTTTATCCTGTGCTTCTAGAATATCAAGGCAGTGTTCTTGATAATTTCATGAAAGATGACGTCTGGGCTTTTTTTTTGATCATGGCTTTCAGTCAGTCCCATAATTTTTAAATTGTCTCTCCTGGGTCTGTTTTCCAGATCAGTTATTTTTCCAATGAGATATTTCACATTGTCTACTATTTTTTCATTCTTTTGATTTTGTTTTGCAATTTCTTGGTTTCTGATAAAGCCATTAGTTTCCATCTTCTCCATTCTAATTTTTAAAGAACTATTTTCTTCAGTGAACTTTTGAACCTCCTTTTGCATTTGGCTAATTTTTCTTTTTAAAGAAATCTTCTCCTTTTGGGCTTTTTGGGCCTCTTTTGCCATTTGTATTAGTTTTTTTTTTAAAGGCGTTATTTTCTTCAGCATTTTTGGGGGGTCTCCTTTAGCAAGCTGTTGCCTCACTTTTCATGATTTTCTTGCATAGCTCTCATTTCTCTTTCCAATTTTTTCTTCTCCTCTCTTACTTGACTTTCTAAATCCTTTTTGAGCTCTCCCATAGCCTGAGACCATTCCATCGTAATTTTGGAGGTTTTGGATGCAAGATCCTTGGCTTTTATGTCTTCCGCTGATGGGAAACTTCGTTCCTCCTCATCAGAAAGGATGGAAGAAAATACCTGTTCACCGAGAAAGTAATCCTCTATAGTCTTAGTTTTTCCCTTTTATGGGCATTTACCCAGTCAGTTACTTGACTTGTGAGTCTTTTGTCAAGAGGACTGTATGTTGTGTGGACCTGTAAGTTCTTATTTTCTCCAAGGTGGTACAATCAAGGGAGAGGAGTCTGCTCCTCTTCTGGCTTGCACTCTGGTGTGGGAGATGCCCAAGCTTTTCTGCCCAGGGTCTGCGAATAGAATTCCCCTTTCAGAGCCTCAACCAGCTCCACCATGTCAGCACTCTTCCTCACCTCAGGACTGCCACTCAGGGCTGAGACCCAGATCAGCAGCCCAACTCCCCCAGGTTTTTTAGGCTAAGGGCTCCAAAATTGGACCCTGCTACTGCTCCTGCCACCATCACCTGGATTCGGGGCTAAAGACGATCCTGCTCCCTTCTCACTCATGTGAAAAAGCTTTCTCACTGATCTTTGACACTGACTTTGGTGTTTATGGCTTGATGCATCTGAGAACCACAGCTGCTACCATGGATTCTACTAAGGAGGCCTACTCTGGTCCTGTTCCTGCTGGTGTCATGTGGCCGAAGCTGAACTGGGCTCTGTGGACTTTGCTCCACTGTGTATCCCATGTGATAGACCTTTTTGTTGGCCTTCCAGGCTGCCTTCAGCTGAACATCTCTTTCTCTCTGCTATTTTGTGGCTTCTGTTGCTCTAGAATTTGTTCATAGTCATTTTTACAGATATTTTATGGGCTGTGGGGGAAAAACTAGAGTAGGTGCACCTTTCTTGGCTTTACCCCTCCTCCCAGTCTCTTTTCTGTTTCTTACTCATTTTTTGAGCCTATTTATGACTTTTTACATTGAGTTCTGCTCCTGGGGCACAGGAGACACCATCTCAATCTTCTATGCTGTGGGGCCAGGGGCCTGGTGACTGCTTTTCCAAGGCAGGCCTTCTGGTGCTTGTAGCTTGGCCACTTTGCTGCGATGGCCTAGCCTTGTCAGGCCTGTTGTGCCAGTTTCAAGATTCACAGTTTGCCTTATTGCCTGGAACTGGAGACCTCACTCCTTATCTGCTGAGCCAGGACCTAATCAGGACCTTGATCACTGATCTGTGCTGATGCTAAGAGCCTCCCATTGGCTTGCCCTGATATTTGTGCTGAGCTGTGATTGCGTTTTACCTACTTGAGACAGACCTTTCCTGAACTTCGTTTAAGTTATCTTAAGCTGCAAAACTGTTTAATTCCCTCTTTTTGTGTGTTCTGTCACACTAGAATCCATTTATAGGCTTGATTTAACTTTGTTTCAGAAGGAAATTGGGACAGCTCAGGCAAGCTTCTGGCTTTCGTCTACCTTCTTGGTTCTTCCTTCTCTAAAAAAGAAAACAAAAAGCATCCTATGATTTTTGAAATGAGTTTCTGTAAGAAACATTTAATTTAATCACTTCTCCTGAATTATTGAGTGATTGATTGATTTTTGACTAATCACTTGCATTAAAGATTTTTAGAGGGCTTGTCTGAATTATCTGCATTGTCTTAAGTCAACTTAACAGTGTAGGTTGCTCATTTACATAGTGTTAGTTCACTTCAGCAAAATCTTTTTTATCTGTTTCCTCCTTTCCTTTTACTTCTCTGGATTTCTTTCTTTCTTCCTTTTGTTTTTAGTGGCTGAAGTACCATTTTTGGCAGAAATCCTTGAAGAATAACATTGCTGGAAGTTGGATACACAGTAGTCCTCTCCCTTGTTTTTCCCCACATGCTTTCTGCTCTTCATGTCTGTTTTAGATTTTGTTGTTGTTGTTGTTGTTGTTTGGTTTCCCTTAAGGGAATGAAAGTGTTTATGTGATTACTCTTTTAAGATCTGTGAGTGTACTTAAGAGAAAGAAAAAGCTATAAAAACTAAACATCACAATTGAAAGATGAAAAAAAAGTTTGACTGTTGTCTTCAATTTTCCACAGTATTTTTTTTATCCTAAGGAAGAATTTAAGTCCACTGATCACCGTTTTTGTGTTCATGTTCATCTTAACTATTTAGCTGTCTCTTTATTAAAGACAAACACAAATAGAAAGACCTCTATGACTATCACACAGAAGCATCCAAGGGGGTGGGAGGATGCACGTAGACACTGACTCTGGATCATATTGCCTGTATGAGTGTGTAAAACAGCAAATTTATTTGTTTTGATTGTCTTTTCCTATGTTTGCTTATGTGGGGAAATTAAATAAAATTATATGGTCAGATTTACCCTTAGTGAAAATATTTTAGCAAGAAAATTTTGGTGTTCCAAAATTATCTGATTGCTGTCTCTACTCTCTTTTGTTTTCCAATTCAGCTGCTTGCATAAGAGCAAAGAAGATACTAAGAAGGAGAGAAGGAGATAAAATGAAAGGAAGAAAGACAGAGATGGCAACAAAGAGAGATAGATAGAGACATACAGAGGGAAAGAGACAAAGATTCTTTCATGAATCTTTAGCTGAGGATAAAATAAAAGAAGATATTAATCAAGTCTGGAATAAGTTTTAGATTACTATAAAGTCATTGATTATTGTATTTAGTTATTATCCTTGAATCATTGGACAATAACTAGATAAATAATTTGATATATACCTCAAAGAAGATGATTTACCTTATACCATGGAATATATTGTAAACCAAACAATTTCAACTCATTTATACCTGCTAGTTACATAATGTTTAAAAGTAAGTTAAAATATTAAAACAATAAACTAACCTTACACTTTCCTATGCTACAAGTTTTTAATTGCTCTAAATAATTGATGCAGACTTTCATTCTCAGGCCTATGTCCTTAATGACTATCAAGAAGCAAGACTACCATGAAGCCATCTAGGGAAAAATAAACAGCACTATTTCTAAATGTCGGTACTTTCAACCTTGGATCCAGAGATCACATTAAAGAAGAACTTGTACCTCCAGAGGCTGATATTCATGAGTCACTGCAAACTCAGGCACATTAAGAAACTTTTTATTTACCTTAATAAATGTTATTAACCTTCCAATCAAATCCCTGTTATTTCCTGTTAACTCTCCCTTATTGATTTCCTGTGTCAAGTTTCACATTTCCTGTGTCAATATTATTGCTTTAATTTTTGTGACTGTTAATATTTAGTATTTTTATAATTGTTGGCATTAGTAATGGGTTAGGAATAAGCTGAGGCCAGTCTCATGTAAATAGGTAAATAGGATAAAGAAACAAAGAGCTAAGCTTTGAGAAAGGCTTTGTATGTGTGTCATAGATATGTGTATATTCTTACATGGGTGTATGTCATGTATGCACATTTGTATATACACATATATGTGTATGTATATGTGTATATATGTATATGTAGTGTGAATTTATGTATTGTATATGTGTATATGACATTATAGTTAAAAAAAATAGCAAGAAGGAAGCTTTGAATGTTACCCTGATTCCTAAACAATTGAATTCAGGACAATTAAAGTATATTAGAAATTTAATTTTAATATGAGTTTACAACCATCTAATTAGGAACAAGTTTTTCAGAAATCCAAGCTAAAGAGACAATTTAGAATCAGATCTCTGGGAACAAATGTTTCCATATCATTGCTAACATCTATAGCCATCAAGTTATTATTGCTTCTTTCTCCCTTTTGCATTCACTGCTAAAGCTAACACAAAAGTCTCTTCATTTTAAGTTGTATTTATTTGATAGCACAAATGAAGGAATATGAAGGCAAACTTTGTTTAAATGTAACTTCTATTTCACTATAAGTTGGTTAAATCTTTGTATTCAAGTTTCTATCCAACCCAATTTGTTCTCCTAAGTTAATGATAAAATGTGGTAGGCAAAGAGGAGAAAACACTGATTTATTTCTGTTACAAAGCTAACTTTAGAGAAAACAATTTTTTTTTGACTCATCTTCAAGGACAGTTATAGGCAACTTTCAAAACAACAAATTATTTGCCTTAGGCTATCTTGTAGGTTTTAATCAGAAGCATCCCTCCTTTGGATACTGTCTCATGACTATGTGTCTCTGAGGCTTCTACAGACTGTAGTTTTTGGTCCTTGGGGTTTTGGGGATGGCATTGTTCTTCAGACTCCTCAATGTTGCCCACGTATTTATGAGAGGATCTATCCTTCGTGTTCTTTATATAATTATGTGTCTCTCAATAAATCACTTTTGATTTTTCACTCCAAAATGTTTTTACTAGATCACATCATTTTACCATGACAACAGGTATAGTGACATCAACAATTTCCTCTTCACAAAGAAGGAAGTTTGTTGGTAGTTGCCCTACCAACAGATATGAAACATATTAAACATTTGAAAATATAATTTTAGAACAAATATATCTCAGTATATTGAACAACAGCAAAGGTTGAAAATAGGTGAGTGCTATTGGATTTTTCCATCTCTCCATTTCTTTATAAATCTTATCAAAAAGAATAATGATGATGATTCTCAAATTCTCTGATCTGTGATCTCATTGATTTAGATTTTTACTTCAGTAATGCAGATTAAAACCTCTCCATACCTGCACAAATAGTATGATCTCTGGTCTATGTAATCTTTTAAATTCATATCTAATGGGAAGAAGCCTTCCTCTAGGCAGATGTTCTTAAACTTGGTTGTGTGCCAGGTAGCTCTTTGGTAACCTGGTTAAATCTCCTCAGAAGAATATTTCTAAATACCTAAAATAAAATACATAGGATTACCAAAGACATCAATTACATTGAAATGTAGTGATGTCGTTATATTTTTTATAAGCTCATTTTCTACAGCTAAAGAATCCTTTCTTCAAGGAGAGAACAAGGAACAATTGCAACTCATATTTATATGGTGCTTTAATTAAATATTAAATATCTCCAGCCAGACATCCTAGAGAAATAACTTCAGGGAAAATATGAAAAGCATCAAAGCAGAATCTGTGAGAGTACTTGGCATAAGAGTTCTATACACCTGATTGAAGGTCAGAGTTTTAAAAATCTAGTCCTTCCTCTCATGCTGATCTTCTAGTCTTCAACACATTAACACATCTAGCCTTGGTTCCTCTCTGGGATAATAAAATTCATCTGATTATAGTGAGAATCCTTTCTTGAAATATATTTGAGCATAATTTCAATATCACTAGTAACAATTCATATTTACATATTTTATAATTGAAAATGTTCTTTCTTTATAATGTTGTGAATTTGATGGAAGCAGAGAGTTTAAGTGATTTACCTGGATTCACACTGCTAGTAAGCCCCCAAGTTAGGTGTCAAAACAAAATTATTTGGGTTTAAGTCGAAGTCTTTTTCCACTATAACATCACAAACTCTAGTATTTGATGTAATATTTCAAAGATATCCTTAAAATCACAGAATTAACAATAGATTCTACTCAGTTCCCAAATTAACTTCCCATATCTTACCTAATTCAGTTGCTTTAGGTGAATATTGACTCATGCCAAATACGCAAAGTAATAAATTGACTATCTGACATGTTGCATATAAAAGAATGAGTGGGAAAAAATCAGATGTGAGTTTGTAAGATTAGCCTAATATTTTAATAAAGTTGATATAAAATGATTTGTCTTTGTACATTAATAATATGGGTTAATAGGACAATGCATTTAATTATTTGGATAATTGTAACAGTGAATATTCATGGTTAATTCCATATTGCTTAGTCTTATATTTATCATTTAAGATTACACTTTCATGTAGATTTGAAAATGTTTATTTAATACTTACATGCACAAACTTGGAAAGTAAAATACAATTACTCTTTTCTCATTAGATTTTATGGAAGTTTTCTTTCATTATACTGAGATATAGTACGTAGGTATGTATGTGTGTGAAAATGTGTGTACATATACATTATCTTTATCTATCTAGTCTTTTTTGGATACACATACATATACATATACAGAATATAGTCTCCTCTCCCAGTGAGGTTATATTCTAAAAAGGAAGACAACCCCTAATGGAATGATAGAAAGACAGGTATGGTAGAAAAAAGTATATGGTGGGGAGATTAGAAGGAAATGGTATGGTAGACTGGTTCCCTGTCTAGATAAGAAAACAACTCACCTACAAGAATTATGGAGGAGCCAAGACTAAAAACAGTAATAGAAAGAATAAAGAGCTGGCCTTGGAGTCAAAATAACCTCAGTTCAAGTCTCATCTCTGGTAATTACTAGCTATATGTCTCTGAGTGTATAACTTAACTATTCAGTATTTCAGTCCAGTCTCCATTAGTAGAGTTTCCTGATACAGGAATTCCAAATACAAGCATAGTCCTAAGTTTGGCTCCTAACTGTATCACCATCCATATCTATTTTGGTTTCCTAATCCCTGTGAACAGCCTTCATATACTTATTGAATTGATTCAAAGTAGCAATTACCTAAATCAGGACATATAGGACTTTGCGCATTATAGCAGCAAGAACCCTGACACATCCAGGAAGACCTGTTGGCACAAGTTCTCAGATCTGCTTTTCTAAAAGGAAAGTAAGTTTTGAGGGGTCAACAATCTTCTTTAATCACATATACCAACAGAGAAAATACAAGCAAAGAAACAAACACCAACAGACAGGGCTTCTAACTGTCTTACCATAAGCAACATATACATCACAGATTAACAGATAGATCCAACTATCTGACCTACTACGTACATACATAGTGAACCAGAGAGAGAAGCAACAACATCTGGGTTTTCAAAACCGGGGGGTGGGGCACAACATTCTTTAATGGCTACCAAAACCTCATCTGGCACATGAACCTTCTTCTAATGAGAAAGGCCCAAAGCAAAATCTGACCTCAGAGCATGTATATACTTTCCAGAGCTGGAGGGCATCAGGACCCTAGTGACACAGGGCCTTATTGGAACTTAACAAAAGATATGGATCTTCCTATAAAACAATCACCCCCTAATCAAGCATCTCTTAATGGGCTTCACTTGTGGTCTACTAATGGGAGGAGGAAGATCTTTAGCTTTTGTTACCTGCAGGTTTTTATATTGCATCCAGAAATGCTAGAAATGTTTGTATTCATCCAAAATATTGAAGAAATTAGGTTAAGAGTCTAGTAATGAAGAATTGTTCATTAAAATGGGAACATATAACTAAATCTGGGAGGACCTTAGAATTAATCTAGTCCAATCCTTTCATTATACAAGATGATATAAAACTGAAGCCCTGAATGGTAATAATGTATTTGCCCAAGTTCCTAGATGTAAGGTCAGAAGCAAGACTTGAACCCATACTTCCATTTTTTTGTTTCCATTTGTACTTTATTTATTTTATTCTGAACTTAAAAAAATAAAGCATTTCCAGAAAATTGTTGAATGGAAAAATAAATGATTGGACACGAAATGGGAAATTACTTGATCCAGTGTTTTTTCCCACTATATTCCACTATCATCTTTCATCTTTCCATTGACCATACTTTTCCTTAGTCTGGCCCCATCTTGTTCTATTCCTGATATTATAACAATGTGAAGGAGCTTTGTCCTGCCTCTCCCCACAGGCCCTATTTATTTCCAGAACTTGTAAGTCTCTCAGACCCTCCTACAAATGAATTCCTACTCTTTAAAAGTTAATCTTAGGCTTCCTTTATTAATATTTCTCCAAGACACCAAAAGTACTATTTATGATTCTGAATTGGATCAGTCAACAATACTTACAACTTTTAACTATTTGACATTAGATAAGTCATTTATCTTGAGCTTCTTTTTTTTTATTTACAAAATGATGGAAATACTACCACTACCTCCTTTTTAGGATTGTTATAATAAAGTGTTTGAAACACTTAAGCACCACATAAATGTTTGTAATTGATGATGGTGGTGATGATAATGAATCAAACAGTGTTAGGTATATTCTTCTGGGATACAGGTGACAGTGAATAAGTTAACTTTAGTGGAATTCCATTGTCTTCCAGGTAACGTGATGACAAGGTGCTTGGGTGCTTGTGCTTGGACACCAATTCTAAAATAACAACTCTCTCTTAAAATCACATTTCTGCTTAGCCACAACAGACTATCCCAGGTAGTTTCTCCCCAGCCCAAGGACAGCCTATCCTAGATCTCCTTTCCTGATATGGTAGCCAGTTGCACCTATAGAATTTATTAGATTGAACCGGTTGTGTACTGGCTGAACTGACTATGTTCATAACAACTTTTACTACTACCTGACCAATCATATGCTTCCTAGACTTAGATACTTGAATGCTCCCTTATGTTTATTTTGTCTAACAAGACATTGATTAGAGCAGCCTGGTATTCCTCAGTCAGCCCTGACTGTTAGTTGATTTAGTGACAGTTCAGATCTAAAACCATACTTCCATGTAGCCTCTCCTATTGGGCTATTTCCTCACGAACTCTGTTAAAATACCTTCACAGTAGATACCAAAAGTGCAAGTTCCTTTCAGAACTAACCACTCTTTGACCACTCCCTAATTTTGCCCTGAACCATCTAGCTAGTATGTTTGGCAAGTTTTACTCTAGACTATCCCAAATAAAACTTAACTGCACTCCTCTAAGGTTGCAGGGTGCCTAGGAACTCTTGCCCACTAAAAAGCACAATCAGTCTTTATCACATTAACCTCAAGAATGCTTAAGTCCACAAATTCTTTTCCAGATGACCCATGCATGGAACTCAAATATTGGGATTCCTCTATTTTTTCAGCCCTCATCAATGGGAACCAGTTAAGAGGTTGAAAGTATAATTTACCCAATGACATGTTAATTACTCAGGTAAAGTAATGCACCTTTTTTTTTGCACACAACCCTTGTTTTAGATAAAGCACCTATAGTAGATGCTAAAAAAAATATGGTGGAGTGAATTTTCTAAGATAAACTGATTGCAAGTTATAACGATTTGCTATAGTATCATGTTAAATACTACTACACAAGTACTTCTCAACTTAAAAAAATGAATAAATTTTGAATCTGTACTTCAATGGTAAAGACATTGGTGTGCTAGTAAATGTTTAACAACTGACTCCTTAAATGAAATATATATATATATATATATATATATATATATATATATATATATAATATATATATATATAATATATATATATTATATATATATATATATACACACATATATATGTATATATATGCATATATGTATATATTCACACATACACATTTAAGCTTAATCTTTATTATTAACAATGGTTTCCATCATTTTCTTATGCTTACTCTATCAACAAAACAATAAAATAAGCCCTGATTTGTAGCATTTTCTGGTTCCAAAGGTGTAAATGCACATACCAAAAATTTAATAATCAGCTCTTAAGATATGGTTTAAGTTGGCTCTACCATATCACTAGCTATAGCCAATTCCCTTGTGAGGAAACGCCTTCTACTTATACATATTGGTTTCATTTCTGCAGTTTATAGCTTCAAAAAGTTTCTAGAGCACAGAGAGATAGAGACTTGCCCAGGGTTACAGAGTCAGTGATAGCAAAATGAAGCCAAATATTCCAGGACAAGAGGTTGACTCACTATTCATTATGTCATGTTATCTCTGAATGTCAATGTTTTAAAGATAACATGTTTTCTAAGCAAAAGATGCCAGTGTTTTAAATATAACACATTATCATCTCCAGTCTTTAGGATAATGACGACAATTCCAGAAATGTGATATCTGCAGTGATTCTCATCACCCAGCAGGTTGTTGAGCATTCTATTGAGTCTAATATGTTTGAAGGAATAGGAAGGGAGGAATTATATGCAAGTCTATTAGCAAAGCATATAAACACTTGGCTAAAATATGCAGCTCAATTAGCAAAGAATCATGCAGTAATAAGTAAAGTGAATATGATTTTAGCAATTCCTTTCAGCTTGCTTAGAAGAAATAGCACACTGTCAATATTATTATTATTGAGAGCTCAGAACATGTTAATGATGCTCCCAATCAAAGTCCAGCTAAGATAGTGGTTGAACATCAAGGTGTACAGGCCAATAAGTAATGGAAGCAACCACATTAGAGATGCATTCCAATAAATTAGAAGTTTCTATTGATGCATAAAGTATTTTAGCCCAGTCATTTTGATATACTGTATAATTTTAGAGTATACAGAAAATTTTCATTTAATTTTTAAAACATATACCCTGATCAATAATGTATACAAATATTTCATCGCAGAATGCGTGTAAAATATATAGCATAATTAGAAAAGTGCAGAAAAAAAGGGCTTTGGGGGACATTCAAAGGTCATGTAGGTTATTCTGTACCTACAAAGGCTTCCCCTAAATTAATCCAGACACATGGTTATTTATCCTGTTTCTAAAGTGCATTAGTGATGCCATATTAATGTCATTGTGCATAGTAAAAACACTTTATCACAAACATTTTCTCTCTCTCTCTCTCTCTCTCTCTCTCTCCCCTCTGTCTGTCTCTGTCTGTCTGTCTGTCTCTCTCACAAACCCCTACACACACACACACACACACACATACACATCATGTAATTTTATTTCTATAAAGATCTTCACATGTGGAAACACATTTAACCAATGTTAATCCTTTTTTTACCTTAGAGTTTTTGGAGAATTCCCTGGGATAGCCTGAAGTTGAATAATTTTCTCATGGTAACACATTCATGGTTTTTGACAAAGGCAGGAATTTAAAGATATAATCCTTATGTACTTCCAGACCAACACACTTTTTCCTCCTCCTTTTTCTTCTCCTTCTCATCCTCCTCTTTCTCCTCCTCCTTCTTCTCTTTCTCCTTCTCCTCTTCTTTCTTCTTCTTCTTCTTCTTCTTCTTTTTCTTCTTCTTCTTCTTCTTCTTCTTCTTCTTCTTCTTCTTCTTCTTCTTCTTCTTTCTTCTCAAGTAAACCAAAATTCATCCTTTTGAAATTCAATTCTAGGGGCGGAGCCAAGATGGCAGAGTAGACTCACATTTGCTAGACCCGAATCCACAGCCCATAGATTTCCTGCAAAAAGAACTCCTGACAAATTCTGGAACAGTGGAAGCCGTGCAGCAACACAGTGAAGGAGATTTCCGTTGCCGAGAGCCCTAAAAAACCCACCGCAAAGGTACCCCAGAGCGGAGCCCTGCCCTGCGCAGCTCCCCTTTCTCGCCCGGCCGCGCGGCACTGAGAGAAGCGAGCAGAGCCCAGCAGGCCTCAGGGACCTGAATCTCTGGCGGCCACGAAGGTCCCTCCACCCACAGACGCACAGGTCAGTGAGAGAGACAGGCTGAGAGGGGAGCGGGGTATCTCCGGGACTCAGACCCCCTCAGGAAGCTGCGGCTGCTGCACAGGCAGAGGCCACTCGGGCAGAGGCAGAGGCGGCTTGGCCAGAGGCCCGCAGAGCAGGCAGGAGCTCCACCCCAGCTCCATTACAAAAGCTCTCTGCATAAACCCCCTGAGGGAACTGAGCCTGAGAGGCAGCTCTGCCCCCATCTGAGAACCAGCAGATAAGCCCCCACTGAAGAGCAGTCAGGCCTGCCACCAAAAGCCCTGAGGCTGGGGAGCAGCATTTGAATCTCAGATTCCAAGCACTAGTGGGCAGATCTAGGCCAGGGGGTGGAGAGGACTCTCAGAAATCAAGTAACTGGCTTGAAAAATGCCCAGAAAAGGGAAAAAAAACTAAGACGATAGATGGTTATTTTCTTGAGAAGATGATTCCTCCATTTGTCTCTGACGACACAGAGGTCTGCTAACCATCAGGTAAAGACATAGGAGTCAAAGCCTCTGTATCCCAAATATCTGAAATAGATACCCCATGGGCTCAAGCCATGGAGGAGCTCAAAAAGGATTTTAAAAATCAAGTCAGACAGGTGGAGGAAAAACTGGGAAAAGAAATGAGAGAGATGCAAGAAAAGCATGAAAAATGGGTCAATACCTTAATAAAGGAGGCCCAACAAAATGCTGAAGAAAATAGCACCTTGAAAAATAGGCTAACTCAATTGGCAAAAGA
>CM053770.1:536662760-536696866 GCA_028658325.1 Potorous gilbertii
AGGACAAAAGAGAAGATGGGGTAAGGAAAGGGAGGGATGATAGAAGAGAGGACAGATTGTTGATATGGGTAATTAGAATGTCCAGTGTATTGGGGAGGGGGGAGGGGACAAATGGGGAGAATACTTTGGAACCCAAAATCTCGTGAAAATGAATGTAAAAAGTTAAATAAATTTATTTAAATATAAAAAAAATTCATTTCTATTATTATAATCAAAAATAATTCATTAATCACTTATGTACAAGATATTTGGTAAATACTAGGCATACAAAGGAAAGTACAAAAAATCCTTGCCCTTAAGAATTTCATAATTTGATCAGGGCAACCATATGACATGAAAGATAGATTCAGAGTAGATGGAAGGTAATCTCAGAAGAAGTGCATTGGCAGCAGAAGAAATCAAGAAGAATGCAGAATTTGAACTGACAGTTGAAAAACTCAAACTAAGAAAGGGAAGTAAAGCTAGAGAATATTCTAGACATGAAGGACAATTTATGAAAACGTATGAATATGGGAGATGGAGTGTCATGCAACAGGAACTGCAAGCCTATGAGTGTTTCTAAATGCTAGTGTGTGTAGATGGGAGTAAAGTATACTTTAAGAAGTAGGAAGAATAGGAAGGTGGCTGGTCATAAATTGCTTTATTTGCCATACAAAAGGCTTTATATTTCCCCTTGAATTGTCAACTGCAATAGTTTAAGTCATGTCATCATTTCTCTGATGCCATGTGTTGATGCAATAGTTTAAGTCATGTCATCATTCCTCTGATGTCATGATCCTCTTCAAAAATGAAGGATAAACCCAACCTGTGAGTACACAAAGCTGCCTAAATGGGGACCTTTCCTTTCCTTTCCTTTCGTTCTTCTTTCTTGTCTCCCCTAAATCCTTGGACCCCATGCACTCTGAAGCCCATGTATTGAACAGCTAAGGGTCCCTGTCCAACCTCCACTCAATGGCTGGTTTGGGACCCTACTGGCTTAGAATAAATGTCAATGGTAACAGTTTCTCTTCCAAACAACAACCCTGAGGTTCCTGCCCCTCCCAGACTAATTTATCTATTTTTTTTCCATTAAAGGGGCCACCCCCCCCCGATTACCTTATAAAGAGGCCTATTTCTCTTTGAGGTGGCCAAAAACTGGAAATCAAGGGGATGCCCATCAATTGGGGAATGACTGAATAAATTGTGGTATATGAATGTATTGGAATACTATTGTGCTATAAGAAATGATCAACAGGAAGACTTCAGAGAGGCCTGGAAAGACTCATTTGAACTGATGCTGAGTGAAAGGAGAAGAACAAGGAGAATTTTGTATGCAGCAACCACCAGAGTGTGTGAGGAATTTTTCTGGTAGATTTAGTACTTCCTTGCAATGCAAGAACTTAAAAAATTTCCAACAGACACTTGAAGCAAAATGCCTTCCACATTCTAAGAAAGAACTATGGAATTCGATAGCAGAATGAAGCAGACCATTTTCTTTTGTATTATGTTTTATTTTGTTTTATGAATTCTCCTATTCATTTTAATTCTTCTATGCAAAATGACTAAGGTGAAAATGTATCTAATGTATGTGTAGAACCTATTTAAAATTATACTTTGTCCCAGGGAGGGAGCAGAGAAGGAGGGGGTGGGAGGGGAAAAATCTGAGATATATGGAAGTGATGGTAGAACACTGAAAACAAATAAAATAATTTATTTAAAAAAAGAAAAAATAAATAAAGTGGACAATTCACTGAATGGCTATTACTTCATTTTAAGTGAGTACCTGTAAAGGCCTTTCTTGGCCTAACAAGCCAACATAACCCGCATTCTAGACTGTTTCCAGTCATCCTGATGAATATCTGATCATTGTATCCAGGTGATTCTGGAGGAGAAAGTGAGGCTGATAAACTTGCTCAGCCCTCCCTCATTCAAACAAAGTTAAGTGCAAGTCATATGATCATTTCTCTGATGTCATGGTCCTCTTTGAAAATGAAGGACAGGGGGAGGAACCAAGATAGCGGAGTAGAAAGACTCACATATGCTAACTCTGAACCCACAGTCCATAATTACCTATAAAAAGAACTCCCAACAAATTCTGGAATAGTGGAAGCCACGCAGCAGTGGAGTGCAGGAGATTTCCGTTCCAGAGAGCCCTGAAAAAGCGACTCCAGAGGTCTGTCATGCACCACACGGGAGTGGAGCCCAGCCCTGCCCTGGCCACCTGGCATGGAGAAGAAGAGATTGAAGCAGGCTTCAGGGATGGACTCTACAGTGGCCACAAAGGTCCCTCCACCCACAGATGCACAGGTCACTGAGAGAGACATCTGGACGGGCAGAGAGGAGAGCAGGGTGTCTCCATGACTCAGGCCGCCTTGGGAGGCAGCAGCAGAGGCAATGGGCAGGCAGAGGCTCCCAGAGCAGGCAGGAGCTCAGCAGGAACGCCGCTACAGAAGGTCTCTGCATAAAACCCCTGATGGAACTGAGCCTGGGTGGTGGCCCTGTCCCCACCTGAGCACCAGAAATTAAGCTCCCATTGAATAGCAGCCAGACCTGCCACCAAAAGCCCTGAGGCTGAGGAGCAGCATTTGAATCTCAGACCCCAAGCACAAGCTGGGCATATCTGGGGGGTGGGGTGGAGAGGAATCTCATAAGTCAAGTAACTGGCTGGAAAACGCCCAGAAAAGGGAAAAAAAATAAGACAATAGAAGGTTATTTTCTTGACCAGATGATTCCGCCATTCCTCTCTGATGAAGAAGACCAATGCTTACCATCAGGAAAAGACATAGGAGTCAAGGCCTCTGTATCCCAAACACATGAAATGGATATGCAATGGGCTCAGGCCATGGAAGAGCTCAAAAAGGATTTTGAAAATCAAGTCAGATAGGTGGAGGAAAAACTGGGAAGAGAAATGAGAGAATGCAAGAAAAGCATGAAAAAATGGGTCTATACCTTGATAAAAGAGACCCCAAAAAATGCTGAAGAAAATAACACCTTGAAAAATAGGCTAACTCAATTGACAAAAGAGGTGCAAAAAGCCAATGAGGAGAAAAATGCTTTCAAAAGCAGAATTAGCCAAGTGGAAAAAGAGGTACAAAAGTTCACTGAAGAAAATAGTTCTTTCAAAATTAGAATGGAACAGATGGAGGCTAATGACTTTCTGAGAAACCAAGAAATCACAAAACAAAACCAAAAGAATGAAAAAATGGAAGATAATGTGAAATATCACATTGGAAAAACAACTGACCTGGAAAATAGATCCAGGAGAGACAATTTAAAAATTATGGGACTGCCTGAAGGCCATGATCAAAAAAAGAGCCTAGAAATCACCCTTCATGAAATTATCAAGGAAAACTGCACTGATATTCTAGAACCAGAGGACAAAAAAAGTATTCAAGGAATCCACCAATCACCACCTGATAGAGACCAAAAAGAGAAACTCTTAGGAGCATTGTGGTCAAATTCCAAAGTTCCCAGGTCAAGGAGAAAATATCACAAGCAGCTAGAAAGAAACAATTCCAGTATTGTGGAAATACAATCAGGATAACAGAAGATCTAGCAGCTTCTATATTAATGGATTGAAGGGCGTGGAATAGGGTATTCCAGAAGTCAAAGAAACTAGGTCTAAAACCAAGAATCACCTACCCAGCCAAACTGAGTACAATACTTCAGGGGAAAATATGGTATTTCAATGAAATAGAGGACTTTCAAACATTCTTGATGAAAAGACCAGATCTGAAAAGAAAATTTGACTTTCAAACACAAGAATGAGAAGAAGCATGAAAAAGTAAACAGCAAAGAGAAGTCATAAGGGACTTAACAAAGTTGAACTGTTTACATTCCTATATGGAAAGACAATATTTATAACTCCTGAAACTTTTCAGTATCTGGGTAGTTGGTGGGATTTTACACACACATACACACACACACACTCATGCACACACGCATGTAAACACCTGTATGCACACATACACATACACACATGCACGCACACCCAGAGACAGAGAGCACAGAGTGAATTGAATAGGTTGGGATCATATCTTAAAAGAAATCAAGGTAAACAGTGAGAGAGAAATGTAGTGGGAGGAGAGAGGGTGAAATGGAATGGGGTAAATTATCTCTCATAGAAGAGGCAAGCAGGAGACTTTTAGTGGAGGGAAAAAGAGGAGAGTCGAGAAAAAAAACAACCATGAAGTTTACTCTCATCACATCCAACTAAAGGAAGGAATAAAAGGCGCACTCATTTTGGTATGGAAACCTATCTTACAACAGGAAAGTGGGGGAGAAGTACATAAGGAGAGTGGGGGGGTGATGGAAGGGAGGGCAATTGGAGGAGGGACCAATTTAAAGTCGACCCTTGTGGAGGGACAGGATCAAGAGAGAATAGTAACAATGTGGGGCAGGGTAGGATGGAGGGAAATATAGTTAGTCTTACACAACATGACTATTATGGAAGTCATTTGCAAAACTACACAGATATGGCCTATATTGAATTGCCTACCTTTCCAAAGGGAATGGGTGGGGAGTGAGGGATGGGGAGAAGTTGAAACTCAAAGTTTTAGGAATAACTTTCGAGTATTGTTCCTGCTACTAGGAAACAAGCAATACAGATAATGGGGAATAGAAAGTTATCAGGCCCTACAGGACAAAAGAGAAAATAGGGGCAAGAGAAGGGAGGGATGAAAGAAGAGAGGGCAGATTAGTGATAGGGGAAATTAGAATGCTCAGTGTACTGGGGTGGGGGAGGGCACAAATGGGCAGCAAATTTTGGAACCCAAAATCTTGTGAAAATGAATGTAAAAAGTTAAATCAATAAATTTATATAAAAAAGTTAAATAAATTTATATTGAAAAAAAAAGAAAATGAAGGACAAACATAAGACATAGTCAAGAAGAACTGGGATTAATTTCTGCCCTTGACACTTAATATCTTTGTGATAAGAGCATGTCACTTAAATTCTCTTAGCATCCAAAAGCTCTCTAAACTTAAATTAGAGATAAAAGTAGACCCTAGGTTCATATGCTACATCTGATGTTTATTACACATGTGACCTTGAGTAAGTAACTTAAACTCACCACACCTTAACTGACTTCTTTATTAAATCAGGCTGTTGAACTAGATGGTCCCTGATGCTCCAATTCTCAATCTATTATCCCATGACCATACGTGCTTTGATCTTTGACACCAATGCAATCTCAAGCCCTTGGCATGATTCACATAAATTGCAGCCTGTATTATTGTTTATTTTTGCTAAAGTCAGTGAATCCTGGCAGGGGACTAAATATATGAGGATGGTAATAGGTTCTTTATAGTAGATTGTTATTCCTATCCAGTGGCTATCTTTGAGAAGCCTGCAGAAAAATTATTTTAAACCCTGACAGGCATAGAGAGAGCTCTTTAGCTTAGCCAAGATCATTTTTTAAAATGAAAAGGAATAATTTCAAAACTATCAATAAGCCATAGATAAGGTGAGCTAGAAGTCAAATGTTCATGTATAATTAATGTGTTCTTGTCCCACAAATGTATCAAAACATAAATACCCACACATATACTTATATAAATATATACTTAAGTATACATATGTATATACACATACATACATATACACACATATTTACCCCCATTGACTCAAGAAAACCTGCATTACTAAGAAGAGCTAAATAATTTTAAAGCAGTGCTTCATTTCCCCCCATTTTTCATTGTCAATTATAGATGAGTGTTATTTTCCTAATTATCTGTTTCTTAATATTTAGGGAATTGAAGAAGAGAGTGTTTTCGTTAAGGACAAGTTCAAAATAAGCTGTTCAGTAGATGATGGATCCTTTATTTTGTCTACTTCCTTTCATTTGGCACAAGGGAAGGTGTTCTTTGCAGGATTAAACAGTAAAGTAAGTGATTGAACACAGAGCTATAATTCTGAGAAGAAGTGGACTCTGAAGTTCCTGTGCAAAACCGAGAGAGAGAAAGAGAGAGAGACAGAGAGAGAGAGAGACAGAGACAGAGACAGAGGCTGAGAGACAGAGGCAGAGAGAAAGAGACAGAGAGAGAGAGAGGAGAGAGAGAGAGAGAGAGAGAGAGAGAGAGAGACAGAGACAGAGACAGAGGCTGAGAGACAGAGGCAGAGAGAGAGAGAGAGAGAGAGAGAGAGAGAGAGAGAGACAGAGAGAGGCTAGATTTGCCTTGACTCTAAGGCTCAATGAGCTATGAAAATGGATAATACCATGAAGCGCAGATGGAATTTGGGAGAAAAAAGTCACTTTTAATTTTCTCCCACCCTAGTTATCCTTAGTGCCATCTTTGGCTTACAAAAAACGGCAAAGACACAAAGACAGGACTTGGGAGTGGAGGAACAGGGAAGGCGGCCGGAGGGGGTCAGTCTACCAAGGGAACCATCATATTGAGGAAAGTGAATGACTGGAAATTTACATACACAATTAAGAGTAATGACCACTCATTTCTAGGATCAGACAATTAAAATTTAGAATACAAAGGCATTTAAAAATTCTCTTGTCCAGTGCCCTCATTTTACAGATAAGGAAACTCATCCCCAGACAGGTTAAGTTACTTCCCTGAGACACACAATTTTAAGGAACAGAACTGAAATTCAAGCTCACAACTATTGACCCCAAATAGTGCAATCTTTCCCATATTAGTCAATCAATAAATGCTTATTAATTACCTTTTAAGTGCCAGTCTCTGAAACCAGAAATATGTATAAAATAACAAAAATGAAACTTTCCCACTTCAAGGATCATACTAGTGAAAACAATATGCATGCAATAATATATGCATATACACATATATGGATATATGTAGGATATATATAATGTATGCATATGTAAATATATGTACACAAAATATTCACAAAGATGTGTATTGTATATGCTAGCAGCTCATACCAACAAAAACCTGATGAAGGGGATGGTGCTTCAAGAGCTGCTCTTTGAAAAATACTAGGGAATCTAAAGCACAGAGGTGAAAAAAGTATGTGCTATGAATGAGGATTTGGGGGTACAACCTAGTCAAAGGCATGGAGACAGGAAAGAGCATCTCATAATTGAAGAAGGGGAGAAACATCATTTGGGCTGAGCTATAAAATGTATTAAGGTCAAAAACTGTTACCTCCAAAGGTAAGCTATGTTCTTTTTATTAAAACCTTTTTTCTGTAGTATTATGAACTGTTTATTTGCAAATAGAAGGTCAGCTTCAGTATTATGGGGAGGGAGTTGTCTTCAAAAATATTCTCCCAAATTTTCTTCACAGCCAAGAGATTCCAGAATATTAGAGGTTTTGAAGCAAAGAACAGTTTCATTTTCTTGCCTTTATATCTCCAGAGGTTCCCACAACTACCCTTGGACATTGTGAATTAATAAATGTGTGCCTAATTGAACTGAATTGAAGAGATGTGAGAATGTATACTTATTCTTTTCATAGCATGAGTCTCTAGCAAGGCATTACATATGAAACAAAAATTAAGGGGTTGTTTCTCTTTGGGAGCATTTCTGGAAAAAATTTACTGCTGAATTACCTTAGGGACATGCAATACTATTTCCCTCCACCACCATCCAAATATGTACATAAGTTGTCTTGCATTGGATATACATATTAGTGTGTGTGTGTGTGTGTGTGTGTGTGTGTGTGTGTGTGTGTATATATATATATATATACACACACATATATGTATATGTATATTTATACATATATGTATACACATATATATGTCCATATATGTGTGTGTGTGTGTGTGCAAATGCATGTATATTGGCATGTGTGGCAGGCTCTGGGAGGCCCAGCATTACCTTTGGTGTGACGACTGCCAAGCCAGTTTTGGGCTTTTTCCCTTTCGTGTCCACCTGTTCCATCAAATTCTCACTTATGGCTCCAGGAAGCTGCAGCATGCCCAGTGGCCACATATTGGTAAACTGTTTTGGCAGACAGACTAAATCAGGCTTAAAGTAACCAAAGGGTCTCAAACTCATTGGTGAATTATGGGGGTGTCTACCCCAAGCATGTGAAGAATTCCCCTGGTGGAATGGGCAGATGATAATAGTTTGTTCCATTGGCCATGAAGGCAGCTGAAGAAGGTGATGTGAAGTGCTTAGAGCTTGGTTAGATACCAAAGATGCCAAGGTCATGTCATCCATTGCATCCTTAGCCATCACCAGTCGTCTTGACTCTGTCCTGTCACTGAACTATGATGACTCTGAGGGGAGAGTGAGGCTGACATCTTCATGCAACAATGCCTCACAATTTATGCACAAAAATCTAATTTATGCACAAATCAAAAGAAGTCACCCATACCACTTTACTCTTATACTTGAAAGTCCTGTGGTGACAGGCAAGTGATGAAGCAACAGGTGCAAATACACTGGGAGGTGTAGTCACAACCCTGCACACAGGCAGCCCAGGTCATAGGGTCATTTCTCACTCTGCCACCCCCCTGGGTATCTGAGCACTCTTTTAAGGATTGCGCTGCTCACCTAATGATACAAGGAAGGGGACCAAAAAGGTGCCATAAAATTGTTTGCTTACCCAGTCCTGGCCTGATTACCACTGCAGGCATGGAATCTCACTCTGAGGTAGAAACACAAAAAAATATAAAAAATGTACAAAAACTTCTGCAAAGATGATTCCACTCACCATTGGCACATGAACAGCTCACACTCTTATAGACAGCACGAAATCCAGTAGACCCAAAAGATAAACTGCTCTTGTTGCAAGAGAACTCAAGAGATATCTCATCCAAATAGCAGCCCCAAGTGAAACAAGGCTGGCAAATGAAGACCATCTTGCTGAAATTGGAGCTGGATACACGTTTTGCCAGAGTGACCACAGTGAAGGGGAGCACCATGAAGCTGGTGTAGGTTTTGCAATCAAAACCAATCTAGTAAGCAAGCCGGTAGGCCTGCCAAAAGAAGTGAATGGCAGGCTCATGAATAAGCAATTTTCACTTGCAGGAAAATACCATGCCATCATCATCAATGCCTATGCTCCCACCATGACAAACTCTGATGAGGTCAAAGAAAAATTTTATGAAGACCTAGAAACCCTTTTCATTAATTTGCCAAAAGAAGACAAGCTTATAATTCTGAGTGACTTTAATGCTAGAGTAGGCTCAGACTACCAGACTTGACCAGTAGTCTTAGGGAAGAATAGAGTTGGAAACAGCAATAGCTATGGTCATCTACTGCTTAAGACTTGTATATCACATGACCTTGTCATCACCAACATTGTTTTCTGTTTTCCAAAATGCAATAAAATTTCATGGATTCACCTGCACAGCAAACGTTGGCATCTATGTGAGTGGAAGGAGGAGAGAGACAAGATGGGAGAGCGACAAAGGCAATGTGTGGTTCAGAGTGATGAACTGATCATACACTTATCCTTTCCAAGCTAAATATTCACACTGATCAAAAGTGCCTGCCCCAAGGTATCTTGATAGATAACTATCAGAAGAATTAATGTCAACAAGGTATCTTGATTGGTGACTATCAGAAGAATTAACGTCAACAAATTAGAGCCCTTCTCTGAGCATCAACAGTTTATTGCTAACTTGTAGGGAAAGTTGAGCCAACACACAGTTGGCAACAGTGGAGCAGAAAAGGAATGGGCTGCTTTCAGAGATTTGGTGTGCAGTACTTCATTTGCTCATCTGAGTCAGAACACTCACAAGCATCAAGATTGGTTTGATGAAAATGATGAGGAAAGCCAGAAGCTGCTAAATGAAAAATGAGAGCTCCACAGGATTATTACCAGCAGGATGGTTTAACCATCTCTAAGAAGACAGCATTTAATTCCATCAAAAATAAAGTATAAGCAAATTTTAGAGAGATTCAGGATTCCTGATTCAGCAAGAAGGAAGATGAAATTCAGTTTTATGCTGACAGTAACAATCCAAAGCACTTTTATGATTCCCTGAAAGCTATTTATGGACCAAAAACCTATGGTGTATCACAACTACTCAGTACTGATGGACCCACATTGATTAGTGATAAAGACATGATCCCAGAGAGGTGGGCTAAACACTTCCACAGTATTCTCAATAGACCATCAATCAATGCTGAGGTCATTGACTGTTTACGTCAGGTTGAACTCAACTCATCCTTAGCTAAACTTCCAGATGAAGAAGAGGTTTTGAGTGCAATTAGGCTCCTTTCATGTGGCAAAGCACCTGGTGCTGATTCTATTCCAGTTGAGGTTTACAAGTTAGGGGGACCATTGCTCATATAACAGCTGACTGAAATATTCCAGGTTATATGGCAAGAGAAGGTTATCCCCCAGGAGTTCAAGGATGCCTCCATTCTTCATCTCTATAAATGTAAAGGTAATATATTATCCTGCGACAATGACAGGAAGATCTCTCTCTTAGTCATTGCTGGCAAGATTCTTGCTAGAGTTCTCCTTAGCAGGCTGATCCTTCACGTGGAAGATGATCCTTCAACTGGAAGATGATCATCCCTAAGGGCAAGTGTGACTTCAGAAAGGACCAAGCAACAGTTAAGATGGTGTTTACTGCCTGGCAACTCTGGGAGAAATGCCAGGAGCAAAACAGAGGTCTGTACGCAATGTTTGTATATCTGACCAAGGCCTTTGACACTGTTACTCATGAGGGCTTATGGAAAATTATGTCAAAATTTAGTTGCCCAAAAAAGTTTATCTACATTGTATGCCAATTTCATGATGGCATGCTTGCCTGGGTTCTGGATAATTGACAAAGCTCTCATACCTCCCCAGTCACCAATGGAGTAAAACAGGACTGTGTTTGCTCCCATGTTTTTCATCATGATGTTTTCAGTCATGTTATCAAATGATGTCAATGAGTATGAACAAGGCATCAAGATTAGCTTCTGTACTGATGGTCAATTCTTCAATTTGAAAAGACAAGTCAAAACCAAGTGGAGGAGTGTTGGTGCATGTTTTTCTGTTTGCAGATGATTGTGCACTAAATGCAGTCTCTAAAACTGAGATGCAACAAAGTATGGGTCAATTCTCAGCTGCCTGTGTTAATTTTGGCCTTATAATTAACACCAAGAAAACCCAGGTGCTCCGTTAGTCACCACCACACCGGCCATACACGGAACCATAGGTTATAAGAAATAGAGAAGTTTTGAATGCTGTGGATAAGTTCACTTACCTGGGTAGTGTACTTTCCAGGGATGTACACAATGACAAAGAGTTTGACTCATGCATTGCCAGAGCTAGTTCAGTGTTTAGGAGGCTCTGAAGAAAAGTTTGGGAGAGAAGAGTTATTAGACTGACTACCAAACTGAAAGTGTACAGAGCCGTTGTGCTGACCTCATTGTTGTATGCCTGGAAACATGAACATTCTACCAGCAGCATGCCAGGAAACTGAATCACTTCCATTTGAACTGTCTTAGGAAGATTCTGAAAATCACCTGGCAGAATGAGGTATCAGACACTGAGGTCATTGCCTGAACTAAGCTGCCAAGCATTCAAACTATGCTTGAGAGAGATCAACTCAGATGGGCTAGCCATGTTGTTCGATGGCAAAATGTGTGCTTGCCAAAAAGACTATTTTATGGAGAACTTGTATAAGACAGGTGATCACAGGATGGTCAGAAGAAGTGATACAAGAACACTCGCAAGGTCTCTCTCAAGAACTTTGGATTTGATTGTGAAACGTGGGAGACACCGGCACAGGATCTGTCTGTATGGTGTATCCACACCAGAAAAGGTACTCTGTTCTATGAGCAAAGCAGAATTGAAACAGTAAAAAGGAAATGTAGGATGCACAGATTTGGAGTAACTACCCCAAAAGTTCACACAGACTATCTGTGCCCAATCTGTGGTAGAGCATTCCAAACTCCTGTTGGTCTGATACATCACAGTTACACGCATTAAAACTTCAGCTTATCGTTGTGATGTCATTTTGGTCCTCTTGGAAAATGAAGGACAACAACCAATATGCATATGCAAGTTCACACCTACTTTCACATATATTCAAAACTAGAATATTTCAGTTTCTTACAAATGTCAAAATCTTGAGACAGGAATTGCTCCTGACAAAATTGTTTTTAGCCTACTTTTCTGTGCCCACTGTCATAACACAGGAAAGGTGATTCAGAGAGCTGTAGCCCTAGAGTAAGGGAGACTTGAGTTCAAATCCAACTTTAAATATTGATCGATGTGTGACCCTGGGAAAGTCATTTAACCTCTATCTGCTTCAGTTTCCTTAAATGTAAAATGGAGATAACATAGTAGGTGCTTAGTAAATATTCATTTTCTTCCTTCCCTTCTCCATCTCATCACTCATGTTCCCCCAGGGATAAATGTTTTCCTTCTTCTTGCTGGTTCACCAGATCTCCTCACTTTATGGTGCACTTTACCCAATACAATGCAAGCTCCTTCAGCAAAAGGACAATTTCATTATTTTTGTCTTTGAATGCCCAGTACCTTGTAACATTATTCACTTGATACCTACTTTCTAAATTGAAGTATGCCTTTCCTCATACTCTAGATTTTCCTTATCCTCTGTCCAAACTTTGCTAAGTTCTGCCCTAAGATTTCCACATGCTACATGGCAATGAACAGACTATTTTAATACTTAAATATTTATGGAGGATAGCAGTTCATAGAGCACATTTGTTTTTAGCAGAGAATGGCAAGACCACTAATCAAAGGACTGGGCAATATGGCCTTTCTCAAGTATCACAGCGTAGGCAGTAAGAGAGACATTTCTAGGACAAAAGGTAGTTTTCAGAGCTTTTAATACCACTAATAGTATATCACTTCTTTCTCATGAGTATTGCCCCATTCAAGCTATCCTTTTCCTTTAAACACCCCCCCCTTTATACTCTGACCACGTATTCCCTCTCTAGATCTTTTTTTTAATAGCTAGCACCAACTTCTGTTCTCCAGGCCTCTTTCCTCAGCTATAAAATTAGTACACTAAATTGAATGCCTTTTGAGATCCTTAGGGCTCTATCTATAATTCTGTTATCCCAAACTTTCTACTTGGACTAACAATCCAGATTTCAAAATCACAACCAGCTTCTGTTCCTCCTCAGGGCTCTAAGATTTCCCTCCCCACAAAAAACCCCTAACTGATGGGATTCCTCACTAGTTATTAGCTGATATCAATTAGCTTTTAGAAATAATTATCTATGAAGACTGTAAAATAGGAAGAGTTGATATGAAATGTCCCTTGAATATTTATGATATTTTCTAACATGCACATGTAGAGTCCAGGGAAGACTGGGATCAAACTTGACCTAACATGGAAAAAGGGAAACTCACAGCTCTGGGTTACTCAGAGTTCTTTTTTTGCCTTCTAGAAGCCCTCACAAACATTCCTGAAGACACAGGCTTTCTGCTAGGGTCTTTGTAGCATCTTAAACCTGACTTTCCTCAGCGTGTCCCCTAAGCATTTACCTCTTGAGGCAGACATCACTGGCAATCACTGCTATACCAGAGAATCTGCTAGTATTTTGATAAGAAGTCCAAAGTCTTTCCCCTACAAAGCAAGGAAGGGAAGATGACTCATCAACTCCTCCCCTCAAGTCATTCCATCTTTGAGATACAGCAGAAACTGATTGCTGTATTGCCATTGCAATACCAGCTTCTGAGGAGGTTTCCTAATTTATAGAAAATCCATTGGGTGTGACCTATATATTTCATCCAATGGCCAAAAATGTTATATTTCTTCCTAACTTGATTAACTAGATCGTTTATGCATAGTTCAATGACCTTGGTGATCCAATAGAGGTGTTCTCACCTGACAAATGCATTAGTGCTATTGTATTTTGTTAGTTACCTTAAAAGGAGAAGCATGAGGGATTGATTCAATACATCCTCCCAACATTTTAATGTTACAATGACAAACCAGGCTGAATAGATCAAAGAAGTAGTTCTTTTTCTTCCTAGAGTCACTTCCTGTGGAAAAATCTTCTCCTGCAACTCTTGTTGGATGACTAAGACTCTTCTTCCTTACCCCTCACTCCACCCCCATGTCTATGACTGAAATGAGTGTGACTGAAGAATGATAACAGTATTGATATATTCGTTCTGTTATAAGTTGGAAGACCTTTTTTAATATATATCAGCCATAAACTGCTAACATGATGTCAGATCATTGGTAAAGCTTATGAAGTTTAAATAGCAAAGTTTAAATAAATGTTTCTTGATAAGTCAGCTATTTCAAATACATTAGTTAAAAAATATTCACTTTATAATTTATTAATCAGGGGGAAAATAGAGCTTGAAAAGGGCATAGCAAGGAAACATGCATTACATAACCAACAGGTAAGTTTTTCTGGCAAGTGGCCATTAATTATCTTTATATGATATCAAATCCCTTAGACCTGGAAGAATTTTATATGATCTTTATTTTTGCCTAGTGAAGTCCTGAAATCATAGCATCACTGATTTGCCATTTGCTCTTTTAAAAATGTAGAAATATTATGGGGGAGTGCTTGTTGTATTTTATTAATGTATCCCCCCCACACACCCACACCAAATTTAGTTTTTAATAGTCCCCAAAGAGCACCTTCCTTTAAGTTAGTGGTGGGGAGAGAGGAGGAACAAATTAAACAAAGTACCAATAGAGAATCATCACTTAGAGCATATTGTTACACTTTGTATACAGATCCTACTTTCTCTCTACTAAGAAGACAGTATTTTCTAACATCAATCATCTGCAAGCAATATGAATAATTGCATTTTATTTGAATCTTATTGTCTTTTAGTTCTATCTTCATTTATATTGTTTAAAGTTGTGATTACAGTTCTCCTAGCTCTCCCTTATTGACTCTATTAATTCAAGGCTGCCCATTTTTCTCTGAATTCATCAAATTTGTCATGCCTTACTACACAACAATATTCCATTGTATTCAGATCTATAATTTATTTAGTAGTTTCCCAATCACAGGATATCTATGCAAATGTTATTTTGAGTAATTTCACTTATGGTTCCCTTTCCAGTTAGGTGAAGTTTAAATTCTTAATTTTTATTCTAGCTTTTGAGGACTCAGAGATTCAATCACTAGGAATTCTAAGGTCTTCCTAAGATAGATATCCAATTTATTTGTGATATAATATACATGTTAAATCAAGTAACCAACTAACAAATATTTAAAAAGCACCTGCTCTGTGTTAGGTGAAGTTCCATAGAGAAAATAGTTACATCAATGAGCTTACATTTTTACTGGGGAAGACAACATATACACATACACATGCTTAGAGCTGTATTTTTTCCTCAAACCATATTTTCTGGTGAACTCAGTTTTTATATTTGTTGACAATTCAAGAAAAATTACCCATTGTCCTCTGCTAATTCATGGTACTAAAGGCCCTTGAACACATTACCTTGCCTTGCTGAGAAATAAGAATTCTGGGTCGCTTGAATTTCAGCACCATTACCAATGAGTTGTACTGTGTTAGCTTCTTTTTACAGTCTGGCATGGGGGAGAGGAATAATTTCAATAAAAAAATTCTCATTGACTCTTCAAGCTTGCTTCCATACACTTCATTCTTAGTTTTCTTGGACAGTTGATGGCAATCATAGTTAATTATTTATCTTTTTATTTTTCTTATTTTAAGGGTATATGCTTCAGAGGCTGGGTCTGGGTGGGTGTATTATTTCTTCACTGTGTATACCACCTGGGCTCTTTTTTTTTGGTACTCCTGCATATCAGTAACTTGTCTATAACATTCAATCTTACAGACTTACCTGGGACACAGAGTTATAAATAGATCATAAATCAGATATTTCAAAGTAAAAGATAACCTAGAGTCTAACTGTTCTATCCCTTTCATTTTATAGATGAAATGAGATCCAAGGAGGTCCCATCTTAGTCCCAGAGAGGACCTTATCTTGCCCAGTCCCTTGATTACTACTCACCTCCTATCTATCCCTAAGCAATGCTAAGTCCCTTTGAGGACTGTCTTGTCTTATTAGAAGATAAGCTCTAGGTCAGAGTCTATCTTTCCTGCTTGTTTTTGTATTTCTAGAACATTTTGAGACATAGTGTCTGATAAATAATTCTTTATTTGTTCTTTAATAATTTTTTTTATCCACTCATTGCATGCATTCAAGTGACTTGACAGAGAGATCAAGACACACAGCCAGCATTTGCATCTAAGTCCTCTTAGAAGAATAGAAGTTCTTCTAAGTGATTTTATCATGGTCATGCATCTTGTACGAGGAAGAACAAGACTTGATTCTAGGTCTTCCTCATTCCAAGGGTGGTCTTCCCTCCACACTAAGAGGCAACTCTTAGATGAGAACCATGGATTCTTAAAATTTCCCTACTTGACTTGACCATCTGCTTTTCTTTTACAACTAATCACTTTGAAGATTCAAGACAGTTGTGTATGTGTGTGTGTGTGTGTGTGTGTATGTGTGCATGTGTCCTCATAAGAGTAAGGAGATAGTTCTTTTTCTCATACCATCAAATCAGCTAAGCAAACTCTCACAGCTTCAGCAAGAATATTAAATTTACATTTCACTTTGAAGTGGTGATCAATGAGCCACAGCTCCCTTCTCTGACCTGATTGCTGCTTATGCTGCATCAATCTAATATCCCCAAAGATATTGTGAGTCATATAGCACGTTCTAATGGAGCATTTTAAATAGCTAAAGCATGTCTGGGAGTAATCTCTTCTGTCTTTGGTAACCCTGAGTCACCTATGGGATCTTTCTGTCACAATTTAGCCCAGAAGGGTGATGGACTTTTAGAATGGTAAGGGGGAAATATAGCCTTGGTATTATCAACAATAAAATTTTTGTTGCTTCTGTTTTGTTGCTTCTATTTTTCTCTCAGTTCTCTTTGGTGTTGGTTCATATTTAAGTCTTTACAGTTGAATGAAAAAAGTATTTAAAAAGCTCTTTCTGTGGTCAGACATTGTCTTAAGTGCTGAGAATAAAATATTAAAAGCAAAGTAGTCTTTTGCTTCAAGCAACTTTTATGTTAAAAGAGGAAGAAATAACTTGTAGAGGAGTTGAGGTCAAGGAAGTGTGTTTTGGTCAGGTGGCCAACTCATGGATATGTTCTACTGAAGAATGGTAGTATTGATTTGATTTATTTTCCCTCTGCTAGTGATTGAAAGCAGCAATTGAGAATGGGGAAAATGAACAGAGTTATATGGCTAGGAACCCATTGCAGAGCTAGAGTGTCTAGGTCAAAGTGGAGGCTGCAGTACAGAAACATGGCATAATGAGATATATTACAATAGCACTTGCTTCATAGAATCAAAATTCAAGAATTATTTACCTGACACTTTGCTAGAAGCTGATGATCTAAAACTATGGATGAAAGAAAATCTTACTCAAAAAGAATTTACATTGGAAAGGAAAGGCCACAAAAATATATACAATTATATATGAAGAAAAAATATAAAAATAATAAATAGATTTAACTACAAAAAAACTTAAATACAAGGTAGTTTGAGGGAAAGGGCATCAGTACTTGGGAACATAAGGAGAGGTTTTGTGTAGAGGCTGGCGCCTGAGTTGTGTCTTTTGAAGGAAGAGAAATATTTTCTGAATCAATCAATCAATCAAACCTTTATTTAGTAATTGGCACCTACTATGTTTAAGGAATTATAATAGGTACTGAGGACACAAAAATAGAAGACAGGCCCTGCCCTTAAGGAGCTTATATTCTTCTATGGGGACACATGTACACAGGTAAATAAACGCAGTAAATTTATAAATACACATTAATCAAATAGGCTAGGTCAACTAACAAATGAGGAATAAGGAAAGATCCCTTCAAGAATCTCTTCAAGATCTCTCCAAGTCCAATCTTAAAGAGAAAAGTGATGGAATAAACAAAAACAAACAAATAAATATCAAAACATTCATTAAACACAGGTGTCAAATATTGCCAAGCAATGTGGAAGCAAATATTAAAGTGACAACAAAATGGCCCTATGTTTCAGGTGCTTACATTCTAACAGAAGACATATATAGTGAAGTAGTGGAGAGTAAAGGATGTTTTGGTTTGGAAATGTATAGGGATGAAGAGTAACTATAACATCCTTTCCAGGAGCAATAACAGCTGATTTTAATTATATTATTTCATTTTTCATTAAATATGATTTGAAAACTGAAAGAAGTGGGGAGGTGGGTAGGGTGAGGATGCCTACATTTTGACATGGCAGCTTGCCAGGAGATGAATAAAGTGAATTATGATTGCATTCTTGCCTACATGTAGAAATGACCCCAAATGACCACAAACATGATATTGAGGTGCCAAGACAGAGTTCCAGAAAAGAAAAGATTAAGTTCTATTGGGTTTAATTGGAGGTTGAATGGCAGCAAGCAGGGAATTGGCCTGGTAAAAAGTGATTTTAAGAGGAAGAAGTGAGAAGAGAGAGCATTTTAGTTGTGGAGGACTATCTATTCAAAGGCAAGAGTGTAGGAGATACAATGTGTTGAAGAAGAAACAACTTGGTCAATTTGGCTGGAATATATAGTTGCAGGTTGGAGTAATCTGAAATCACACTGTAAAATTCTGAAAAGAAGACATTGCACTTTAAGGATAATGAGGAATCACTGAAGTTTCTCCAACAAAGGAATTATCTGGTCAGGTTTCTGTTGTAGTAATTTAGATTTAAAAACTATATAGAAGAGACTCTTAAGTTTTAACTCTTCTTGTTGGTGAAACATAATGAGTTCACTGAAGTTCTCATGTGATGTGATTTTGAAATCTGTCACCATCCTGTTCATCCTCTGAGAGACATGTTGCAGTGATGGGGTACTTGGGTGCATGTTCTTGGACCCCAATTCTAGAATCACATTTCTCTTAAAAATCACATTTCTCTCTAACCTCAAAACACTATCTCAGGTAGTTTTCCTCCAGCTCAAGGACAGCCTGCCCCAGCAGGAACTGTTATCTCTCTTCCTGCTGTAGTAGCCAGCTACACCAATAGTATTTATCACTTAGAGCCAGCTGCATACTGATTAAACTGGGTGTGCACTGGGTCAGAATGGCATTTACTACTCACTGACCAATCATATATATCTTTTACTTAGATGTATGTGTACTCCTTTTCCATTAATCTTGTCTAACAAGACGTTGATGAGAGAAGTCTGATTTTTCTGGTCAACCCTGATTGTTAGTTAACTTAGTAATCTTTCAGGCCTAAAACTACACCTCCATGGAGCCCCTCCTTGGGGTATTTCCCGATGAATTTTGAGTAAAATACTTGCTCAGTAGATACCAAAAGTGCATGTTCCCTTAAGAACTGACCAGAAATTTATTTTTGAAAATTCAAAATATGACTGACTCAAAGAAAAAAAAATAACTCAAAAGGTTCAGCAATATAGGGTTATTTAGTGAAATGAATATCAATCCTATATCTCAATGGACCTGAAGAGCATCTCTATATTATAACAATTGATGCTAATATTGATAACCCTAAATCACCAATGAAAGGCCAAAATACATTCAGTGCACAATACAAAGAGAGTGGTAAAATATACACTATGGGACCCTGGGATCAACCTCTTCATTTTATAGATGGGGAATTTTAGTGCTAGAGAAATAAATCACTTGTTCAATGTAAATTTCAGGGATGGAATTTGAACACAGGTCTTTTGTCTCTCTAACCATCATTCTTTTCACCATACATACCACATTACAGAAAAATTCTTATCAGAACTGGATAAAATAAGAAAATCGTTCTGGAACTTAAATATACAGGCTTCAGTTTCTGGAAAAGCCATCTCTTTCCCTAGTGATACTGAATAATAAGGTGTTACTTTAAGGTTAGAGTATTGTTGCTATTATATAGTAGTTGTCCACTGACAGAGGAAAGTGGGCGAGAGAGATCAGATGACAACCTTTTCTTAAAAATCAATACTTAAGAAATTCCTTTAGGCATTGTAGTCTAACTCTTCTGTAAAATGTCTGCCTCCTCAAATATCTTTTTCATGTACCCTACAATCATATGGAACTTATTGTTGAGGCTTTCCCTAAGGGTCAGATAAAAACATAAAAGCAGCAGAGGTCACCTAATAGGTTAGACTAACAGTTCATGGAGCCCAAGTTTATGCTTTCAACAATGACACAAAAGAGTATTTTGTGGAAGAACTCTATTGCTCCCCATGACCTTCAACTTGAAAATAGTTGGCTATGTTTCCTAACCAGTACTACCTGCTTTTAATAAGCTATTGTGAATCTATGATTCATGAATTTATTGAAATTCTTGTGTAGCCAGCTGACTGCATGTTTTCAACCTTTGTCATCACTTGGGAAAACAAAACTTACAAGTTTACCACCTCCTGTGTAAAGTACACTAGTTTTTCTTTGACTGGTCCTAAATGGAATTGTTTTCCAACTTCAAGGATAGTTCTAATACTCAGGGATAGGGTGAACAAGTTTGTGTTCAATCTCTTCTTACTTTTTTTATAATTTTACAAATTCCAAGTGTGTCCACTTTTTGTATTCACCTTTTTAGGCTGAACCATCCTCTTTTTCATTTTTGTCTCTTCTAAAGAGATATTCTTAGTTCCTTGATCATTTTAGCTATTTTCCTCTTGATTTTCTCTAACATCTCAATATCTTTCTTGAGATACAAGAACAATTGTCTGTAGTATTTCAAGAGTACACCACCATTCCACTGAATTCAAGACAATCGGAAAATCAAAGAATATTAGAGACGGAAGGAATTTCAAAGTCCATATAATTCAACCTTTACTTAAAGAGGAAGCTTGTTTCTGAAATATCAGACAGGTAGTCATTTTCTCATTTCCAAAACTCTTCTTGGCAATGCCTACAGATTTTATTAAACCTTTTAACTCCAACAACAACTTAAGTGGGCTTCTTTAGGGATTAGATATGAAAGCTACTATAGAAATAATTCCCTTAAGTAAAATCTAATTGATCAATGCCTTCTCCACCAAGAAACAACTCATTTTATTATGCAGTACCTAAAGATGATATTGTATTTTTAACTAGGTAGTTTAAATCATTCGAACTTATGCATGCTTACTTAGCCTTTGGGGTTTCAGTACCAATCAATCATCAAGCATTTAAGTAACCATATGTATGGCATCTGAAACTGTAGATAGGAGTGGGAATTGGGCTTATGATTTCACTAGTATACATGGAGAGGTCTCAGATAAGGAAACTCCCCCTACTAAGGGAAATCAACACCTCCTCTGCAACTCATAGTCCTATAGAGTTGTTGAAACTACTGAGAGTATAAGTTACTTGGATGCTCAGCCCCACAACCAGTATGCACAGAAGGAAGACTTGAATCTAGGTCTTCCTGATTCATAGGACAGCTCTTTATCTACTTGGATATTGCCTTTCTAGACAATTATTTCTAGAAAAATATTGTCCCATATGTCATTGTTTAACTATTTAAATCTCTTCTGGCTTTATCTATTTATGAAAAAAGGAACTCTTCCCCTTTTTTCTCTACTCCATCTTGAACAGAGAAGAAGCTATTCCTCCAACTCGCCAAATACACATACACATATCCTTTGTCCATTCTAAATGTGTAGCATGTGTCATGCTACAATTTAACCATAAATGTATAGGTTCTCATCTTTATATTGAATCCTAGAAAGTTCTCCAAACTAAAACTGAGAGCTTGGATGTGTATATTGCTTACAATACTTCAAATGTATAAAATGACAATTCAAAAGGTAGATTCGAATTATTTCTGATAGACTGCAATGATGAATATCAATTTCCTGCTTAACATGTCTTATGAAATTGCTGCCGTAGTTTAGTCCTTGGATTTTATTTTCTCTTTATTTTATATTTAATGATCCATGTCTAATCAGATTACCAAAGTTGTTCCTTGCAGAAAGGAACGAAAGAGATCATTAGCACTTGAGAGTACAGAAAATAAGATCACGATGAGAATTTGCCATTTATTGAATAAAGTGGATGTAATATAACCATATCTCACATTAATGTGTCACTGAATTTGGTTGTAAGAGCATGATTGTTGTTGTTCCATCGGAGTACTATTTTTTCTAATGTCTTATCACTCTAGAGTTTTTTAAGTTTCCTTTTGGATTGATTACTCTAAGCATAGCACTCTATGCATAAAACGTCCACTCTCCTTCGTTTCCATCCCCTGCCAACCCCAACACATTTCTTTACCTTCTTTTAAGTCAAATAGATAAATGCAAGGGGAAACTTTCATAACAGTTACTATTTTCTCACAATTTGCACCTTCTCCTTCCCTCTCTCTCTTCCTTCCTGCCTGCCAATAACCTGTTGTAACCTTGCTGTCCATTCTTCTTTCCCAATACCAACCCTAGAGCTAACTAGTTCAACTCTTCATTGTCATGAACTCCTTCCCTGTCTCTCTATTCCTCTCTATCTCCCTCCCTGTCTCTCTGTCTCCTGCCCTGTCTCTCTGTCTCTGTCTGTCTCTGTCTCTCTGATTCTCTTGCTCTCTCTCTCTCTCTCTCTCTCTCTCTCTCTCTCTCTCTCTCCTATTGAAGCTCACACTTTGCCAAAGGTTATCCCTTGATGATTTCCTCCTGTCCACCACCGCCATTGCTATTCATAATCTGCTGAATGGGGTTGGAGGAAATCCCACAAGATATGTAAATAGGCTAACTACAAATATAGTTGAACTAATAACCACCAGGCCCTCACTACGGTCAGTCAATTCTTTTATTCTTCCCTAAATGATTCTCTATTTCAAACTTTTTTTTCATCTCAAGCCCCTTAACTTCTCTTCTCCCTCAAACTCTCATCTAAGGACTTTGCTTCATGCTTTAATGACAATACCGAGATAATTCACTATGAATTTCCTCTTCTTTCTTTCTTTATAGCTCAGGACTCTTGACCTCATGCATTATAGTCTTTCCTCCCTTTATTTCAGTCTCTGATGAAAAAAGTGAACCCTTTTACCAAAACCGTGCCTTGGATTCCATCTCTGCCTGACTTCTCTAGTATATTACTCTTGAAATCACTGTCTCCTTCTCATTTTCAATTCCTCCCTGTATTCTGTTTCTTATGCTTCTGATTACCAACGTAGTCTCTCATTCTTGTTAGGGAGGGGAAAAACACAAAAATAAAAACACTTTTTCTGCTTCAAATTATTGTCCTTTTTTTTTCCATTTTACAGTAAAATACCCGGAAAAATCTGCCTTCACTCTCTTTACTTTCACTGTTTTTTGAGCATTTTTAAATCTGGTTTCCAAACTAATTATTCAATAGGAAAGTTTCTCCCTCAAATTGTCAATGATCTCTTAAGTGCCCAGTCTGAGGCTTTTTTAAAATTCTTAACCTTCTTGATCACTCCGCATCTTTTGACATTACTGATCATGCTCTCTACTTGGATATTCTCTCTAATCTGGATTTTCATTTCTCTCTGTCTCTCACTCATTGTCTCTCTTTCTTCCTCTCCTCCTCCTCTTCCTTCTCCTCCTTCTTTACTTCTAAATGAATTTCAATTCCCAATTTTCTCTCCATCTCTCCCCATTCCCACCTAAGGACAGCACACACCCCATCCATCCCTTCTCCCAGTCTATCTTCCCTTCTATCATCCCCCCCTTTCTTCCATTTCCCTCCCCTCCATTTTCCTGCAGGGCAAAATAGATTTATGCAAAACTGCATTAACTGTATATCTTATTTCCCAGTTGCATGTAAAAACAATTTTAACATTCATTTTTAAAACTTTGAGTTCTATATTCTCTCTCTTTCTCCCTCTCCACCCACACTCATCGAGAAAGAAAGCAATTAAATATAGGTCATACATGTGTAGCTATATAAAACACTTCCATAACAGTTACTAAATACATTTCCCTGTCTTGTCCTGCCCTCCATTTATATACCATTCTCCCCCTTGACTTGTCCCCCTAAAAATAGTGTTTACTTCTGATAATCCCTTTTCCCAATTTGCTGTCCCTTCTATTATCTTCCCTCTCCTATCCATTTCTCCACTGCTTTCCTGCATGATAAAATAGATTTCCATACCAAATTGAGCATATCTTACTCCCCCTTAAGCTAATTCCCATGAAAGCAAGGCTCACTTCCTTTCATCTCCCACTCTTCCTGTCCTTTGTAAAATCTCTTTCTTGCTTCTTTTATGTGAGATGATTTGCCACATTCTACTTCTTTCTTTCTCTTCTTTCTCCTACATCATTCCACTCCACAGTAAATTTTATTTTTCCGGTACTGTTCTTTCATATTCATCTCACTCCATGGCTTATGTATAATACACATAATATATATATATATATATATATATATATATATATATATATATATATATATATATATATATACACATGCACATGCACACAAACACATACTTTTGTGTCTGTATATATGTATATATACACACATGCACCCATATATATGTATATATATAACATACACATACATAAACAAACACATACATATGTATATCTGTACACATGTGTGTATAGACATATGCACCCATATACATACCTACACACATACATAACACACACATATGTATGTTTTCTCTAACTACCCTAATACTGAGAAAGGTCTCATGAGTTAGAAATATCATCTTTCCATATAGGATTGTAAACAGATCAATTTAATGAGTTTTTTTGACTTCTCTTTCCTGTTTACCTTCTCATGTTTCTCTTGATTCTTGTATTTGAAAGTCAAATTTTCTATTCAGCTCTGGTCTTTCCAATAAGAATGCTTGAAAGTCTTCTATTTCATTGAAATTCCATTCTTTTCCCCTGGGAATATTATACTTAATTCTACAGGGGTGGGTGATTCTTGGTTTTAATTCTACCTCCTTAGACCTCTGGAATGTCACATTCCAAGTCCTTTGATCCCTTAGTGTAGAAACTGCTAAATCCTGTGTTATCCACAGTACTTGAATTATTTCTTTCTGGCTGCTTGTAATAGTTTCTCACTGACTTGAGAAATCTGGAATTTGGGTGCAATAATCCCAGGAGTTTACCTTTTTGTATCTCTTTGAGGAGGTGACTGGTGAATTCTTTTTATTTCTATTTTACTCTCTGGTTCTAGAATATCAGGGCAGTTTTCCTTGATAATTTCTTGTAAGATGATTATTTATCATGGTTTACTGATATACCAATAATTTTTAAATTACCTCTCCTGGATCTGTTTTCCAGGTCCATTGTTTTTCCAATGAGATATTTCACATTATCTTCTATATTTTTCATTCTTTCAGTTTTGTTTTTTAATTTCTTGGTTTCTCGTGAAGTCATTAGCTTCCATCTACTCCATTTTAATTTTTAAAGAAGTATTTTCTTCAGTGAACTTTTGGACCTCCTTTTCCATTTGATCAATTTTGCTTTTTAAGGCATTCCCCTCCACATTGGACTTCTTTAGTTCATTTGGGTTAGTCCATTTTTAAAGATGTAATTTTCTTCTGCATTATTTTGGGCCTCCTTTAGAAAGCTGTTGACTCATTTCTCATGATTTTCTTGCATTGCTTTTCTCCCAATTTTTCCTCCTTCTATCTTACTTGATTTTCAAAATCCTTTTTGAGCTATCCCATGGCTTGAGACCTCCACATTTTTTTTGGAGGCATTGCATGTTGGAGTCTTGACCTTGCTGTCTTTTTCAGGTTGTATGTTTTGATCTTCACCTGAAAGGATGGAATCAAATACCTTTTCACTGAGAAAGTAACCTTCGATAGCCTTATCTTTTTCCACTTTGTGGCATTTTCTCAGTCAATTTCTTGACTTTTGGACCCTTCATCAAATGAAAGGTATGCTACGCCAGGCTTCAGAAGTTTTGTGCATCTGTTTTCTGAGATATCTCTAGGGACCTGTAATTTCTTAGTTCCTCCAAGGTGGCACAATCAAGGGTGAGGAGTTTACTCCTCTCCTGGACTGTGCTCTGCTCTTAGCAACCACAAGCACTCTTTTCTGCCCTGGAACTGAGAATAGGATTCCCTCTCCATAGCCACCACCAGTTTCACCATGCCAGCACTCTTCCTCACTCCATAACAACCGCTCAGGACTGCAATTCAGATCAGCCACTTGATTTTCCTACCATCTGTAGACCCAGAGCTCTGGAAGGGGCAGTTGCCATGACAATGGCTGCTGCCAGCCTGGAGCTGTGATTTGGGCAGAACCACATTCGCCTCTTCCTCAGGTGAGAGATATTTCTCACTGAAATTTGAGGCTGTCTGTGGTGTTTGTGGGTTGAAAATCTGGAAACTATAGCATCTGTACATGATTCAGCGCCTTGAAGCCTGTTCCAATCCCATCTGTGCCAATGTGACCCATGTTGGGCTGTGTTCTACTCTGAGCCCAGTGCAATAGATGCTTCCTGTCCACCTTCCAGGTTGTCTTGAGCTGAAATTCTGTTTCACTCTGTCATTTTTGCGTCTTCTACTGCTCGAGAATTTTTTAGAGTCATTTTTTGCGGTATTTGAAAGGTTTTGGAGGGAAAGATCGAGCAGGCCCATGCTTCTACTATTCCATCTTGAAATTTACCTACAGTCTTCTTTAAAAGCAGTAAAATGCACTTTTTAAAGTATTAGCAGTTATTTAGAGATATTATAATACAGCAGAAATAGGAGTGAACTAAAAACCCAACAATTTGGTTCTTCGTACCAGTTCTACCATGTATAAGCTTTGGTACTTTGAGAAATTCAATGATATTCTCTGACGATAAGTTCCTTCATTTGTAGAATAGGGATAGCAACCTCTGACCTGCCTGTCTCACAGGTTATTAATATTAACAATTGAGAAATGGGTAAGAAAATGCTTTGGAAACTCAAACATGCTTGTAAATACAGAAAATGCTATTGGTGTTTTCATTTCCTCTTTTACAGGCACTAAATGAATGCATGTAAAAATATATTAGGCATAAAACAATAGGAAAAAGAAAGCGTTTCAATAGTTAGCCTAAGCATAGAGGAGTTTTTACTTTTCATAAAAGGCTGATGATGAGAACAAAACAATCAGAATTTGATTTGTCTTCTACCTTACACATTTTGTTCAACTTTTGATAAAAGTTTTCATGTCCAAATCTTTCTGAAGGAATTGATGTGAAGAAAATAAAACATCATTATATTCTCATTCTTAGATATCATGTATTGGAAGACCTACCAAGAAGGGCTCAGGCCTGGGGACTTGTGTAACTGATGAACCTGCTTCTAGAAGTGTGCAATGACTTTGAATAGAAGGTCCTAGCTCTTCATTTCAGAGCATGCACACGTATTTTATTAATATTTCTTGTCCACTCCCATTTGGTGAAAGGTCTCTTCAATCAGCTCCTAAAATGAAATTTAGTGTGCCTACAAATGACAACCAGAAGAGAGGAACTAAGACTCTGTCTTCTTCTGGTGGATTGAAGCAATAACTAATAAAAGCCTGGGGTATGGGAAGAGAGAGAAAATGCCCATATTATGGTGACCTATTCTTCCTACCTTGATTGCAATGAATTCATAAGCATATTGCCTTGTTATTGTTTCTGTCCCTACTAAATCTAGTCTTTCTTGGCTTAGATGAAAGAATATTGGAGAAGGAAGCTACTCTTCATTTCCTACTCACTTGAATTCCTCCAGACTTCATCATGCTTTTCAGAGACTCATCGTCATGAAGGATAACATCAGTTCTGAAACCCACACCTCACACACTCAGCCCTTGCCTCTAATTTGAGAGAGTAGAGAATATTGAAGACCTTCCATTTAAGCAATGGGCCTAGGGCAGTCATTCTTTCATGTCCCATCTTGCTTTAATCCTTTGGACTTCATCTTGGTCCTTCACTGAGTATCTCCCCTTTCCCACTCCCCTTTTAAACTTCTTTTAATGAATTGTCTCACTTTTTTAGATTATGAGGTCCTTGAGGATAGTAGTTCTCTTTTGCCTTTCTTTGAATTCCCAGAACTTAACAAAGTTCCTGGCATAAGGTAATCACTTAATAAATATTTGACTGATAATCTGTGAATTATCTGTGAATCTCAAATGTTCAAGAGATAATCAGGGGTTCAGAAACTAGAGTCCATGCCATAATTTGAGGGCAGCTGAGCCCAATATAGAGCATTGCTCCAAGCAATATCTCATATCAAGTTTAGTAGCTGCTCAACATTTGGCCATTGGTTTCTGCAAGCGAGAGAGAGAGAACTGTCCTTTCTCTAAAGTACATTTAGGAATGAATTTGGAGGATGAATGTTTTATGGTAATTGTTTTTAGTGTGAGCCTACACTGGGGAGTCACCTAGGAGGTGCGGGAGAATGTGTTCATAGTTTTGGGTGAAATGTTCATACTTCTTGCAAGTCCTTCTCAATATGTATACCTTTTATAATAGCTAATTAATGTTAATTGGTTAAATGTTTCTAAAGCACTGATCACTGGGTTAAGGGAGATAGAATGGAAATACTGACTGAAACTGAAAATTGTTTGGGAAGAATACACTGTAGTTTGGGTTCAAACTAGTACATTAGAGACAGGCTCCTCAGGAATACACCTGGAACCCTGAAGGACACATAAAGCAAATCTTACTTTTGGGACCTAACTCATCAGGGTAAGTGGAATTTGGGTCAGGAACCTCCTAGAATCTGTATAGGTCACACTTACATAGGTATTGAATATGATGATTTTAAATGTGGTCTTGGCTATTTAGGGCACTCAGTATTTTCATAGCACAAGGAAACCTCTGTGTTTGAAAAAAAACTAGATAAGATGGTAAGGTACAAAAATTAAGTGTTAACCACACATCTTCAAAAAGAGCTTTTATTTTCTTATTTATATTTGACAACTGACAGACTAGTTGAAAATTGCTGCTAAACTTCTCCTATAATGACTTAATCAAGTCAGATTTGCCTTTGCTATGCTAATTACTATTATGACACCCTGGAACTTCACTAATTAGATTTTTGCCTTTTTATTGGCAATGGGAGCAAATTTTCTCTTTAGGTGACTGGTCATGAGCTATGACATTACGTAACAAAGAAAAGTAATTATCTTTATTAGATGACTACATGATCAAGCTAAAGTTCAGTGATACATAAACTTTGTTACTGGGATATAAAATAGACTCCTTCATTGTGCCAGTAAAAATCAGTATCAAAACATAAGTTCTTGATAAAAGAATACATACATATATTTGTGATATGTTTTATATATAGACATATATGTATGTATGATTATTATGGAAAGCAATGGAAAAATTACTTTGAAAAGCAAAACATATACCAATAGAAATACCATGCTGCTCACAGGTAGGTAAAAGCTTGTACTGGATGACCCATTTAATCATTCACTCATTCATTCAATAACCATATGTCATTTGCCTACTTATTGTATTCTGATGTGATAGATCAGAAGCTTTCTACAAAGTACTCGCATACAGTTTTTACTTTAATGGTCCATTATCTATTTCTGCATGTAGGACTTTGAAAACCTTAATGTAATTTCTTTGAAATGCACCCAAATCCTCCTTCTCCTCTTCCCATTTTTGGAGAAATCACACCATTTCTGCTCTTGTGTCTAAATTTTTCCTGTTTTTCAAAGAAATCAAGGCTCTCTGTTGTCATTTTCCTACACACACACACACACACACACACACTTAACTCATTTGGATTTGACTAGAAAATATTTCCTCCGAATACATCATTTTGTTATGCTTATGATGGATTTAAAAAGTTATATAAGTGGTACTCTACATCCTAAACCTTTCAAATATGTCCCTTAATTGAAATTGTCTTCTCTAATGCTATGATCTACAGATACATATTTTCTTGAGGTCTGTATGTGTCTCTGTGTATACATGCACATATGTGAATACGTATGTATACATGTATGTATATGTGTATTTGTTTACAGATGTGTGTGTTTATGTGTGTATCTGTGTTTACACAGATACACACATGTATATATATATTTTTTAAATAAATTGTGAAGATTATTGTAGCTTTACCAGTCAAACAAGTACTTCTTTTTGTTTCACATACATGCCTCTCAGATACCTCAACCAAGCAAATGTTATTTTCTTTTAAAGGCAGTCTTTATAGTGGATAGACAACTGGCCTTGAAGCTGAAAGGTAATGCACTCACATCCTGCCTCTGATACATATTGCACAACTTGTTCTCTCTTTTCTCTAGGAGTAACTTTTTGGAATATGCCAAAATCCTCCTTTTCTCACTCCCATATTTGAACATTTGGAGAAATCACCCCATTTCTGCTCTTCCACTTGATTTTTTTTCTCTATTTCTCCAAGAAATCAAGGATCTCCCCTGTGGGCAACAAACAAAAATTTAAATTTACAAAGAAGGTTGTTGGTCATCTGTATGGGCAGAGGAAATTTTCTTACCTGGGAGTTCCTTGTACCAGTAAATAAATCATACTTCCAGTCCCAAATTTGTCTTCATAAAACTTGAAGGTCAAAGAGACTTTAGGGGCACTTATCTAAATTCTTTCATTTTGCATATGAGGGAACTGAAGTTCAGAATGTTAAGAAATTCAAAAATATTTATTATGTGTCTATTATTTTCTAGGTACCGTTCTAGACTCTTGACAGACATAGACAAAAACATTGCAGTTTTTGCTATCGATGAACTTAAATTATACTGCACAGGGACAGGAGTATATAAAGAATTTCAGCAGGAAGAGAAGACAAATAGTTTGTAGGATCAACAAATATGTTAGTTGGGAATTGACAGCTAAACTATGACTTTAAAGGAAATGAAGACCCAATAAAATGGAGGAGAGGATAGAATGATATCCAGACATGAAGTCAACCTCAGCAAAGGCCTCACACGGAGCATCACTTGTAGGGAAGAAATAACAGGGCTGTTTAAACAGAAAAGAAAAAAAAAAATCAATGATGGAAAGTAATACAAAATAAGACTATAAATGTAGATTGGAGTGAGATTTGGGAGAGCTTTAAATGCCATGTATTTTATCATCGGGGTAAGAAGAATATTTTTAGATTTATGACTAGGGGAATAGCATGGTCAGATTCATCAATACGCAATGCTCCCTCCTACCATAAATATAAAAATAATAAATAAATACATCTTCACCAGTTGAAATGAGGTCTTGCATCAGAGATGACAAACAAGTATGTTAAAATGTTTTCCAGTTGCTCAATGTTCTAAACAAAACCAGTACTAAAGCTCTTTAATAAACACACATTCTCCACATCCTGACCTTGACATTTTTCTTTGGTAAGATTAATAACAGGTATCTTAGCAACGACACCCGTACCAACAGCACATAGGAGCATCTTGGCAGTGTTCAAGGTCAATTTGTCTTAAGTTTAGATTGAATGCCAGTATATTATATGCCATTCTGTCTTCAGAGTTTATTACTAAATTGTTATTCTATAAAAATAGGTAGATGGATAGATAGATAGATAGATAGATAATGCTGACATATTAAATTTCATGAACCTGTTTGCTAGGTATTTTCCAATCATGATAAAAGAGAATGATTCCCATGTGAGAAATGCCTTGACTCAAAATAAATTTTAATTTGGATATACATCTATTTCTATTCAGTGGTTGGTTAAGTCCTCTGCTTATGACCACACCTCAATGAATATGGCCTTGAATATATGAAGGAAGGGTTATTAGTTACATAGCCAAGTCAGCCTTATTTCTAATTGAATATGTAGCATGATAACTATCCGAAAGTACATGAAGATTGATCTGTTCTTTCCTATGATGTCAAAGCTATAAGAAGTCCATCCACATCTCTATGCTCTAGAGACATTCTGTGAATGGTATCCAAGAAATGCTCTACTTACTTATAACAGTTCTAGCATTGTTATTCTTACCTGAACATATTTCAAAATATCAAGGAATCTGTGCATTCTTTGATATAAGAATTACATTTTCAATCATTGTAAATCAGAAAGACAAATATTGGGAAAATATTATGGAAGCCTTAAAGCATCAATTATTTTTGATGATTATATTCAGTAATTATAATCAATAATTCATTAATGCCACATAAATATGTATATGTGTATATATACAACGCATATAGACACTTATATGAATGTACACACATAAATACTCTGAGGTAAATACCATTTTCTAGGTATTATGGAATATACACATATGTACACACATGTATATGTAATATATATGTATGTATGCATGAGTGTATGTGTGTATGTTTTTTATGTATGGACTTCTGTGTGATGGCCTTGAGTGAAGTCTGGCAGATCTCTGTTTGCTTCTCTCTTTGGAACTACCTACTTGTGTGATGCTTTATGTCACCTAACCTCATCCTCAGTTACCTCCTCTGTAAAATGGGGATAATAAGACAAAATGACATATGGTATCTAAAATGTCTTTGGAAATCTTGAAGTGTCATATAGATTTTCACTAGTAATGTGTGTGTGTATGCATGTGCATATATTCTTCAAAGGCATAATTTGTTAAGTTAAATGAGAGATTGGAAGAGAGTGCTATAGAAATTTAGAGGAGAGAAGGATAATTTACAATAGGGAAAACCAAAAGAGGCTTCTTTATGCCTTTGAGTTGGGCCCAAATTAATAAGATTTTCACTGACATGGTCATATTTGGAAAGTTTGTCCCAAGTGGAGGAAGTGGCAAAAAAAGAAGCAATAATTACCTTGTTCATTTGATGATATGGGACAGTTTTGATGGAGGATGTAAGCTGAAGTATGAGATAAGATTGGAAAGGTATGACAGATTTAGATCATAGAAGAGACTTAATGTCTAGCTAACGTATTTAGACTCAATTTTCTTGGCAATGAATGATCTGTGGAGACTTCTAAATTAAAGAAGGGCAGTATTTTTTTATTATTTATATTATTTCTTATATTATTTATAATTTTTCTTGATGATAATAGCTGTTGTATGTTTTTAAATATTCCCTATGATAACTGGGTCCAAAGAAAATATTTCATATGAAATTTGCATATATATGCATATACATGCATACATACATATGAACATACACACATATATTTACTTTCTTCTGAATTAAAAGGCATATATGTTTATGCGTTGAGAATATTTATTCAGACTGCGTGTATATTCACACATATCTATGCATATTGGAACATACATATTGACACGTACATTACATCTTTATATATATATATATATATATATATATATATATATATATATATATATATATATATATATATATATATATATATATATATATATATGTTCCATATACACATGTGTATATATATGTATATGTATATCTATCTATATGTGTATATACAGACACTTATATATGTTGAATCTCAGATAATTTAATGATATGTAAAGTCTCTCTTTTTATATACACATAATATAGATGTCTGCATATGTCTCTTCCAATTACCCCTATCACCAATCTGCCTTCTCTTCCATCATCCTTCCTTTCCCTTGTCCCCATCTTCTCTTTTGTCCTGTAGGGCCAAATAACTTTCAATTCCTCATTACCTGTATTTCTTATTTCCTAGTAGCAAGAACAATACTCAACAGTTGTTCCTAAAACTTGGAGTTCCAACTTCTCCCCATCCCTCCCTCCAAACCCATTCCCTTTGGGAAGGCAGGCAATTCAATACAGGCCATATCTGTGTAGTTTTGCAAATGGCTTCCATAATAGTCATGTTGTGTAAGACTAACTATATTTCTGTCCATCCTATCCTGCCCCCATTGTTTCTATTCTTTCTTTTGATCCTGTCCCTTCCCAAGAGTGTTGACTTCAAATTGCACCCTCCTCCCATTGCCCTTCCTTCCATCATCCCTGCCACCCTGCTTAACCCCTTCTTCCCCACTTTCCTGTATTGTAAGATAGGTTTTCACACCAAAATGAGTGTGCATTTTAGTCGTTCCTTTAGTCAAACATGATGAAAGTAAACTTCATGTTTTTTTCTCAGCTCTCCTCTTTTTCTGTCCACTAAAAAGTCTCCTGCTTGCCTCTTCTATGAGAGATAATTTGCCCCATTCCATATCACCCTCTCTCCTCCCAATACATTTATCTTATACATTTACATTAATTTTTTAAAGGTATGATCCCATCCTATCAAATTCACTTTGTGCTCTCTATCTCTGTGTGTGCATGCATGTGTGTATGTGTGTGTGCATGCACATGTGTACATGTGTGTGTGTGTGTGTGTGTGTGTGTGTGTGTGTGTGTGTAATCCCACCAACTACCCAGAGACTGAAAAGTTTCAAGAGTTACAAATATTGTCTTTCCATGTAAGAATGTAAACAGTTCAACTTTGGTAAGTCCCTTATGATTTCT
>CM053770.1:536697366-536725479 GCA_028658325.1 Potorous gilbertii
ACTAATGGGGAGAAAATTTTGGAACCCAAAATCTTGTGAAAATGAATGTAAAAAGTTAAATAAATTTATTTAAAAAAAAAATAAAATAATTCTTAGTAAACAACTAGGGTGGCACATAAGGTAACAAAACACAACTTTTCTTTAATCAAATTCCATCTCAGACATTAATTTTGTCTCTCTGAACAAGCCATTTGACTGATTTCAGCTTGTTTCTTCGTTTGTAAAATGGAGATAATCATAGATTCCAGGGCAGCTTGGTGGTGACATGGTGCAAAGAGCGACAGGTCTAAAGCCAGAAAGACTCATCTTACTGAGTCCAAATCCAGCCTCAGACACCTGCAAGTGGTGTCACTCTGGGCAAGTCACTTTGACTTCTATTTGTCTTAATCCACAGGAAAAAGAAATGGCAAAGCACTCCAGTGTACTTGCCAAGAAAATCCTATGGACAGTGTTATTGGTATGGAATTTCAAACAGTTAGATACAATTCAATGACTGAAAAAAAAATAGGATAACTAAGATGGCCCTTTCAAATATAATATTCTGGGGCTATGACATGTGGGTGAATAAAGAAAATATTGTAAGAATTGCCAGTTTAGTATTCTATCAGATCTCTACAATATCTAAAGGAGTCTGATTTCTTTCCAAGTAAGTATTTTTTCTTATTAAAATTAACGGCATTTATTTTATCTTTTCACCTTCCCCCTACTTTTCTTCCAAAAAAACAGGCAAAATATTTATCAGGCACGACTACAGGGAAGACACTATGAGTCACTTCTGCTCAGCACTATAACTTTTAAACTAAAAAACAGAAGAAAAGAAGGTATTTAGAGGAAGAAAAGTCAGAGAGGAACATCAAAGGGTTGTCAGATTCTAGTGCATCATTGAAGAAAGCTTTAAGGTAGTATTCAATTGTATCTCAGATAGGAAAAGAATCAAATTTATTCAGAAGGGGGAAATTATTCTGAGCTGGGATATAATGAATATAGTTATTATATAATTTAACAAAAACATTATGTTTGTAGTGTATTATAAAGCACTCCAGACTAGAAAGTCTGTGAGTTTGGTTCTAAAGTTGGTTCTGCCTTGAACTCATTGTGAAACCTTGGTCAAATCATTTCACTTCCCTGGGCTACTGTTACTTCATCAACATCATGAGGAGACTGGAAGAGAAGGCCTTTAATCTGTGATCCTAGGTAGTACATTTAAACCTGGATCCCAAGGTACTTGGGTATTTTCTATGCCCTTACATACCATGCAACTAGGGAACACTGTCTCTTTACCAATGACAATAATTTATTCATTAACATATGTATATATGAATATATGGGGTGTAGGATGTGTTCAGGGTGGTCCAGCACCTTTGGTGTGATGGCTGGCAATCCCTTTGCTGTGCTCTTTTCACCTTTGGTGTCCACCTGTTCCACCCAACTCTCACTTGGGGCTCCAAGAAGCTGCAGCATGGGCAGCAACCACACCCCAATAAACTGTCTTGGCAGACGGGTCAAACCACACTGGGGATAACCAAAGACTCTCAAACCCATTGGTGAATTAGGAGAGGGTCTACATCAAGTATATGAAGACTTCCCTTGGTGAAATGGGTGAATCAGAACAATTTTTTCCCAATGGTCATGAAGGTAGCTAAAGCAGGTGGTGTGGAGTGCTTAGAGCTTAGTTAGACATCTAAGACACCAAGGCCATCCATTGCAACCTGAGCTATTGCCAGCTGTCTTGGCACGGTCATTTACTGCTAAAGGCTTGTGCATCTCATGAACTTCTCATCACCAACACTGTCTTCCACTTATCTAAAAAGAATAAAACTTCATGGATGCACCCTCCCAGAAAACACTGCTATCTAACAGACTATGTGATCGTAAGGAGAAGAAACAGACAGGACATGAGAATGACAAAGACAATGTGTGGTGCAGAGTACTGGACTGATCATAGACTTATCATTTCCAAGCTAAATACTTACATTCATCAAAAGTGCCACCTCCAAGGCAAAATGATCACCTGAAGAATTAATGTTAACAAATTAGAGTTCTTCTCCAAGCATGAACACTTTGTTCCTAATTTGGTGACAAAATGGAGCCAACACACAGTTGGCACCAGTGGAGCAGAAAAGGAATGGGCAGCTTTCAGAGATTTGGTGTACAGCACTGCATTTGCTCATCTGGGTCAGAACACTCTCAAACACCAAGACTGGTTTGATGAAAATGATGGGGAAATTCAGAAGCTGCTAAACGAAAAAAAGGGAACTCCACAGGACATACCAGCAGGATAGTTCATCCATCTCTAAGAAGGCATAATTTAATTCTATCAAAAGTAAAGTACAAGTGAAGCTTAGAGAGAGGCAGGATTCCTGGCTCAGTAAGAAGGTATGTGAAATTCAGTTTTATGCAGATGGTAACAATCCAAAGCACTTTTCCTGATCCCCTGAACGATTCCCCCAAAACTATTTATGGACGAAAAACCTTTGGTGCATCACAACTACTTAGTACTGATAGACCCACGGTCATTAGTGATAAGAACATGATCCTAGAGAGATGGACTGAACACTTCCATAGTGTTCTCACCAGACCATCATCATTCAATTCTGAGGCCATTGACTGTTTCTCAGGTTGAACTCAACCCCTCCTTAGCTAAACTTAGAACAGAAAGAAGAGACTTTGAGGGCCATTAGGCTCCTTTCATGTGGCAGAGCACCTGGTGCTTTCCAGATGAGACTTTCAAGTTAAGGGGAACATTGCTCATGCAAAACCCAACTGAAATATTCCAGGTTATATGTCAAGAGGAGGTCGTTCCTCAGGAGTTCAAGGTTGCCTCCATTGTCCAACTCTATAAAGGTAAAGAGAAGATTGTCCTGCAACAATCACAGAGTAGTCTCTCTCTTAGTCATTGCTGGCAAGATTCTTGCTAGAGTTCTCTTTAATAGGCTGAGCCTTTGCCTGGAAGATGATTATATACCTGAGAGTCTGTGTGACTTCAGAAAGGATTGAGTAACAGCTGATATGGTGTTTGCTGTCTGACAACTCCAGGAGAAATTCCAAGAGCAAAACAAAATTCTGTACACAGCTCTTGTAGACCTGACCAAAGCCTTTGACACTGCTAGTCATGCAGGCTGATGGAAAATTATGTCAAAATTTCATTGCTCAGAGAAGTTCATGATGACATGTTTGTCCGGGTTCTTGATAGTGGACAATGCTCTTGTGTCTTCCCAGTCACCAATGGAGCGAAGCATGGCTGTGTGCTTGCTCCTATGCTTTTTATCATGATGTTTTCAACCATGCTGTCAAATGCATTCAATGAGGATGAACAAGGCATCAAGTCAAGTACTGTACTGATGGTAAATTACTTAATTTGTAAAGATCATAAGCCAAGAAGAAAGTGGAGGGAATGTTGGTGCATAATTTTCTGTTGGCAGATGACTGTGCACTCAGTGCAACTTCTGAGGCTAAGATACAATAAAGTATGGATCAATTCTCTGCTTCCCATGTTAATTTTGGCTTAATAATCAACACCCAAGGAAACACATATGCTCCATCAGTCATCACCACACCATCTATATGTGTAATTCTCAGTTACAACAAATCGAGAAATTTTGAATGCTGTGGATAAGTTCACTTACCTTGGTAGTGTAGTTTCCAGGGATGTACCCAATGACAATGAGGTTGACATATGCATTGTCAGAGCTTGCTCAGTGTTTGGGAGGTTCTGAAGAAAAGTTTGGGGGAGAAGAGGCATTGACAGAATACCGAACTGAAGGCCTAGAGAGCCATTGTGCTGACCTCATTGTTGTATGCCTTTGAAACATGGACAATCTACCAGTGCCATGCCAGCAAACTGAATCATTTCCATTTGAACTGCCTTAGGAAGATTCTGAAGATCACCTGGCAAGATAAAGTGCTAGACACTGAGATCCTTGCTCTAACTAAACTGCCAAGCATTCAAACTATGCTTCAGAGAGCACAACTCCTGTGGGCTGGCCACATTGTTCAAATACAAAATGTACACTTGCCAAAAGGACTATTTTATGGAGAACACATATGGGCCAGGCAAGCACATGATAGTCAGAAGAAGCAATACAAGGACATTCTCAAGGTCTCTCTCAAGGACTTTGGATTTGATTGTGGGACATGGGAGACACTGGCACAGGATCTTTTAGCATGGCATGCCCACATCACAAAAAGATGATGTGCAAAGTCGAATTGAAACAGCACAAAGGAAATGTAGGATGCACAATTTTGAAGTAACTACCCCAAATGTTCACAAGGACAATGTGTGCCCAATCTGTGATAGAGAATTCAGAACTTGTGTTGGTCTGATCAGTCACAGTGATACACATTGAAATTTCACTTTTTTTATGGTGATGTCATTTTGGTCCTCTTCCAGAACAAAGGACAACAAACAATGAATGTGCATACGCACACACACATATATATATGTATGTATGTACATATATAATATGTCATATATTTAAGTGTAATTTTTAATTATAAAAACAAATGTGTGTATGTATACTTACTATACTATATATTAATATATAAACATGTGTAATTATAAGTTTTAGTGTCTTCTATTTATTTCAGACTTGGAGGGAATATATCTTTTCTTCTTAAGAGAAGCTGATGCTTGACTGGGCAGGATGACAAATACTGGTCTCACTTTCCCCACTTTTTCAGTTTTACAAAATTCAAATTCTACACATTCAAGAATATACTTCTTAAAAATCCATCACTTTGAAACATGCTCTCCGTCTTGAATGATAAAATGAATACCAGGGCATTCTCTGTTTGTTTTGCAATCAGAAAATTTAATGTGGGTACTTACCAACAGATGTGATTTATAGTTAGGAATGCCTGATAAAAGAATGCTAGAAGTAAGATTACTGAATGGAAAAACAGGTCTAAAGTATGGTTAAGTCTTGACAATATTTATGCTGTGTGATTTGTCCACACCAACTAGGAAGGAATTCCTCCTGGCAATCTTTTCAGATTAGAACCTATAGAGTAATTCAAAACATGGAATGTAACATGTCTCTGTACTGTGAAGAAGTAGAATGACCTATCATATAAACCTTTTTCATTTTAGTTTTCCAGATTGGGTGTTTTAATAAGAATCACTACATCAGGAATTGGAAAGGTAATTAAAGTTAGATGTTTAAGAAATTAAGTTGTTAGCATCATAAGGGCAGACATATGGTCCTGTGGATGTGTTTTGTATAATTTGCTTTATATAGTATTTAGGGAAGAATTTAAAGAATTGAGTATAGCAGATGACATATATACCAAAATCACTCTGATGTTCCCCTGGTATCCTTGCACTCTTACATATTTAATTTCCTTAACTTATATTTTAGAGCAAAATTGCCCTCCTGCAAAAGGCCTACCAATTTGGCCATAGGCAAGGATGTTTTAGCATAACTCAATGTCCTCTATTGTACCAGGTGAAACTCTAGCATTTATGAGTAGTGGCCCACTTCCTGAAGCAGCAATGGGCAGAATGACATTTATTCACGTGGCTCTTGATAATATTGTTGGTGTTTTCTGTGAACCACTCCCAAGTCTTTTACCCAATAGTCACATAACTTAGACAAGATTAAGTAGTGTGCATCATTTCAGTGAACACTTTCCAATCCACTTAAACAGAGATCCTTTCAGTGAAAATAATTTCCATCTGTGAAGTTTATGCTCAATATTTTTAACACAAACATATGGTGTGGACATAAAAACTCTTCTGAATGTTCAGCTAATCAAATGGCTTTCATATTGTAATGTCTTTTTTTTTAAAAAAGGATGCAAAGCAATACCATAACGTTATGGTAATACATTTCCCCATATTACTTACAGAGAGGCTTTTATACATTTTTCATTTAAATTAAATGAAGTCTAACAGACTGAAGTTTCTGGATGCATCCTCCACAGTGTGGAAACTACACTAGGGTATTTGTGGATGCCAAGACAACAGCTAGAATTTTCCTGCACCCACCCATCAGAGTTACTTACATTTTATAAAATCCTGAGAGATAGAACTATAGGAATTATAAAATCCTTCTTTTGACATATATAAAATTGTTGAAGAAGGAAACTCTCTCTACCAGTATAGGTAAGCACCTTCTTTGCGATTCCTACTATTAGAGAGTTGTTTGAACACTGAAAGGTTAGTTGAATTGTCCTTGATCACATAGCCATTATGGGCCAGAGGTAGCTCTTGAAATAATGTCTTCTGGATTTTAAGGCTCTCTATAAATTTCAACATGCTCTTTTTCCAAAAAACAAAAACAAAAACAAAAAACCCAAATAGTTGTCTTTTATATAAATATCTAATGCTTGCAATATGTTTCATAAAACATTTCATTAGATTATTACAGTTATATTCATTGTACAAAAGGATAAAGAAGAAATGGAGGGTCACAAAGATTAAATGACTAGGCTCTGCAAGCTTTTCTTCTGAATTTGCCATCATGCCTCAGACGACTTCTAATTTTGTAATATCCCTCCTTTCTTAGTAACTGCAGCCTCTTCACCCTAGCACATCCTTTAATCACTGTAGCCTTCTTTCTTTGGAACATTCCTCTATACCTAAAGCCCCCATTGGTGAATTGCTGCTGGAACCTCCACGGTGAAGAAGGGCTTAGGGAGACCATTCATTTTTATCTTTTCTGGTTCTGTTTTTGATTCCATATGTATGTGTAACTGCCAGCAATTGTTCCCTTTCAGCTTCCTTTTTTATTAAAAAAAATATTTATATATCTTTTCTGTGCTGTCTTCCCTCATTTATCAATTATGAGCTATTATTTGTAAAGTATTTTGCATATTACCTGGAACATAATAGATGCTTAATAAATAAGAAATAATAATTTCTTTCTCTTTCCTTTCTTCTACTGTAATGTACTCTCCTTGAGGAAAGGGAAAATTCTGCTGCTTATATTTATATCCCCTACGATTAGTACAATTCCTGGCATATTACAAGTACTTAATGAAAGCTTGTTGATGTGATTAGTTCTAAATCACAAAGTTAGCAATGCTTAGAATTCAGAAATGGAATTCAGACACAGATCTCTCCTGAGTGTTAAGTCCAGTGATATTTCCATCAGACTGGGCTGTCACGTTTATATGTGCAAACTAAAGTTTTCTGAGTTTCAGCACAAAATTCTCATGTATGGAGCACTTCATAAATGAAACCTGAAGGAAGTAATCAAGAGAATTTTCCAGTCATTAGGTGTCGTTATGGAAGATTGATGACTAGTGTCTTTAAACTCCAACCCAATTATAATTTCTCTTTCCCTTCCTCAAACACATATATACTTATAGTTGATTTGCATTTTGATATAAATACTTCATCGTTTATGCTTGGTTTTATTGTCTTATGCTCAATATTTTATTCTGTGACACATAATTCTTTCAGGATGCATATATGTATATGTATGTACTTGCATGCATATACACATACATGTAAGTGTGTACACATATAAGTGTATATTGGATACATGCAAGTGTATGTATGTATATATTATATATGTAAGTATGTATATACGTACATGCACAATACATATATATGTAATATATAGTACAATACATATATAATACAATACATATGTATATATGTAAGTATAGTTCTTTTAGGAGATGAGATCCTGAAGGATCCTGAAGAAGTTACATAATTTTTAAAAACTAATATACAAATATATATATATAATATACAAATATAACTATATATATATTTGTGTGTGTTTATGTGGTGTGTGTGTGTGTGTGTGTGTGTGTGTGTGTGTGTGTGTGTAGTTCAGGAGATGAGAGATATTTTTCTATCTGTCATCTCTGGGAGAACTACACTTAATATGAATTACTATTACTATCTCATTAGCAATTTACACACACACACACACACACACACACACATATCCTGGAAGATCTATACTTACTGTAAATTACTACAAATTTTTCACTAGCTTTTCATATGATTAATTTTCTAGCCCCAGAAGCAGATGAGTAAACAACTACTAATTGCACTAAAGTTCTAATTTAAGAGATCGATAAGAAGGAAGGAAAACAGATGTTCATTAGGTGCCTACTATGTTGCACATACTTTGTTAAACATTTTATCAATATTACCATATTGATCCTCATAGAAACCTATGGCTACAGTCTGCTAGTGATGTCATTGTTCTTATTTTATAACTGAAGAAACTGAGGTGAACAGACATTAAGTGGCTTGCCAAGGTAAGAGTCTATAGCTCCATTTGAACTCATGTCTTCTTAATCCCAAGCCCATTATTCTATCTTCTGTACCACCTAGCTACCCCTAACAGGTGATACAGTGGACACATTTGTTTGTGTGTGTGCATTTATATTTGTTTCTACTTTTGTGGTGTTGTGCTTTTATTTTAAAAATTTGCTAATGTGCACATGAAAGATCTAATATGCTACCTTCAAGACTTTCTATACTGAATATTTAGGCAAATGTACTTATTTTTAGTAGACTTTTTAATGCCTTATTTGGCTACATTGGGTATTTAATCAATATGGATGACACTCTTATCTGGGATCATAGCAACTTGTCTCTTGTTATTTTTGACCTGCCACCTGCCTTGTGAGACACTGTTGCTTCAGTATCTTCCACTTCTCTTAGGTCTCTCCCTGCCTGTAATCACCCTCCTTCCAGTTTTCTGATAATTATTCTTTTCATTATATTCTTGTAAATACAAACTATTTATTCTTTTTATTATATTCTTGTAAATACAAACTATTTCCATTTTCTAGTATGATTCTTCTTGTAGGAAGCATAGAAGACACAGTCAAGCACAATTATGAAAGTATTTTTATCCTGCCTTAGAATAATTATTTAATTTTTAAATATATTGGTGTGTGTGTATATATATATGTATATACATGTATATACATATATATATATATATGTATATACATGTATATACCTCATGTGTGTGGCTCATATAAATATACGAGCTATTACTTAATGGTTCAAGTCCAATGTTGAATTTCCTCAGAATTCTAAAAGGGGTTAATTCCATAGTGGATTATGAATTGGACTTACAACTAGAAAGAATCTGGCTTCATCAAGCCCTGCCTCTGACATACACTGTATGTCACTGTAATGCTGGACAAGTTACTTAACTTCTCAGTGTTCTAGACCAGAGTTGTCAAGCATACTATGGTCTCCATTGTCCCTGAGTGTAACTGGAGCTACATTAAAATCTAACTGGGAAATATTTAAGAAAGCAAACTAAAATACAATAAAGAACAAATAATATTGCATTTTAAAACTAATTCAATATGTGGCCCACAATAATCTTAATGTATGTATTAGTAGATCTTTAATAATTTTGAATTTAGCTCTACTATTCTTGACAATTCTTGTTAATCTCTAAGTTGCAGAGAAGGCATTGAATTGCTTTGAGAGAGGTAATTTCCTCATCTATGAATTCTCTGTAGCAATGAAATCATAGGTCCAATGTTTATCTCCTAATTCTTGAAGCTGGATATACTAAATTTCAATGCGAAACCTCTTTGTTTCTCAAACAGAACTTTTCTTTTTAGATATCTCATTTAGTTAGGCAATGAGCCCAAAGTTATTGGTTTTAGCCCTGTCTTGAACTATTAGTTTCACTCTATTCCAGGGCTCTTGATTCTTCTAGATTATTTGGTCACAAAGCATCAGCTTCAAGGTAACATCAGGATCCAACAATCAGGAAATGCCTTTAAACTACTGGATAATGGGCATTATGAAATGAACAATTCTATATGTCCTTTCCAAGAGCCACACCAGCAATAACAATAACAAAAAAACAACAGTAATAGATAATCAAATATGAAGATGACTAGGGAGTTCAAGGACCCAAATCCTCCAAATGAGGGGAAAGTAAATACTTCTTCAGTACATCTGAGGCATAGCCTTACTAGCTTCAGTTGTCAATGGGAAAAATACGTAGAGAAATTGTTTTGATGCTGATGATCTCCAGCGATTTGTTTCAGCCTCATTGAGAGAAATCATCGCAGATTCAGGATTCTGATTACATAAGTGTCTACGTAGAAAATACTGCTCAAACCATTTTAGTGTCTAGTATTCTTCCCCCAATTCACTTGTGTGAATTTTCGTCTTTATCTCTGGGTCAATCCATCTAGCAGTGACACAGAGGCAAGTGCTCTGTCTCTGTGGTGGGAAGGAGAAAAGAAATCCTTGGATAATTTCAATAATTTTTACCTGCTTATAGGGAGTGCATTAGGTGTTCAAGGAGGACTAGCACCTCTGATGGGAGGGCTTGCTGAGTTCTCCTCAGAGTTGCTCTTCTGCCTTTGGTGTCTCCCTGGCATTCAACTCTTATCTGTGGCTCCAAGAAGCTGTAGCATGTATAGCGCCCCCATTTAGAAAGATGGACTAAACCAGATAGAGGGTAAACTATGAACCTGAAACCTGTAAGTGGTTTGAGGGTGCCTACACCAAGCAAGTGAAGAACAGTCATTAAGGCAGCTGAAGTAAGCACTGAAATTCTTAGAGCTTATTTAAACATCAAAGATGCCAAGGACATCTACAGCATCCTGAGCCATCACCAGTCATCTTGACTTTTGTTTTGTCTGGACTTACAACTGACTTGATACTTTTGTAAAAGAGAGTGAGGTTGATGATTTTGTGAAACACCTATCTTCAATTCACAAGAGTCAAGACATCGACCCATCACCACATGATGTCAGTGGTCCTCTGAAAATGAAGGACAAACCACAACAGCAACAACAATATGCAAAAGGAAAGAAACAAGAAAGTAGTTGGATATAAAGAAATTGCTAGGGATGGTCAAGCAGGTAGATTGCAAGAATCTGATAAAAACTGGTTCCAGACTAGAGTAACTTGGCTTTATTACAGGGGAGTGGGGCAGTGATATAGAACTGAATCCCCACTATGCTCAAGGAGCAATATTTGTGGGAAAGGAATTCCTAATAAAAGAATACACTAGAGGGTTTGGTGCTTCTTTTGCCAACTTCTTACATTTTACTCATTCCCACATACTCCACAATCCAAAGATGTCTTCTTAGTGTTCCTCATACATGATACTCTATCCCCCAACTATGTGATTTTTTACTTTCTGTCTTCCATGCTCAAAATTCTTTCCCTCTTCTCCTCTTCATCTGGGCTTCAATGTTTTCCTTTAAGACTCAGCTAAGATTTTACTTTCAATAAAAAGCCTTTCCTGCTCTCTCCCCTTGCCCCACAAACCCTAGTTTAGAAAAGAGAGGAATGAATTTATTTTAACTGCGTTCTTTCCCCTCACTTTCCAATGCTGACTTGGATTCTCCAATTGTCTTTGTTAGTTTTACCTGCTATTTCAAAATATATGAAAAATTTATTCTCCTTAGAACATTCAATTGGCAGGTTAACTTGGATGTTTCTTAGCGTGGTCATTATTGCACATCATTTTACTTACCTGTGTATATTGGCCCCTCAATGAAGCAAATTGCTTTAATCCTTCAACTAGATGTGATTTTTCTTTAAAAGTGAAAAATTCGATATTTTATGTCACCTTTATTTCCAAATATTTTTCTCCTTGCTTTTAAAGTAAAAGAACTATTCCTCTTTGAATAAAGACAAGGGTGCAAATGAAAATACTCAGCAAAGTCAAGCAATATGGAAAATGAGTCTGATAACACATAATGTTGAGTCTCCTATCTCTAAAAAGAAAGGATGGAAATACAATTTCTCAACTTTTTTTAGGAACAGATGTGACTATTATAAATATCCAGTATTCAGGGGTTTTCTTGCTGATATTTCCATTTCTATTTTTTAGTCATTGAACATATTATTTTCCTGAATCCATTTCATTTTATTGAAGCTTTCCTATGATTTTCTTTATTTTTCATATTGATCATTTCTTGCAATGCAACAGTATTCACATACTGCAATTTTGTTAGCCATTTCTCATTGGTGAATTTCTAATTTGTTTCCAGTTCCTTGTTAATACAAAAGAATTACAGTATGTATACACATATATAAATACATACATATGTGTGTAAATAGATGATAGATAGATAGATAATTTGTATATGAGATATCTCTGTCACTGATGTCTTCAGGATATATGATTAATGGAGGACCTCTGGGTTAAAAGTTATAGATATTTTAGTCCTTTCTTGGTATAATTCCAAACTGGCTTATTAAATGGTTTAATCCATTTGGAGCTCCATCAACAGCTTATTGGTGTGCTTATGTTTCCAAAATCTCTCCAACATAGATTATATGTATATTTTATCATTTTCACTTCTTTCCTATGTGTAAGGTAAAACATCAGAGCTTTTTTGATTTGCATTTTCTATTATTGTTGTTAGCGATTTGAAGTGACATTTAATGTGCAATTTTTGAACAATATTTGTTGAATATTTATCTATTATGAAGTTTATCTTGCTGTTATTTATTTGTTTTAGATTCCTGTATATCTTGGATATCAGACACTAATTAGAGATATTAGAAACAAAAATTTTTCTCAATTCATAGCCACTTGTTTCATTACGGTAAAAATGATTTTGTCCAAGTTTGAGTTTTCAACTTCAAATGTATGTATTTTACCTTTTGTGAATCATTTTATCGCTTGTTTCATTAAGAAATGCCCTCTTATACATGACTGCAAGAAGTGTTTTAGTATATATGTATACATACATAAATTCATACACATATGCATACACATAAATAAATAAACATGGTCACATATTAACACCACACAAATATTTGTTATACTCTGACCTTTGATATTCAGGTGATACTATCCATTTTGAAGTAGCTGTGATTTTTAAGTGTGGGCACTAGTTGGTTAATAAAAATTGCTCCTACCATAGATCTTAGCATATTTCCTTTACAATTAGTCTTTTGATGATTTTCTCAAAACTCATCTAGCCTGGACCTTAAAGAAATTTAATTTTGGTAGCAACTACTAAAGATTTTTGTGCTATGTCACAATCATCAGCTATTTGGAGTTTCATTAATGCATGATAAGGAATCAAAGAAGAATTTTTGTAGAGGTGAACTTAATTATTAAATGAAAAGCCCAGTTCTCAACTCAGTGTATAAAAGTAGAAGATACCATCAGTAGCTAATCCACACTTTTCTGCTTGAGTTATCTGTGTTAAATCCACTCCCACTTACCCAAAGAAAACTTTGTAAAAATAAGTGTTTTTAATGAAATGTTATTTTCTTTGAAGGGAGTGAGATTATGATATTAGAGATAAGAGGTGAGGAGGATTTGAATAACAACTAATCAGCTGAATATTATAGCACTTTACCAGTATCCACACAGTATCCACTTTACCAGTATCCACACAGTGTTAAGAGAATATAAGGAAGGCCTTTAGCACATTGAGAGATTTATGAGAGGACAAGGACATGAATTGCACCAAACAGACAGGCAAGGATGCATTGGTAATCTGTACCATTAAGAGTAGTTATATATTAGAGCCTTTGGAATATAAGAACATGGAAAAGAAGAATTCAGCATAGGTCACTCTTCTAAATTTTTGTCAATTGTAAACTCTATATAATTGAAAACTTCCAAAGTAGTCAGTGTTCAATGAGTAGGAACCAGAGAAAATATTTACTGTACACCATTTCCCATTGTTTAGAGAATTCATTATAGCTAGATCAACAAAGCACAATCAGCCATCAGAAAGAATAAGGAAACTACTTTAAAACAAGGAGTATTCTATTGCAATTTCTGTTGTCTCAAGGCCAAACCAGTACAACATTTCCTTGTCTTGAAACTCACATTAGATATCTTTAAATGTAGACAGGTAGAGCTTGAGATCACCATTTTATCCTTGAGATCTTCTGTTTGCCTGGACAAAAGGACTTTTTATGAAGAACAAATCAATTGTTTGTATTACTCACCAATCATTTTGGCTATTTTAGTTCAGCTGTGCTCTCTAGCTTTTCCTCTGTGTTTCTTTTAAAACTGACATATTTTGTAAAGAGAGGGGAAACATTCAACATTAATTACTACCCTGTCATACTTTCATTGTTGATTTTGGCTTTGTCTCTCAATAAATCCCACTTGAGTGCACAGCATCAAAATGGGCTTGGCAGTTTGCCCAGCTATTGACTTTTGGCAACAGAACTTTTCATCAGGACTGAGCAGTTACAGGTAATGCATCACATTGGTGGGCTCCATCAGAATTGGAGATTCTGATGTATAGGCCTCCCCCTCTCTGCATGGTCATTCAGAGGAGAGTGATTTCTTCAAAGAATTATGGAATATCCAGTCATCAAATGGATTTTTGTGATGTTTTTTAAAGTTGTTTTTGAGAAGGGGCAATGGAAGCTAAACTACAAGTTGCCTTATTTCTAATGTGACCTTTACAAATACATGGATGCTAGTTTGAAGGATAAACATACACCAAATGTTAGGTGCACTTCCTTACACTTGGCTAAACAGTACATGACATAAAGCTATTGGGTTGTTATCCCTTGATAAAAGGAACTTGGGTGCCACTAGTCTAAGATTCGAAAATAGAAGGCATAGCCATTTCTCTAACCACTACCTGTGATAAAAAGCATATTCAATGTTAAGCAATAAGGAGGTACTTCTCTGAGAAATTTCCTTCCAGTGACATAATTAGGATAGAAATGAGGAAGGAGGGAAAAGTCAGTTGTCCAAGGGTATCCTTGAAGGTAGGATGTACGAATAATTATTATTGCTAGTGTTCAAGTAATACTTTTAAGGAAAATAACATACATAGGATCTTCGCAAGAATTCTGTTCAGTAGGTATTATCACCTCAATTTTACAAATAAGGAAACTCAGTCTCACAGTGGTTTTACAACTTATCCATCCATAGGTTGCTAGTAAGTATCAAAAGGAAAGTTTAGATGGTTCTTTCTTACTCCACAGTCTTTATTCTGTCCACCTGGCATTCTTTCCATTTTGCTACACTTACCCTCTAATGGTGGGCTGTATAGGACAGGGTCTTCTTGAATTACTCCTTCCTGAATTAGCTCCATTTATACAGCAATTTCTACCTGCCTTTATCAAAAGTGGTGGTGCCTTCACATTCATGAATATAATAATGTATTTATGAGTGCCATTATCATTCTGTTATCTAGCTCATAAAATCATATTTTGGATCTAAAGAAACTTCAAGGGACTCACTTGAGCTCCTCCACAAATTACTTCAGGTATCTCTAGGAAGTGAATCTGAACAAATTTTCGAGTGGTAAAATCTACTAGGGGACAGAGTGTGTGACAGATTTCCAATACAGGAGAGCTGAGAGGTCGATGGAATGGATCTTTTGCACCAGGCTGGGGAAGCTCAGAGCATGCGGGCTACACCAGCACAGACTTGGCCATAGCAGAGCAGCAAAAGCCCTGGGCAGACTGAGTTACCAGTAGCAGTGCAGACTCTCAGTCTTCTCAGCACAGGACAGGAATCCAGCAGAGCACCGTGAAAGCAAAGCTCAGAGTCCATGCTAGCTGCAGCAGCTATTCCTGTGTCGATCAACCCACAGCATAAATGTTTGAAAATAACCTACTTGGGGAATAACAGCACATACTTGCTAGTATTCTCCCCACAAACCCAGTCCAATACCTGCAAATAATGACTAGAACCCATGGAATTACTGAGAGAAGCAGATCTCCAGCCCAAAACAGCCTGGAAGGTTATCAGGAAGTTTCTATCATGCCACATTGGGAGAGGAATGCAGTCCAGTGTAGGCCATGCCTTCAGAGACTGGATCTGAACAGGACTTGGGGGAACTGAATTTCGAGCATCTGTAGCAGTTTCCAGACTTCACGACCCCAAAAGGCCAAGGACAAATTGAAAGGTGAGTGGAAAAAATCTGAGATCTGTATGAGAGAGTAGAGTGGTCAGGCAAGTCCCAGGGCAATGGAGGGGGTGGAGGAGCTCCAAAAGGAACAACCCATGACAGCAGCAGCAGGGGCAGCAGCAGCAAATGTTTCTGAAGCTCTAGTCCCACAGAATGTTGGGGGATTGAGTGGTTGACAGAATCACCCCAATGGGAAGCAGAGAACAACTTTGACAAAGAGTTCAAAAGTCAAATAAATAACTGAGAAAATGAGCAAAAACCAGAAAAAGAATCATACTATAGAATTACTTTGGTGACAAGGAAGACCAAAGTATTCAAACAGAAGAGAACAAAGTCAAAGATCCTACAATAAAATGCTCCAAGAAAAATATTAATTTGTCTCAGGCCATGGAAGAGCTCAAAAAGGATTTTGAAAATCAAGCAAGAGAAGTAGAGCAAAAATTGGGAAGAGACATGAAAGTGATGCATGGAAATCATGAAAAGCAACTCAATTGCTTATTAAAGGAGACTAAAAAAGTGATGAATAAAATAACACTTTAAAAAATAGACTAACTTAAATGACAAAAGAGATCCAAAAAGTCAATTAGGAGAAGAATGCCCTAAAAAAGCAGAATGGGCCAGATGGAAAAGGAGATCCAAAAGCTCACTGAAGAAAATAATTCTCTAAATATTAGAATCGAGCAGATGGAAGCTAATGACTGTATGACAAATCAAGAAATGATAAAACAAAGGTAAAGGAATGAAAAAGAAATAGCAGACAATATGAAATATCTCATTGGAAAAATAAGTTACCTGGAAAATAGATCCAGGAGAGACAATTTAAAAATTATTGGACAACCTGTGGTTTGTTTTCATCTAAGCGACTCCTTGATGAGGAAAATCCTTTTGCCAGTTCGGGTAGGTGTCTTCCCTGTCACTTATAATCTCAGGAAACTGATATTCACTGAAAAATTAATTTTCCTGTGATTTACACAGGGTCACACAGCCAGCATGTATCAGAGAAAGAACATGAACTCAGATTATATAGGCTCCAAGGCCATTTTTCCATCCAATACACCATATTTCCTCTTTGTACCATGATAATCGATAAATGTTTTTGTTGTTGTTCAGTTGTTTCAATTGTGTAGAACTCTTCTTCACCCCATTTGGGGTTTTCTTGGCAGGGATACTGGAGTATTTTGCCATTTCTTTCTCCACCTCATTTTATAGATGTGGAAACTGAGGCAAACAGAGTTGTTACTTTCTCAGGATCACACAGCTAGTGAATTCCTGAGGCTGGTTTTGAATTCAGGAAGAGTCTTCCTAACTCAAGGTCTGTCACTCTGTGCTCTATGCTACCACCTAACTCCTCTATATTATCAGTGAATTAATGTGAACCTGCCCTGTGGAAAACTGTATAGGTAACTCACTTGTTCTTCTCTAGTCCAGGTGTCCCTTTCATTTTTTGTTTCATGCACCCTTTAGGTAGCCTATTAAGATCTATAGATCCCTTCTTAAAATCATGCATTTAAAGGCACAAAATAAAATAAATAAGAGTACATACACAATGAAAGATATTGAAATACATTATTAAGGTATTTCTTAAAAAAATGAGTTCATGAGCCTCCAGTTAAGAATCTCTACGTTGGGTGGCCTTATTTACCTGAATGTCCTCAAACACAACTGGGAAAAAAATAATTAAATTTCACAAGAATATCATTAACTTTTTTTTATTAATATCACCCATCAATCCAGTATATCCCCTGTATCTCTGAAAACACAGTCATATTTCGATGAAATTTCCACTAATCAGTGTTCTGTGGTTTTATGTTATGTCTTTGAAACCTTCTTGAGGGTTTTTTTTGCCCTGAATATTGAGAAATTCTGGTGAATTAAGTGACAAGCTAAGTCTTGTGAACCAACCCAGCATCATTTAATAGAAACCTGACAAATGCCGAGAGGAACAAGATAAGATGCCATTGCCACACATATGGGTCCTCAAATTGTCTCTAAGGCTTCACGGTTGAGAGTAAAATGGTTTAAGAAGGATGCTAACTAAAAGATCATGGAAATTATATTCTTCAAATTCAGGGCATTTGCTGCAGTGTCAATTGTACTTTATACTCACTCAGGCCTGGTTAGTAAACCACCTCATTGTCTGATCATTTGATGTAAAAAAAAATTAATCAAGAAAATATTAGGTACTATCTTTTTCTAATATATAAATGAAAAACCTGGAAAAGAAAGGGTTAGGACTTAAACTGAATTCAATGAAATAGTCCCTGATGTCTAGAAATACACTAGAGCATCATTTAAAGAAAACAAAACATAATTTTAAAAAACTAATCTTAAAAAAACTAATCTTAATCAGAAGCAATAAAACCACAGAATCATAGATCTAGGAGTATCTCAGAGGCCATGTAGCCAAATCTCCTCATTTTACAGTTGGAGAAACAGAAAAACAAAGAGGTTAAATAACCTACCTGAGGTCATAGACACAATTATTAGCAAAGGTGGGAATTAAATTGTTTATTTTTTTTCTGATTCACGAGCCAATATATTCCTCCATGGCACCATGTTACCTCTCAGGCTTCTGATTAAATTGTCTATGCAGCAACAACAAAAATTAAAGTTAATAACAGTAGGGGCCAGGTAATTACCAGGGTAGCCATTATAATATATTCACATTTTCCAGGTTTCTAATTTCTTTCTGGGGAAAAGAAGAATTCAGTGTGCTCCTTATTTAGTGGTGATAACTCTTTGTTAAAATTGTGGTTCCTTAACCCCTAGTTGAATATTTATTCATTCCTGTAGCTTGTTCAAGAAACATTTATTGAGTGCGTGCTATTTGCAAGACAATATAACAGTGGATGGAAACAGAAGGGGAGTGAGTGGTGGTGGTGAAAAGATAAATTAACCATGATTCATGCATTCAAACTACTTTTTGTTTCTGGTGGTATTCAGTAGTTTCAGCTATTTCTGACATTTGTGACTATTTTGAGTTCTCTTGGCATGGATACTGGAGTGGTTTACGTTTTGTTTTCCAGCTCAGATGAAGAAACTGAGGCAAACAGTGTTAAGTAACAATTGAGTTACTGAGTTCACTTTTATCTCACACAGCTAGTGAGGCCATATTTGAACTCAGGAACATGAGTCTTCCTAACTCCAAGCCTGGCACTTTATCTACTTTAACATTGACCTGTCCCTCAAAGCACTTAAGAGGAAGCTATATATGAGCTACAAGGCAGAATATGATGAATATCATAAGAGAGGTGAGAGGAAGGATCACTTCTGATATTTATTGTGAATGATAAAAGATTCTGCAAAAAGCCACAATGGGCCAATTTGAATTATAATTGTCATTAAGTACTTGAAGGTCTGTTACTTAGAAGAGGGATTAGATTTCTTCTGTTTGATCCCAGGAGACAGGACTAAGTACTAAAAAGAATCCCCAAAGAGACAGATTTAGATTTGATTGAAAGAGGGAAAAAACTACAGCTAACATCCTAACAATAAGAGGATCTGGATAGGACTGATTTTATTGGTTTAGAGAACTCCCTGATGAGGGGATGCATACTTTTTCTCTCTCTCTCTTCTCTTCTTATCTTATCTTTTCTTCTTTTCTTTCTTTCCTTTTCTTATTTTTTTAAGGGATGCTTTATAATAGTGTAATTAGGAACCTTCTGTGTGACTTATAGTCTTAGAGATCTGCCTAAGTCACTAAGAAGTTTATGTGACTTGCCCAGAGTCACATATTAAGTAGGGATTAAAGGTGATATTCTTGGGTTCCAAGTCAGCTCTGTAGTCCTTATGCCAAACTTCCTGACATTTAGAGCTAATACAAAGCAAAAGGGGCAGAGTGGGTTCTTCTTCACTGAGAGTTTTCAAGAAAGTCTGAATGACCCCTTATCTGCTGTATTATAGCTAGTATTCTTGTTCGGGTAAAGGTTGATGAGATGACTTCTGGGGGCCAGTCAAATGCAGAGATTAGGTGATAATGTGAATTTTGTCTAACTTTATTTAATATCAAATATCCTTAAAGTCTATGTTTTCATATGCACCGTCTATGTTTTCAGGTTTATTTAATTTTACTCCTCTATATGAACTCTACATCCCAGATAAGTTCTTCTAAATGTTATTTGCTGAACTCATCATTGAATTTCCTACTTCTGGACTTCTGCCTCATGTCATCTCATAATCTCTAAGTTCTTTCTATTGAATGATAGTTATACTCTTTAATATTAAAGTCCATCAACACCTGCTGGACCTGACTACTTGCTTCAACATTATTCCCATCAGTTCTCTATTTGAACCCTACACTTGAGACTTTGTTCACTTTAAATCATTACACACATACTTTTTTGCATATTGTAGAACAACAATAGAATGTAAATTTCTTAAGGTTAATGACTATTTTTCATTTTTTTCCTTTGTTTCCCTAGGGCTTAATACAGGACCTTGTGTATAGTAGTGGCTCAAAAAATAATGTTTTGTTTTGTTATTTAAGTTGGTTTGGCTAAAACTTGTACAATTGAGTTACTGAGTTCACTTTTATCTGGTTTGATTTAATTACACGATCAATGCATGCCTATATTTGCTTTGTTTGCAGGGATGGGGGTCAGCTATGCACATATATTCATCTTCTTATTGGAGTACTTCACTCTAAATGGAAACATAGGTATGATGATCTTCTGAACTGGTCACAATATGGCATTGCTTCTACCCACTGGTGTATGATATTTTTACAAGCTGATTTTAATCCCAGCTCACTTTCACAGTCTGATTTTCTACTTATGACTGTACCAAAAGCTACTAAGTCAATTACTTACTCTTACTCTCTTTTTGACTTTTGGGTTTCCAATTCATATCCACATATTTTTTGGTAATTCTACAGTTTTCAACTATTCCAACTGTAGCTTCTTTCTGATGGAATCTAGGTAACTTTATTCTAATATATAGTGCAAGCACAGTGATACAGAGCAGATGTTCCATAAACACTATTTATGGAAACTATATATCTCCACAATGATCATGCAGTTCAATGCATAATAAGGCCATAATTAAGAGATGATACGACAGGTGCCCTATTTTATGAGACAGTCATCTGGGCCCTGAGTGGATAAACCATGTCCACAAGAAGTTTTTTTTTAACCTTTCTCTTATATATACACATGATTTATCCACTAAGGAAAGATAACCTTAGGTATAGCATCTGTTCTTTGATGGGTTATATTTAGAAAACCTTTTTTTTCTTTTTCCCCCTAATGCATTTACTTAAAATATGTGTCTATATAATGTCAAGAATTATTATTTTTCTTTCTTTTGCTTTCTCTTGTTTTCCTTTTCCTCATCTTTTTCTTTCCTCTCATCTTCCTTCATCCCTCTCTTCTTATCTTTTCTCTCCCTTTCTCCTTTGTTCCCTCACTTTCCCTCTTTCTTTTTTCTCTTTCTCCCTTCCTTCCTTCTTTCCTTTGCTCCTTCCCTTCCTTCCCTTCCTCCCTTCTTCCTTCCTTCCTTCCTTCCTTCCTTCCTTCCTCCCAAAGTGAGCAATGAAAAAGGAAAAGAAACTACATGTACAAAAATATTTATAGTGATTCATTTTGTGGTGGAAAAGACTTGGAAACTGAGAAGAAGCCTGTTAATTTGGAAATGGTTGAAGGGGTTGTAGTACATTATTTTGATAGAATACTGTTGTGCTATAATAAATTATGAGGGGGATGGTTTCAGAAAAACCTGGAAAGACTTATATGAACTGATGCAAAGTGAAGTGAGCAAAGCCAGGAGAACATTGTACAGAGTAACAGCAATGTTGAAAATTTGGTAGAGTTAGCCTCTCTTATTATTGTAGTGATTCAAGACAATTCAGAGTGATTCATGATGAAAATTACTATTGACCTCCAGAGAAAGAACTGAGGAGTCTAAATACAATATAATGTATAATTTTCTCACTCTGTTCTTTGTGTGTATTTTTGCAACATGACTGATATAGAAATGTTTTCCATTATTTCACATGCATAATAGATATTATATTACTTGTGTTATCAGTGGGGATAAGAAGAAATGAAAGGAAAGGAGAGAATTTGTAACTCAGACCTTTTTAAATGTTAAAAATGAATAAATAATATTTTCTTAAATAATTGAAAATAATCCATGGTACCACTGTCATTAAGAACTGAAAGAAGTCATTCTCTTTGTACACTGAAGATGTAGAGAATACAGCGGAAAACAGATTTAATGGATACAACAGAACTGCTTTCTTATGAATATTAAATGCATAAATATAATATTTTTGTATATAAAACACTTAATTTTACTCATTGTCACAAAGGAAATACTAAGATAATATGTCACCTTGAAAATGAAATGGGGCTGAGCTATATAGGATTAGAACTTCGGACACTCCAGGGAAAGGATCACTTGTTTGGATTGAAAACTATGGCAAACAAATAAAGAAACTAACAGTCATGGATAACTAATAACTAAGAAAACTAGAAAATTGGAAGTTTAGTCTATCATGATTTTCCTTCTTGCTCTGTAGTGACAAGATATCAGTATGGTGGTTGTGAGCTAGATATCAGAAAGTTTAATCTCTGGTTTTAGGCATGGATAAAGTGAATGAAAAAGATTCAGGAAAAAACACATGTATATTATGATATACTTATGTATGTGAACACATATAAAATAAAAAATATATATGTGTGTCTAAATATATAAATGTTTCTCTCTGTCTGTCTCTCTGCTGCAGTCTCTGTCCCTGTCTCTCTGTTGCAGTCTCTGTCTGTCTCTCTCTCATTAGTCAATGGAATTAGAAAGAAGCAGAGTTGTCAGATGGAAGATGGACAGTACATTCAAGAAGGGGAAAGAAGAAAGAAAGAGCTTCATTCATTCCACAAAGAATTTTTATAGGAATAGGACACGTATACAGAGTTTGAGGGTTGCAAGCACAATAACCTTGAGAGATGGTGAACATGATTATTAATCCCTTTTTATAGATGAGAAAACTGAGACTCTGAGAGATTCCATGTTCATGATGCCACAACTAAAAAGTGTATGAATTGGAATTTAACTGGAGGTATTCTAGCACTCAGTCAGTCAGTCAACAAGCTTTTATGATGGCTCATTATATGCTAGGTCCTGTGCAAAACACTTGGGATACAAACAAAGGCAACAACAACAAACCTTATTTTGAAGAGGTTAACAGTGCAGTGGGGAAGACAATGTGCAAACACAAGATTAATTGTATAAAAAGAATACAGAGAAGAGGACTGACTGAATGAGGAAGAATCAAGAAAGGTTCCAGTTCATCACTCTTTCTGTGATACTATGTTAGACTTGGCATCTACTGTAGGCACTGCATGATGACATGCACTATGAAGAATGTAAAGTAGCATAGAATGCAATATCTTCTCAACACATACATTATGTTTTTCAAAATCAACTACTATCAGTTCAGAACTGTTCTCTATACTCACCTACCTATACACTGGAGATTTTCTTTTGTTCCCCTCAAGAAATAGAGGATGGTAGAATGTGGGAAAAGGTGATTTAGAAAGGCACTTTCAACTATAATACCCTCATCACATAGACAAAGAATTAGGGTCCAGAAAGAGAATTTGCACAAGGTCAAGTTCATGAGAGAACTGGGCCAAGAAGTTGGGTATTGTAACTCCTAAACCCAATGCTCTTGAAAGATCACTTCAGAATTAGCCATAGCTTCATGCTCTTTGGCATTTACGTAGCTCATAGCAACATTGACTGTCCCCTATATCTTGATATTCTTTCCTCCCTGAGCTTCTGTCCTTTTACTCCTGTATCATTCTCTTCCTATCTATGTTACTTGGTTCATTTTCCTCCTTCTAGTCCCTAAGTGTGAATCATCTTCAAACTGTGTTTGGTCATTTCTCTTTTCCTACACTATTTTTCTTTAAATATTCCATTTCTTGCCATGGTTACAGTGATTATCTTTAAACAGATGCCTCTAAAGTATGTATATTTAGGCTCATATTTTTTTGACCTCTGACCTTGTATTACCAATAGTTTATTGGACTACTGAGATATTTCACTGAGATCTCAAATTCAGCAACTGAATTTATATACCTTCCCCTCCCCCCAAAATAACAAAATTTCTCCATCCTACTAAGCCATTTCATTTAACATAGATTCATCAAATGTCTATTTCCTATTTTCCTTTACCTATGGATAGGGGTGATAAAATTCTTATCTAGTTCATACAAGCTCAAAATCACGCAGTTCTCATTTGCTCTTTTTTTCCTCTGCATCCTTGAAACCATTTATCAAGTCCTGCAAATTTTACGTCTTTTGTAAAATATACATTTTGTCTTCTCCATTTACACTACAATGACTATCTCTCAAATCCTCATCACTTCTTGTTCACACTTCTTGCAGTAGATTTCTAATTAGACTCTTTGTTAAAAGGTCATTGTGTATGTATGTGTGTGTGTGTGTGTGTGTGTGTGTGTGTGTGTGTGTGTGTAATCTATCTTCTTTACAATTATTAAAATAAATGTCCTAATTCATAGATAATTTTCTTGTTACCACACTTCCAGGGATTTCCTATAACATCTTAGAGGACTAAATACAAATCCCTTAGTGTGTAATGTTATTTAATTATAAGTTATTTAAAATTAAGGACTCTGGTTTGTTTGTTTTATGGTGTTGTATCCCTAATGAGAGAGATTGCACAGATTAAAATCTTGCTTCAGAGCCAGAATAACTTGAATTTAAGCCTTAATTCTGACACATGTTGGCAGTGGGACCCTGAACAAATCATTCATCATTTCATCTCCCCAGGACAATGCTCTATGATTCCAGTGCCTGGCATAATGATTGGACACATAATAGGTATTCAATAAATGCTGGTTGATTGACTGTAGCAGATGAAGTTCTAGTCAACTGTAGGAGAGGAATTTTCCTCATCAAAGATTTCCTTCTACCAGTGAAACTATGGGCTTTGCCTTTATCCTTCTATTCAATCCCTACACTCACTCATCTTGCATATGATGAAGGGTTAAAAAAATGTTCATCTCCAGCTCTGCTCTGTACCACCCCTATGGCAACCCTGAGGATAATTCCGTGATTACACTTATTTCTGAAGGATAGACCAATACCCAGACCCATCATGCCAGGAAGAGCCCCATTCATGCTGCTCATTTCCCTTACAGTTCACTCTTAGATATACTCCTCAGAGCTTGCCATGTCACCACCCATGGACTCTTCTTCCATTCTCTCTTCCTCATCTTTCTTCTCCCTTTTATTTGATGTCTTCTATTAGAATTCACTTTTCTTAAGAGTAGAGACTGACTTGTTTTCTCATTGTTTTTATTTGTTAAGAGTTAACAGTGTCTGCCACACAATAAAGTCTTAATATATTATCTATCTATCTATCTATCTATCTGTCTCTCTGTCTGTCTGTCTGTCTGGCTATGTATCAATCTATCTTCTATTTTCCTATCATCTACCTATTAATCTATCTATGGATGTTCAATTTGGAATTATTCTCCCAATTCTTCATTTTTCCTCCAAGCATTTTCAATGTCACATAGAGAGCTTATCAACCAATATTCAAAAATGGTAAATAATGGATTTGTGGATATGGATTCATATGGAAACTGAGAAATCTCACCATGGCTGGGTTTCAAACAATGTGCATGGATATGGATTCATATGGAAACTGAGAAATCTCACCATGGCTGGGTTTCAAACAATGTGCAAAAATAACAAGAAGAAATCATTTTTTCAACAAAAAATGGAAGAGAAATTCATATTGTTTTGCAAATGTATATGGTGAGTTCATTGCTTCTTGGTTATCCAGACTTTATTTTGTCACCTCTTAGAATGGAGAATATTTTTCAAAACTTTGGTCTTCTATTATGAATTAATCTGATATAGTGGTTAGAGTTCTGGACTTGTAGTCACAAAGATATGGAATCATTTCCCTTCCAGGAAGTCACAACTTCTCTAAGTTTTTTTTTTTTTTTCTCATCCATAATGCGAAAGTAATCATGGACCCTATCTTGCATGATTGTTTTGAAAATCAAAGAAGAAAATGTACATGAAATTTAACTTTGTGGCTTTGTAAACTTTAAAATACTACACAAATGCAAGCTACTATTAGGAAGTATCTCATATATAGAAGTCTACTGTTCTGGTACCCTGAGGCAATTTTAGAAACTTTCATTTTGTCACAGCAAGGGTTTGATTAGGAGTTTTTAATTATCATGGAATCTAAAATACTTTGCATTCCCAATTTCTGATTTGGAGATGAATAAAAGAGCAAAAAACATCAAATGAGAAAATGACTCTAATTGGGGGAGTCTTTGGCATTCAAGAATGGAGATCAAGAATGGAGAACTAACCATGAGCATCACAATCACATCATAAGAAAAAGATCATGAAGGAAGAATTCATTTTACCAATTAGCATTCACCTCTTCTGGAGATTGTGGATGCCACAAAGAAAAAGCTCTGTATACAAGATATATGAATAGGAGTAGCTTTCTTATTTATAAAACATTTTCAAAATTACACAAAAAGAATATAAACCATGGTGGTTATGAAAAATAGCTGAGTTTGGTCCCACAGCTGCATCATAGGATACTAAATTTAGAGGTAAAAGGACCACAGAGATCATTTCTACATATGGATATAGTAAAACCTAGAGAAGTTATTACTTACCCAAGACATATGGATTATAAGGGGCAAATTTGACATTTAAACACAGGTCCACTGACTCTGAAATCAGATCTTTTTCTATTATATCAGCAGAAAATGGCAGAATATCTTATTACTTATGCTACCCCATCATCTGAGGGAATGTACATAATGACATGTTTTAATAATATTTATCAGAAATACACATTTTAATGCCAGAAAATTCCGTTGAGGATTTATATCTAGAGCTACATGGAGATTTAAAAGGGACATCAGAGGCTATCTGATCTAGCTCTCATCAATTTAAGCATAGGGAAACTGAGGTCCAGGGGCCTTAAATGATTTGGCTAGGTTCACACAGAAACTATACATCAAAGACAGGATTTGAACCTAAATGTACTCCAAAGTCAGTATGTTTTCCATTGTCACATTACTCTATGGAATGGTTTTTTTTAAAATATATGATCATATAACTTGACTATTTATCAATTGGAGAATGGTTCTTACTCTTGTAAATTTGACTCTGTGTCTTCTATGTTTTAGAAATCAGACCTTTAGGGGGCAGAGTCAAGATGGCGGAGTAGAAAGACTCACAGATGCTAGCTCCGAACCCACAGCCCATGGATTTTCTCTAAAAAGGACTCCCAACAAATTCTGGAACAGTGGAAGCTTCTCAGCAACACAGTGAAGGAGATTTCCATTCCAGAGAGCCCTGAAAAACCGATCCCAAAGGTCTATCGTGCACCGAATGGGAGCGGAGCCCTGCCTTGCTCTGGCCACATGGCACTGAGAGGAGTGAGCAGACCCGAGCAACCTTCAGGGACAGAATCTCCAGCAGCCTCAAAAGTCCTTCCACCCACAGACTCACAGGTCAGTGAGAAAGACATCTGAGAGGGCTGAGAGGGGAGCGGGGAGTCTCCATAACTTGGGCCCCCTAGGGAAACAGCAGCAGAGGCAGCAGGCAGCCGGAGCTCCCAGAGCAGGCAGGAGCTTGGCAGCAGCTCCAATACAGAAGGTCTCTGCATAAACCTCCTGAGGGAACTGAGCCTGGGAGGTGGTCCTGCAGCAACCTGAGAACCTGAATTAATCTTACCCTAAATAGCAGCCAGCCAGTCGCCAAAAGTCCTGAGGCTGGGGAGCAGCATTTGAATTTCAGACCCCAAGCACTAGATGGGTGGAAGACATAGGCCAGGGGTGGAGAGGACTCTCAGAAGTCAAGTAACTGGCTGGGAAAATGCCTACAAAAGGGAAAAAAAATAAGACCATAGAAGGTTATTTTCTTGGTGAAAAAATGATTCCAACCTTCCTCTCTGATGAGGAATAAAAAACCTTACCATCAGGTAAAGACATAAGAGTCAAGGTCCCTGTATCCCAAACATCTGAAATAGATATCCCATGGGCTCAGGAAATGGAAGAGCTCAGAAAGGATTTTGAAAATCAAGTTAGACAGGTGGAGGAAAAACTGGGAAGAGAAATGAGAGAGATGCAAGAAAAGCATGAAAAACAGGACAATACCTTAATAAAGGAGGCCCAAAAAAATGCTAAAGAAAATAACACCTTGAAAAATAGGCTAACTCAATTGGCAAAAGATGTTCAAAAAGCCAATGAGGAGAAGAATACATTCAAAAGCAGAATTAGCCAAGTGGAAAAA
>CM053770.1:536725979-536759571 GCA_028658325.1 Potorous gilbertii
CCATTTACCTTGATTTCTTTTAAGATATGATCCCATCCTATTCAATTCACTCTGTGCTCTGTCTCAGTGTGTGCGTGTATGTGTGAACGTGTGTGTGTGCACAGCTGTACATGTGTATGTGTACGTGTGTGTATGTGTGTGTGTGTAATACCACCAACTACCCAGATACTGAAAAAATTTCAAGAGTTACAAATATTGTCTTTCCATATAGGATTGTAAACAGTTCAACTTTGGTAAGTCCCTTGTGAGTTCTCCTTGCTGTTTACTTTTCCATGCCTCCTCTCATTCCTGTGTTCGAAAGTCAAATTTTCCTTTCAGATCTGGTCTTTTCATCAAGAATGCTTGAAAGTCCTCAGCTTCATTGAAAGACCATATTTTCCCCTGAAGTATTATACTCAGTTTTGCTGGGTAGGTGATTCTTGGTTCTAGACCCAGTTCCCTCGACCTCTGGAACATCCTATTCCACGCCCCTCGATCTCTTAATGTAGAAGCTGTGAGATCCTGTGTTATTCTGATTATACTTCCATAGTACTGGAATTGTTTCTCTCCAGCTGCCCACAATATTTTCTCCTTGACCTGGGAACTCTGGAACCTTGCCACAATGTTCCCAGGAGTTTCTCCTCCTGGATCTCTTTCAGGTGGCGATCCATAGACTCCCTGAACACATCTTTTGCCCTCTGGTTCTAGAATATCAATGTAACTCTCCTTGATAACCCCATGAAGGATGATGTCCAGGCTCTTTTTTTGATCCTGGCTTTCAGGCAGTCCCACAATCTCTAAATTGTCTCTCCTGGATCTATTTTCCAGGTCAGTTGCCTCTCCAATAAGACATTTCACATTCTCTTCCATTTTGTCATTCTTTTGGTTTTGTTTTGTGATCTCTTGGTTTCCCAGAAAGTCACTGGCCTCCATCTGTTCCACCCCAATCCCGAGAGAACCATTCTCCTCAGTGAGCCCCTGCACCTCTTCCTCCACTTGGCCAACTCCGCCCCTGAAAGCATTCCTCTCCTCATTGGCTTCTCGAACCTCTTCCGCCAATCGAGTCAGCCTATCTCTCAAGGTGCCACCCTCTTCAGCATTCCCCTGGGCCTCCTCTATTAAGGTATTGACCCGTCCTTCATGCCCTTCCTGCATCTCTCTCATTTCTCTTCCCAGTTTTTCCTCCACCTGTCTAACTTGATTTTCAAAATCCTTTTTTGAGCTCCTCCATGGCCTGAGCCCATGGGGTATCTATTTCAGATATTTGGGATACAGAGGCTTTGACTCCTATGTCTTTACCGGATGGTAAGCAGATCTCTTCGTCCTCAGAGAGGAATGGCGCAATCCTCTGGTCACCAAGAAAATAACCATCTATGGTCTTAGTTTTTTTCCCTTTTCTGGGCATTTTCCCAGCCAGTTCCTTGATTTCTGAGAGTCCTCTCCACCCCAGCCTATGTCTGGCCAGGTAGTGCTTGGGGTCTGGGATTCAATGCTGCTCCTCAGCCTCAGGGCTTTTGGCGGCAGGCCTGACTGCTCTTCAATGGGGGCTTATCTGCTGGTTCTCAGATGAGGACAGGGCCGCCTCTCAGGCTCAGTTCCCTCAGGGGTTTTATGCAGAGATCTCTTGCAATGGAGCCCTGGCGGAGCCCCTGCCTGCCCCGGGAGTCTCTGGCCGAGCTTTCTCTGCCTCTGCCGCAGCCACTGCCTCCCGATGGGGTCCGAGTCCTGGAGATCCCCCGCTCCCCTCTCAGCCCGTCTCTCTCACTGACCACTGACCTGTGCATCTGTGGGTGGAGGGACCTTCGCAGCTGCCGGAGATTCAGGTCCCTGAAGCCTACTGGGGTCTGCTCGCTCCTCTCAGTGCCACGTGGCCAGGGTGGGGTAGGGGAGCGCTCACGTCCAGGGTATCCCTGCGGTTGGTTTTTCAGGGCTCTCTGCAACAGAAATCACCTTCACTGTGTTTCTGCGCAGCTTCCACTGTTCCAGAATTTGTCAGGAGTTCTTTTTAGAGGGAATCCATGGGCTGTGGGTTCAGAGCTAGCAAATGTGAGTCTTTCTACTCCGCCATCTTGGCTCCACCCCCAGGGAAATCTTTAACATGCTTAGAGTAGACACTCTCTTAAACCACTTACATGTTTGAGGACCCTCAAACATCCTTAACCTGGTTTAGCCCAAGCAGAGCACAGTGATGAGAAAATTTCCATCCTGAATTCATATCTCATTTCCTTCATTCACTATGTCAAACCGGATGACAAAAAAGTGCAAAGGTAAAGGAACACTAAATGGGGTCACCAAACGTATCACAGTTTTGTTGTTGATGTTTCTGCCCCTTATAGCTTGGTTGGCTGTCTATCTGAATTTTCTATGCTCCTTGATACTACTATTCAATGACATGGCCATTGGCAATGTTTTTTCTCTAAGCCTGTAAGTTCCTGGTTCAAGATTGAGGTGAATTCAGTCCATTAGAAAAGAAAATTCCCTTGTTTCCGTTTGTATAGAAAGAGTGTTTGTGAATTTGGGGTGCATTTTGGTCACCTTTTAGAGTGACTTTGAAGCTGGAGAAAACACTAATGAGATGATATAGGAATGAAATGAACTGAGTAAGGTTGTCTGCAAGATGTACTTATTGCCCCTGCTGGTGGCACTTACCTGTTATTAAATAGCTACTAGCATACACATCTATTTCCCTTGTTTCATGGATCAACATGTGGTCTGTTTACCTCATTCCTTGCTACATAAACAGCAAACTGCTATTCTGATCACTTATTTCTTGGATGTTATATTTTACCCCAGACTGGAAAGATACTGCCATCTATTTCTGTTAGCATGTCTTTTCATTCATATACAAATACCTGAGATGTAGTTCTTTCCTAAGAGTGTTTTCCAAGAGTATCACATTGGATAGCTGAGAGGATAGGAAAATAGATCCAAATAGACTGGGAAGGGACGTGAAGGAGGAAGGTAGTGACAGGTATCTGAGGCATTAAATCCTATCTCCTTTAAGATGTTTGGCATCATACTATGAATCTAGGCTTGTTCATAACAGAAAGCTTCAAGCAGTGCTGTTCCCTGAATGTGTCAGCCTTCTCATTAATAAAGATTACTATGATGGACCAAATGAAGATAAAAATAGTCTTCCAACATTTATTTATTTTGACATAACTTTGACCTGGCCTGGTTCATAGAGAAAGGGCTGTGAGATTTCTACTTTGGAAGCACAGTACTGGAAGGCAGAGCTCACACAGATGGGAGATTAGCCAGAGTCAGACTAATCAGCAAAGCTGATCCAAAAGTCAAAATCTATGAAACAGGCAGGCAGGTTAAGATAAGTAATTTGTAAAGGCAGTTGAATGGAGAAGGAGAAGGCAGATTACAAACTAATTGAGTGAAGTGGACAGGCATTGTATCAGGTAAGTCAACAAAGCTAGTCTTCAACAAAGATACATTCAATGCTAAGATTCCATAATGGAAACTAAGGTGGATAAGCAGTTGAACACTAGAAGATGTAATATCAGACTGGCATTTTGGTTAGCAACTTTATGTGATGCGGACTTCTCAGTAGCATGGTAACTTCCCCATACAGACATAAATTCTTCCATTCTCCATCAGATACGATACAGACGTGGTTTCAGCTCAGTCTTGTACCTCTCCAATTCCCATGCCGCTTTTAGTTCTGATGGCTATTGCTGAAGGCCAAAGTGGACTGGTGCAAAATTCTTCCATGCACTGGAAGCATAGATCAGTGCAGAGTGAAGTGCAAATGCCCTCTCATATCTCATGCTATCTTTTATGGATTCACAATGAGGGACAGGATGTTTCTTGCCGTATTGGCCACAGTGAAGGTATCATACATAGTCACAGGTCAAAATAATTCAATTCAATGAGTATCTACCATACTGACCAATGTGTTGGAGATGCAAAGACAAAAATCAAAAGTAACTGTCCTCAAGGAGTTTACATTGTACTAGGGCAAAACAACATCTACTCAACAGAACGATTACAAAGTTTTATCAACATAACAGAAAGTAATTTAAAATGTAAGGTAAATATATATATATATAGACAGAAAGAGAGAGAATAGTTTGTTTCCTTTTCAACTTAACTGCCCAGGAAACATTATGAATTTCAGCATCTGATCATAAGTAGTTCTTTATGTAATGGCAGAGCAAGAAGTCACTTACAGTGGGCCTACTCTACCAAGCCAAGTATCTTCTCAAATATTTTTTGCCTTCTAGTGTTTGAAATGTTTCTGAGAGTGTATAGATCCTTTCATAACAATAACGTAAATAAGGTTTAAAATGTAGAAAGTGAATTAGACATAATGTTGGGAGGAAATGACTTTTAGACTTGGTTCTGATATTTATTAGTCCTGTGACCCTGGATAAATCTTTTAACCTCATTGTGATGCCCCCATAAAATAGAGGTAACACTTCTACTATCTATCTCAGTGTTATATTGAGTATAACGTTGTGGAAGCCCTGGAGAGTTATATAATTCAAGATATTGCTATCTCAGGTGCCCAGTAGCTAACTACTACTTCCTCTGCTCCCTTTAGCTTGTTTTATGTCTTACTTCCTTTTTTCTTTGCATTATATTTGATTTCTAATATTCTTCATTTTCTTTAGAATAAGGAGGACTTCTGAATGGAAGAGGTAGGCTTTCATTTTACCCTCCATTTGGGGAAGGGGAGTACAATATGTAAGTTGGTCATGAAGTGGTCCTTTTTTGTAAGTCATTAGCTAAGTGACTTAACCAGAGTTGAATGGCAAGATTCAAAGAAAAACCTTCCCCAAAACTGTACTTTATTGAAAACAAAACAAAACAAAAAGAGATTGCTTTGTGTTCTGAGTTCAAATTTAATGATATATTTACATAATTTTTCCTCAGAATGTTAAAATTGAGTAGTCTGTGATTCTTATCCTCATTTCACATCTGCGTTTTCTGCCGTCTTATACTTAATCTTCCATAAGCATAAAAAACAAACAAAAATCAGTGTTCTGTGTGTATTTACTTTATTGAATATAATCCAGATGAAAAGAAAATGGTTAAATAGTCCTGTATGGAGAGAAATTGTAAAATATGTACTATAAAATATCCTGAATACCATAACCATTTTATGCTTTCTAAGTATAGATTTCAAAGCATTTGCATCCACTATTATAGGAAGAAGTGTTGGAAGTGGAGAAGTGTGTGCTTCTGTATGTCCCAGCTCTTAAAGAAAAAAGCAAGGGCAGCACAGTGAGAGAGGTCACTCTCTTCTATCCCTAATTCCTCTTCTTTCTGTACTTCATGATAGCTGTTACTTTGAGGCATTCTAGTCCTCATGTCAGCCTGGTTGCCTGCTCCTGCTCTCCAATCAATAGCTTCCATGGAATGAAGGTTTTCAACCCTATAATGAGGAGTTTGAATTAAATTTATTGCCTCCAAATACAGTCATGTTTCCACTCTTGTATTATTATTTTCAGTAGCAGTACATGTAAGTTAAAGCTGCTAGAACATAAGAGGTTAGTCTTGAGATTCTGTCCCAGCTCACGTGGTAGACTGGTGTCTCAGTCTCCCTCAATGGCATTCTGTACCCTCAGGAATTGGCAACAAATGCTTCTAAAGGGCAAAGAAAAGGAAGAACAAAGAAACTTTTGAAACTTGTGAACCTAAGTTGAGGTTCTGCTATCTCCTAGCTAATCAAATTATTCTTTCCTATTTCCACAGAAATATATATGTATGTATATAATACGTCCATATATATGCATATATTATACTTTCTATCAAATATTTATTTGTCCATCTCCCTTCCTTTCCATACCTATGTAAAGGGGAAAGGGGAAAGTAGAGGCAAGGGGATTTATACAATTTTTAATAATTTATTATCATGTCATTTGAATTTTTAATAATTTATAAAATATACAATGATTTAGTAACTATTTACGCAATTTTTATTCCTTATTCTCTTTATTTCTTTTCTTCCGAACCCCTACATAAAAGAAAAGAAAGAAGAAAAGAAAGACAGGAGAAGGGGAGGAAGAGGGAGGGGGAAATTATGTGGAACCTGAGTTTTTAAACCAGATTTAGAACAAGGGGTTAAGGCAAGAATCACTTGAGAAGAACTAAAAGGTGCACAGTGCACTATAATTAAAAATAATCAATATTCTCAATATCCCCTACAAGCCTAAGATTATGTAGGAGATGAGTAGCATATTCATTAAGAAAAACAAAAAAAATGTTATTTAATAGAGCAAGAGTGAAATGACAAGAATGGTTGTACATTATTCATACTTCCATAAAGATGAATGTGAAATAAGAAAGATCACAACTCAATTCCCCTATAGAGAAAGGGGGAAAACAATAAGAGAAAGGAGTATCTCAGTGAATGGTGGAGAAATAGTAATTTATGAAGATGTAAAGTACTGTAGTTATGAAATGCTTTTTTAAATTCTCATTTATTTTGAGTTTTCAACATTCATTTCCACAAGATTTTGAGATGCAAATTTTCTCATCTTTCCGATCCCCTCACCCAATATATCATGCATTCTGATTACCCCTTCCCCCAATCTACCTCCCCTTCTATCACACCCTTTCCTTCCCTTATTCCCATCTTCTCTCTTTTCTTGTAGGGCAAGATAGATTTCTATACCCCATTATCTATATTTCTTATTTCCCAGTTGTATGCAAAAACAATTTTCAACATTAGTTCCTAAAACTTTGAGTTCTAATTTCTCTCCCTTCTTCCCTCCTCACCCATTACCACTGAGAAGGCAAGTAATTCAATATAGTCTATACATGTGTAGTTCTACAAAACACTTCTATAATAGTCCTGCTGTGTAAGACTGACTATATTTCCCTCCATCCTATCCTGCCCTCCATTTATTCTGTTCTTTCTTTTAATCTTGTCCCTCCCCAAAAGTGATTATTTATAATTCATCCCACCTTCCATTTGCCCTCTCTTCTATCATCCTGCCCCACTGCACTTATCCCCTTCTTCCTTACTTTCCTATAGTGTAAGATGGATTTTCACACCAAATTGAGTATGCATGTTTTTCCCTCCTTAAGCCTAATGTGATGAGAGTTAGTTTCACTTTTTACCTCTCAACTCCTACCTTTTCCATCCATTGAAAAAGCTTTTTAATGTCTCCTTTATGAGAGACAATTTGCCTCATTCCATTTCTTCCTTTCTCCTTCCAATACATTACTCTCTCATCCCTTAATTTTATATTTTTTAGATGTCATGCCTTCCTATGGAATACATCCTCTGTTCTCTGTGTGTGTGTATATGTGTATGTGTGTCTTTGTAATCCCTCCAAATACCCAAATACTGAGAAAAGTTTCAAGAGTTACAAATGTTATCATTCCATGTAAGAATGTAAAGAGTTCAACTTTCCTAAGTCCCTTATGATTTTTCTCTTTCCTGTTTACCTTTTCATGATTCTCATTATTCTGGTGCTTGAAAGACAAATTTTCTATTCAGTCCTGTTCTTTTCCTGAAGAATGTTTGAAAGTCCTCTATTTAGTTGAATGACCATTTTCCCCCTGAAGTATTATACTCAGTTTTGCTGGGTAGGAGATTCTTGGCCTTTTGATCCCTTAATGCAGAAACTGCCAAATGCTTTGTTATCCTAATTGTATTTCCACAATATTCAAATTGTTTCTTTCTAGCTGCTTGCAATATTTTCTCCTTGACCTGGGAATTCTGGAATTTGGCTACAATATTCCTACGAGTTTCTCTTTTCAGATATCTTTCAGGAGGTGATTAGTGGATTGTTTCCATATTTATTTTGCCTTCTGGTTCTAGAATATCAGGGCAGTTTTCCTTGATAATTTCATGAAAGATGATGTCTAGGCTCTTTTTTTTTGATCAAGGCTTTCAGGTAGTCCCATAATTTTTAAATTGTCTCTCCTAGGTCTACTTTCCAAGTCAGTTGTTTTTCCAATGAGATATTTTACATTACCTTCTATTTTTTCATTCTTTTGGTTTTGTGTTGTTAATTTCTTGGTTTCTCATAAAGTCATTAGTTTCCATCTGCTCCATTCTCATTTTTAAAGAACTGTTTTCTTCAGTGAACTTTTGAATCTCCTTTCTATTTGGCTAATTCTACTTTTTAAAGCATTCTTCTCCTCATTGGATTTTTGGATGTCTCTTGCCATTTGGGTTACTCTATTTTTAAAAGACTTATTTTCTTCAGCTTTTTTTGGATTTCCTTTAGCAAGTTGTTGAATTACTTTTCATGATTTTTTTGCATTGTTCCCATTTCTCTTCCCAATTTTTCCTCCACTTCTCTTATTTGATTTTCAAAATTCTTTTTGAGGTCTTCCATGGCCTGAGAGCATAGTCTATTTATTTTGGAGGTTTTGGATGTAGAAGCCTTGATTTTTAGGTCTTCCTCTGATGGTATGCTTTGTTCTTCCTCATCCCAAAGGAATAGAAGACAGTAACTGTTCACCAAAAATTAAGCTTCTGTATTCTTAATTTTTCCCTTTTTTGGACATTTTCCCAGCCAATTACCTGACTTTTGAGTCCCTTGTTAAGAGAGGGATGTACTCTGGAGCCCTGTAAGTTCTTAGTTTCTCCAAGGTGGCACAATCAAGGGAGAGGAGTTTACTCCTCTCTTGACCTGCACTCTGGTCTGGGAGCAACCACAAGCTTTTCTGCTCAGGATCCATGAGTAGAATTCCCTCTCCAGAACTTCCTCCAGATTCACAGCCTGTGTTCCTCCTCACCCTAAGGCCTCCTTTCAGGGCTGAGAACCAGATCAGTTGCTCAATTCCCCCAGGGGCTTTAGAATGAGGACTCCAAAAATGGAGGCTGCTTCTGCAGTTGTTGCTACTGGAGGGGCCAGACTGCATTCCCTTTTCACCCAGGTGAGAGAGTTCCCTCACTGACCTTTGAGGCTGTCTTTGGCATTTGTGGGTTGTACAGTCTTCGAGCCACAGATGCTGCAGGGGATTCCGTGTGCCCTGAGGCCTGCTCTGGTCCTGTCCACGGTTGGGCTGTGCTTTGCTCAGTGCCCGGTGTGATAGACCTTTCCTGTTTGTCATCCAGGTTGCCTTGGGCTGGAAATCTCTTTCATTCTGTCGTTTTGTAGCTTCTCCTGCTCTAGAATTTGTTTACAGTCATTTTTTGCTGGTATTTCATGGGCTGTGAGGGGGAACTTCTACACATACATCTTTCTACTCTGCTATCCTGGCTGCACCTCCTGTATTTATGAAATTCTCAAGGCATATGTTCTTAGTGGATAAAATGCTGGCTTGAAGAGTCAGAGAATCTGAGTTCAACACATACTAGTTGCATGACTATGGACATGTTGCTCAACCTCTCAGTGACCTATTCATCTTGTTTAAATATTAAGTGGCTAATAATAATAATTTATTAGAGACTTGGATGCATCCAGAAGGTGTGCAACATTTGGATGTGAACCTGGTGATATTTAATGGTATAAGAAATGCATTATGAATAATTATATGTGGTAGAATGTGTCTCAGGATGTTAGGGAGAAAAGATTTCCTTATGTTCCTCCTATACCTTGGAAGTAAGTATCTCTTTATAAAAGCTGATTGATGTTAATGAGTTAACTAGAACTGGAGCATTAATCACTGGCTGCTAACAACAGAGGGAAAGCACTACAATGAGAGCTCAAGCTAATAGAATTAGAGAAAAATATGCAAATTCTTGAGGGTAACCCCAGGAACATCAGGACATATATAATCACCCTGACTATTGAAGAGTAATGTCGGATTAATAATTGCATAAAGTTTATGGAATATAAGGTCAGGTTAGCAAGTAACAGGGCAGAACTGGTGCATATGGAGAGATTAAAAATTGAGAAATGGGTAGGAATGATTGGAGAAGGGGGTCAAGATACATTAGGAAATAGAAAGCATCAAGATCAAGAACAAACAAATGAATTGACAAGCAAGGGGGGAAAAGTCCATCTCTTTATCAGAGACTGGAGCAAAGCAGATGTTGGAGAATTGTCAAGAGGTTTTGAGCTTTCGAATAAATAATAGAGGGATATCCCTGCACATGGTTTCTATTTTCTGAATAAAATATGAAATATATTTCTCTGCCAGGGGGGAGAAATAAGTGGGAAGTGGTAAGGGGGATTGAAGAGGGAAGGAAAAAGTTTGAAACAACAACTGTGAGCACTGTGATACGGTCAACCAGAGAAGAGGAAAATGATTGTCTTGTTTACTAAGGGACCAGTGGAGAGTACATAAAATAATTATGTAACTTTTGGTCAGCACAGTTGTGTGACTTCCTCCAGCATTATTTAGTATAAAATAGATAAGAGCGGAGAAGATACATGTTGGACATGATCTAGACTGGGACATTGGCAAGGCATAGGATAAGAAGGCACCAGATCCAAACAAAGAGAGTGTTTGGTTGAGTTTTTAACCAAAGAGTTGTAATTAGGAAGTGAGAGAAGTAAAGTCAGAACTGGATTGATATCTGGGAGAATTCAGAGTGATAGCGAGACCAGAGATTTTGCTAAAGATGATATAGGCCCTGTCAGGATGTTTCTTCATCTGTAAAGTGGCGATGATAATGACACCTCTCTCACTGGTTTATTGTGAAAATCAAATGAAATAACATATATTCAGTGTTTGCAAACTTTAAACGTTATAAACATTCTACTATTTTTATATGCCTGACAAAAGAAAGCTGTACATAAGGTTCTCCGTTGCACATATAATATTCTTTTTTGTTTTATTTTGTATATGAAAATGTTTATTTTGGGGGGTATGTTCAATAAATTCTAAATTAAATTTTTTTTAAAAAAATAGATGATTACGTTCAACAGAAAAAGTGTCACAGAGGGATGGAAGTGGAGGAAATGAATGTTAAGAATTTCAGAGTAACTGACAATGGGAATAAAATATCCAGGAAGAGGCAGTATTGGAACAGTGCTCTGAGAAGGCTGACTTTGAAGTCATCAGGACTCCATCTATGACAAATACTGGTTGTTAAACCCATGACAGTTCAGTGCTCTCTCAACGCTCTGAGCAACTCTCCAAACATGAGTGCAAAGAAATTGGCAATCTGTGATGATAGTGGGATTCCCCTCAAATAAAGAGGCCCCTCTATCATTGAAGTTGCAGGTGTGGCCCTTATGCCAGCGTCTGATGATGAGAGCACCAAGGTGATGTGAAGGCCTAAGTCACAGGGGTTGAGGATTTTGACGGACCATGAGCTCGGGATGCAGAAGCACAGTATTAAGATGTGAACCTAAAGAGAGGGACCAAATTGGACTCTGTTTTTTAATGCATCAATAAGTGCATTGCTTGTTTTCAGAAAATACTAAATAGCAATAAATATTACCATGATAAACACTACACTTCCTAATAGTAATACAGTAGAGTGCTTCTTTATCACATCCATTTATGATATGAGTAGACAGAGCATAATAGGAAGCAGCTCATGGAGAGGACCAGAATACACAAATATATCTTCCAAGTGCATGTTATCACAATTCAAATGGGTATCCCATGCTCCATTAGTTCCACTTAGCTGTTTTATGGTGAGTGTATATTCAGGTGGAATTGTTCATGCTTCTGAATATCTCTTATGGCAAACATAGCTCAGTTTTTGCAAGTACTTAACACAGAACTGCATGGTGGGTTTGATTTGTCTCTTTCTATGGGGACTTTTCCTAATTCAAAAGATTTATAATTAAACACATGCAATTTAACAACTGCCAGAGGCCAGTACTTTACAGAAACGAGGAAGGAATGAAGTGGAGACATAGTATCCAGTGGGGCCCATTTTTGTTTTTTCAAGTCTTGGCTTTCCCTGTGCTTCCCATTCCTTTGCCAAGCTAAAGGAAAACATTTTATTTTGCTTTGTTTTGTTTATTTAATCTTGCTCTTTTTCAGCATCGGTAGTGACTTCAAATACTAGTACCCAAGGTACTGAGTCCATTAGTGTCTTCCCTGGATCCTTGAGCTTGCTGTGCTTTCTGTCAAATTTGGGATTTCATCCATATGAGGAGCTTCTCATGGGAAAGGCTATCCATGGATTTGGTTCAGCAGTTCTGTAACCTAATAGTGTTTAGCAGTTTCCTGAATAAGCAATGAGAGTCACATAAATTGTGACTGGTATCATGCAACCAATGTGTGCTAGATGCAGAACTTGAAACCAGGTCTTCCTGACTCCAAGATCAGCCTTCTGTCAACTATACTTTCTCCTCTATTAAAATGTAAACTCCTTGGGAATCGAGGTTATTTCATTCTTTGTATTTATATCCTCTCTATCTATGACAGTGCTTAGCACATACTAGATACTTAACAAATTTTTGCTGATTATGTCACATAATATAATCTCTCTCCTAATTATGTTACCCTTTACTTTTTAAAAAAAGAGAATAAACATTTTCAAAAGTATAAATAGCATTTCAACTTGGCATTCAAAAAGAGAATGGATATTGATAGTCTACCACATGGGGCAAGTAGGTAACTCATTGGATAGAGTGAATAAGGACTGAAATCAGGAAGACCTGAGTTCAAATCTGGCCTCAGACACTAACTGTGTGGCCTGGGTAAGTCACTTAATCTGTTTGCCTCAATCCAATGGGGAAGAAAATGACAAACATTACTATATGATGGGTACTACTACAAACCAGTATCTTGGGCAAGAAAACCCCAAGAACAGCAACAATAATCTCTAGCATTTGTGCAGAGTGTCCCACAAGTCCTATTTATCATAGTGTATTTGACAAAACAATTTGTATTCATTATCGCATTTGATCTCATAACAAAAATCCTATGAGGTCTGTACCACTATTTTAAATAAGAGAAAGCTGAGACTGAGAGAAATGACTTACTCAGGATCAAACAGCCAATAAGTAACTGAAGCAAGATTTAAACTTAGACCTTTGTCTAATTTCTGTACTAGGCTACTTGCCCATTTGAAATGTACTAATGAATAAACCAGCTCTAGGTAGAAGTTAAGCTTTCTAAATGAGTATTTGTTGGGTAATTGAAAAGAATGGCTCCTTATTTTTTGTTGTTCTATTACGGGTGTGGTACTATACAAAAAACCTATTAGTAGAGGGCTACCTACTTACATTGAGTGAAGTTTTTTTTACTTTGAACAGTGTAGATAAGTTTCCAGCCCAAACCCATCTCTTCCATCCTTGAAGTCTTCTTATTTTTATTGTCTATGGCAAACAGTTCTGGACTGAATTGTATATATACTACTTTGTTCTTTAATTATTTTATGGGCTTCTGTCTTTTCATCCTCCCAAAACCTAAACCTTTGAAGGCCTAAATGATTGAATATTTAATAATAATACTAGCTAATTCAAGAAGATGGTTATCAGTTGGGGGATAGCTAGGCAAGTTGTGGCACATGACTATGATGGAGTACTAACGTGTTATAAGATATGAAGGAATGAGTAGTTCAGAAAAAATCATGGCAAGACTTATATGAGCTGATGCAAAGTGAATTGAGAAGAACCAGGAGATCACTGTACACAAAAATAGCAATTTTATATTGATGATCAGTTGTGAAAGACTTGGTTACTTGACCAACATAATGTTCCTCGGTCCTGTTGTCTCCTCAGGTTATTGGGCGGGTAGCCTTCATATCAAATTCAAACCTTTCTACTTCAAGGCTTGCATATGAACATTTTAGGTGCCAAAGATATATAAGATACTGTGATGGACACTCTAGGGAATCCAGTGTTGTAGAAGATATAAATCCTGCTCCATCAAGTATATAATCTACAATCCTAAGCATAATAAGGTAAGTACACATGTACAAACCAGGGACAAATGACCATAATACTGACTTCAAAAAGTATATTTCTTCATTAGTTTCCCTTTCCAGTATTGTAGGTTTCAATCCTTCTACATCTTATATTGAATAACTAGACTTTTTATGGGTGGCCATGAAGGATATAAGGTAGGGAATCAACCCAGTGGAAAGGAATTTTGACCTCAGCTGGGTTGGTTGAGGTGGAAGACATGCATAGTTCTTCTTTTGAGTGGTTGGCATAAGCCCCAGAAATTCCGCGTATCAACCTTCTTACTATGGTGAGACATCAGAGAGAGTCTGGAGGGATTATAATATTAAGCAATGTATGACGCTGGACTTCTCAGTCCAAGAAGATCTGAAGTCTGCTACAGAAAAATTTTGGGCATCTGAATCTTGGCACAAATCTTTTTTTTAATATGTATATTTCATTTTTTTCCAGTTACACATAAATACAATTTTAACATTCATTTTTAAATAAAATTTTGAGTTTCAAATTTGCTCTTTCCCTAAGACAGTAAGCAATTTGATGTAGGTTATAAATATAACACAATTCAAAGTCAGTTCATTCTCTTTTCTTGATACCCCAACATATGAATGAGAGACCCCTGCACTCCATAAACCATCTGAGCTGAGAATTTGGTCAGGCTTAGGTGAGTCTGCAGGAGTGATTCCAGAAAAGACTCCTGAGACATTTGTGCCTCCAGTTCCATCCTTATCACCCCCATGAAGTGAGGGCACTAGAGGAAACCACATGAGTTTCACTAACCCACCTTCCCTAGCACCCACCAAGTTAGTGGCCTCATTATTTCTTAATAGGAATCAGATTGATTACAGATTGCCTGATTATAGTGGCAGGAGCACTTTTAGTTGTAAATGAGAAGTGGAGTAGGAAATGGAGAAGAAACTAAGTTTGTTGGCCACTTCAATGCTGCTCAGGGCAAGAGCTGAAATGAAGAGGACTTATTAGGCTTCAGTAACCTCAATGTTACATTCAGTCATTGGAGATTCATTGTCTTTCAATCTCTAGCCCTTCCCAACTCTTTCAACATCTTCCCTCTCCTCAACTATCTACATATTGAAAATAATTTCAAAAATGTGGTCTTCACATACATAGTACTTTGAGGTTTATAAAAGAACTTTCTCTCACAACAATCCTATGTGGTTAAGTTCCAAAAAGAAGAGACAAAGAACCATGAAGAGGGAGAGAAAAGACATACAAAAGCAAACAGTTTATATCAGTGCTGGCCCATACAATTGTCTCTTGAAGCTAAATGATGAATTCAGTAAGGGGACCTGCTTGACAAATTATATGTTTCCCCCATGTTTCATTCCATTTAATATGTGTCTGATGAAGAAGGTCTTTTGTTGCATCTGGGGCTATCTCCAGTCATTCTGATGTGTATCAGGTCACTGGACCAAAGATAACTCTGAAGGAGAAAGTGAGGCTTGTGACTTTATCCAGCTCTCCCTCACTTACATCCAATTCAATGCAAGTCATGTCATCATCTCCCTGATGTGTTGGTCCTCTCTGAGAATGAAGGACAAACTACAACTTTTGAGTAGTCCAAGCTGCCCAAATGGGGTTCCCAGATAGCCAGATCTGGTTGGGCAACTCAGCTCATCTTCTCCTCTCCTCTGCTGAAATGGGGTATTATACCCTTACCTGAGAGTGTTCTGCCCAAAGAAAGAAAACTTTTGATGAGTGGAACCTACTTTAGTTATCTTTGGGCTTACTGGCTAGATTTTTTTCTCAAAGATCATGCCTTAAACCCAATTTGCTCTGGGTCTCATTGATTGGATACTGAGAAGTCCCTGCCCAAGCACCACTCAATATTTATTTCTTGGGTCCTCCTGGCTCATAGTGAATGTACATAGTAATTGTTTCTCTTTTGCCGATAAGCCTGAAGGCTTTACCCTCCCACTCTATTTTCATTAAAGGTGAAATCTCTTGACTCACTTCTTCAACAGACTTATTCACTGAGTGGGCATTGTCTCACTCAAAGTGAGAATTCAGAAAAACCTTAGAATAAAAAGGTTAGTCTCCCACTTCATCCTGGGCCATCTCTTGTCATCCTGATATATATCTGGCCATTGGACCCAGATGGCTCTAGAGGAGAAAGTGAGGCTGGTGGCTTTGTACAGCCCTCCCTCACACAAATCCAATTCAATGCAAGTCATGTCATCATCTCCCTTATGTCATGGTCTACGAGAACAGACAAAATTGCAAGGAGTGTTGAACTAGGAGTCAAGGAAAGGCAGCTAGGTGGCAGTAATGGGTAGAATGTTACACTTTAAGGCAGGAACACCTGACTTCAAATTTGGTCTCAGTCACTTATCAGTGTATGACCCTAGGTAGTCACTAAATCTCCCTTAATTTCTATTTCCATATCCATAAAATGAGGATGATAATAGCACCTATTTTCACAGAATTGTTTGAGGATTAAATGAGATGTTATATGGAAAGTACTTTGCCAACTTTATTATCTAAATATATGCACTTATGCATATGTATAGACATATATGTGTCTCTTCCATATATATATATATATATATATATATACATATATATGAATGCATTTAAGTGTGGGCGTGCATATATACATATACATGTTATTATTCAGTCATGTCTAACTCTGTGTCACTTTGTGGGGGGCATAAAATTGGTAAAGATACTGGAGGGGTTTATCATTTTGTTCCTCAGCTCATTTTACAGATGAGAAAGCTGAGGTTAACAGGGCTAATTGTTTTGCCCAGGGTCATGTAGATAGTAAGTATCTAAGGTCAAATTTGAATTTGGGTCTTTCTGACCTGGCACTCCATCCACTGTGTTAGCTAGCTACAGACATATACTAGCTGAGAACGTCCTGGGAGTCCTGCCTCTGACATACTCACTTCAACCCCAGGCAATCAACCTGAGAGTCAGTTTCCTCCTTTTGTAAGGATGAAATGAGATGATATGTGTAAAGGGCTATTCCAAACTAAAATATTACAGATGATTAAAATATTTGATTGATTGTGGTGCCTTTACAAATAACAAAAAAGATTTTTCATTGTATTAAGGCCAGGAAAAAAGTGTATCCTAGATTTACTTACTGTGACTGTTGACTGAAGAAATTGTGACATCTGCTTAAGGCACTGTGTTTGTTTTTTCTTTTTTTCCTCTTTCCCATTCTTTTTGCTAATGCATTGATCCTATATTTTCCTTTTCTTGCTTTGAAAAATCACACCAGTTTTACAATTGCAGACTATATAAACGGGCTCTTGGTATAAGCTGTGTAATAAATCATCAGAAAGATTTGCAAGTACTACAAAAAAGAATATTCAACTTTATTCCCCTCAAAAATCCCTTGATGTGTGCAGCTATGAGCCCTTGAATGATATGAGAAGAAAAGAAATCTGGGCTCTATGATCAGTGAAGAACTTTGATGTTGTTCATTTCAGGGAGACTTCTTAACTTTTTCAAATGTAAATGTTTACATCCCAAGGTTCAGTTAATTTATTTTCTTGGGAGGGTACTAATTTCTTGCAAAACTTTATTTGCAAATAATTAATTATTCATACACATAGTGAGCATTTTTTTTCTGTTATTTATGGCCTGAAAAATTCAGATCATCTTTTCATAACAAAAACAAACAATAACAAAAACAACAGTAACCTCATCATTAAATAACACTCCCACAGATGGCAAGATGGCCTGGAAATACAGCACAGGAACCTCACTGTTACCTGCCATTTAATTAATCTGAAAGCCAGTGCTTCTCCATAGCTACAGGCCGATGATCATTGATGTTGATCATGATAACCCCAAGGCATAATAATATCCTAAAGGGTTTCCTGATTCATGAAAGGCACACTAAAAAGAGTTCAGTTAAAGTTTTAATGATGTTTATTTTTAATGGGTTATTTGTATCTAAAACCTATGATTTCACAGTGTAAGTAAAATCTGGTAAGGACATGCCTCCTCTAATTCAGATTAGCAACTATTCTGCATCTTATAGTTTTAAAGAGTTACCAGGGTGCATTAGGTGCATAAATGAGGCACCCAGGGTCACATTGCCAGGATTTATCAGAGATAGAACTTTGAAACCATGTTTTCCTGACTCTGAGGTCAGCACTTATATTGAGGTACCTCAAGCCCTCCAGCCATTCCATTTAGTTGCAAATTTCTTCTATGTAGTCACTATTTTTTTTAATTGACACACTATATATAGCATATGGGCAGTGTGACTAAAAGTAATGGCATTTGATAATATATATTTGATATTACATATTTGATATTACGTATTTCAGAAGGAATCTTAGCAACCAGATAAATCCACCCCCTCTAGTTTATAAATAGAGAAATTAAGGGCCAGAAAGGTAAAGTAATCTCCCTCAAGTCATACAGGTAGTAATAGCAAAGTTAGAACAAATTCAGGTTTTCTGATTCCAGATCTAGAACACTTTCCCTTAGTGTCTTACTGTTGTGTTTATGTGTATGTATGTATATGTGTTTGCATGTATATGTATGTATGTTTCTCATTTGTGTTTTTCTTGACAAAGAGTCAGAGGTTTAGAGTAATTTGCCATTTCTTCCCCCAGTTCATTTTATTAATGAGGGAACTGAGGCAAAGAGAGTTAAGTGATTTATCTAGTGTTACACAGTTAGTAAGTGTCTGAGGCCAGGTTTTGTTTGTCCTTCATTTTTGAAGAGGATCATGACATCAGGGAATGATGACGTGATGTAGTGCTGTGCGAGGTCATCAGCCTTACTTTCTCCTCCAGAGTCATCTGGGTCCAGTGGCCACATATTCATCAGGAAAACTGGAAATGGCCCAGGATTCAATGGGAAACCCTGGCCCTTTTAGGCTAAGGCCTTTTTAGGTTCTCACTTTAAGTGAGGTAATGCCCATTTGGTGAATAGGCATCTTTAAGAAGTGAGTCAAGGAACTCACTTTAATTACCCCTTTAATTAAACTTAATCAATTGAAATTTAATCACCCTTTTAATTAAAAAAAAATAAAATTGGGAGGGGAAGACCCTCAGGGTTACTGGTCAAAAGAGAAAAAATTGTTATTGACATTTACTCTGAGCCAGGAGGTCCCAAAATGTAGACATTAAGTGGAGCTTGGGCAGGGACCTATTGTTCAGTCTCTTAGCTTCCGAGATGGATTTGATTTGAACTCAGAAGCATGGGTCTTCCTGACTCCAGGCTAGAACTCTATCCACCGCTACACCTAGTTGCCCCAATAGATACATCTATACATACATATGTATTCTATGTATATCTCCAAGTAATAGTTGTGCTTGGAAGTCATCACGTTGAATAACTGTAAGCTAATTACAATAATGCTGCCATTATGCAAAAGTTTTGGAATTCTCCTTGGAAAACTTCCTCTGGGACCAACCTACAAACCACACAGGGCAATCAGATTCATTATTTTATACTTTATCTTGGGCTTCTCTTTGTGTTTTAACTAGTGTAATATAACCCACTCAGAGTCAGTTGTGTCCAGACATTAGCCCAGTGTAGCTTGGAATAAGATGATACAGTTAAGTATGTTATCCAATAGACTTGGCTCTGAATGAATCAGAGAATCAAGGAATATCAGCAGCGGAAAACTATATTCCATAGGTTTCTGAAATTCCTATCTGACCCCAAAGTCTTCTAATAACACACCAGAAAAAAGAAAGATTTCCACTGAAAACCTTTTATGAAAGAAAATCTATGAACTCTCCAAGAAACACATTCCATTTCTGAACAACTCTAGTTTGGGGGAAATATTTTTCCTCTTAGTTTTACATTTATTTTATTTTTGTTGACATCTTTTGTTCTGATGTCTCATATTTTCCTGAAATATATCCTACTTCTCCACTAACCAAGTGAGTTACCCCTTGGAACAAAGATTACAAAAGAAAGGAAAAAATGTTCCGCAAAATGAAGCAGCCCATTGACTATGTTTGGTCATTAAACAACAATAATTTACCTTTTTATAATGTTTACTATGTGCCAGGCACCATGCTAAGTATTGTACAATTATCTCATTTGAACCTATCAATACCTATAGTCTCACATTTCTGTAATGAAGTACATTCACTGAAATAGCAAAACAACAACAAAAAGCCTTAATCTGCCTCTTTAGTGCTTCCATTCATTTCCCTTAGTTCTGCCTTCTGGACCAAATGACAATGACAATAACAGGAACAATGAAAACAGTATCATTTGTATGGAATTTTAAAATTTGCTAAGTGATTTACAAATTTTATTTGATTTTATCCTTAAAACATCTCTGGAAAGTAGATATTATCTCCATTTTACAGATGAGGAGACTGAGGCAGGCTGAGGTTAAGGGACTTGTCCAGGGCCCCATAGGTAGTAAATAACTGAGGCCAGATTTGAACCCTGGTCTTCCTAACATGAGATCTAGTTTTATATCATGGACCAACTAGATGCCTTCCCCATGGGAATATTTTTAATACAAAAGACAGGGGTTAAATAATTTGCTTAGGGTCATTCTCCTTGTAAGTTTCTGAGGCATGATTCCAATTCAAATCTCTCTTTTAACTCCAAGTTCAAAGTTCTATCCACTATGCCACCTAGGGTGCCAAAACTTCGGATGGATTGCAGCCAAGGCATAGCATAACAGCATGAATACCTCCTGTATTCTGCATGCTATGTCTCTTTTAATGTAAGTTAAGGCCAGCTTACTCTTTTTGGCTACTAAATCATACTTTGACTCATAACAGCCTTACAGCTTACTAATACTTCATCATCTTGTTCACATGATCTTCTATTTAAACATTTATCTGTTTCCAAAATTCCAATTCACTTTGAAAGACAAAGGTCCACCTCTGTAAGTAATATTCACAATGATGTTCCATAGGCAGGCCTTTGCCAAATAAGAAATTTTAAATAACTTTATTAAAAGAGAAATATCTTTGAAATTTTCAGTGCTCTGACGTAGGACAAAGAGACACAAGAATTTAACATGGTCTACAATGGTGAAAGAAAATGACAGAAGTCAGAGAGATCTTACCTGGATAGCATCTCAGGTGAGAATTTAGTGCTGCAGATAAGAAAAATAGGACAGGCAACCAAGGTAGTACCAGATCCACCCTGCAAGACAAAGTTTATTGACAGGAAATAGTACCCAAGAAACGTGACTCAAGGATAAGATATTAAGTAAGATGGGGCAATGGGTTTGCAGAGTGGCCAATGAACATCGAGAAGGAATAAAATTTGAGTTGATGCAAGCACGATGTGTTTTTTAATTAATTAAAAATTAATTTAATTAAACAAGCAGCACAAATAAAAGTAAAAAAAATCAGAGATACTAGTCATTTGGTACAGGGGAAAAAGAGCTCTGATGTCTTAAAGGATTCATGAGTACAAATTCACTGAAGAATTGTTGGCTGGTTTTACAGGGTGGCTATTTTTAATTCGACAGAATCTAAGAAATATTTACTAAGCATCTAGTAAGTACAAAGCATACACTTGAAATCAAAAATATAATAGCTCTTACTTAGAATTAACTCATGTTCTACTGGTTGAGGGAGAAAGCTTAGTAGTGAATATATATAGACAGCTAAGTATTTAATAAGGCATACTGATAAGGGGAAAGAACAGATTCAGAAACTACTAAAAAACATTGAGGTGGAAGAGAATATTGGACTTAACTGGCTAAGTCTTCACAGATGTGGTAGTATTCAAACTGAGTCTTAAAACAGGAAAATTTTTCTATAAAGTGAAACAATGTTCATTATGTAAATTTATGTTTGTTATATACTTTGTAGTAATATCTTCTGTGCTTTTTATATAAACCCTACATATTTCTTTGTTGATCATACTATTCCATTCCCCGATCAAACCTAAAAATAGAAAATTTGATAAAAGATCAGTGATATTATTTTTTAATACAAAATGATCTGCTTCATTCTGTGATTGAATTCCATAGTTCTTTCTCTGACCATGGAAGGTATTTTGCCTTAAGAGACCATTGGAAATTTTTTAAGTCCTTGCATTGCAATCAAGTGCTAAGTCTAGCAGAAAAATTCTTCACTCCCTGTGGTTGTTGGTATGTACGAAGTTCTCCTGGCTCCACTCCTTTCCCTAAGCAGCAGTTCATTTAAGTCTTTCCAGGTCTCTTTCAAGTCTTCCCATTCATCATTTCTTATAGTACCATAGTATTCCATTACATTCATATACCATAAATTATTCAGCCATTCCCCAATGGATGGGCATCCCCTTCACTTCCAGTTTTTGACCACCATAAAGAGAGCTGCACTAAATACTTTTGTACATGTAGGGCCCCTTCCAATTTTTATCTCTTGGAAATACAGTCCTAAAAGTGTTATTACTGGGTCAAAGGGTATACACATTTTTGTAGCCCTTTGGGAATAGTTACAAATTGGATTCCAGAATGGTTGGAACAGCTCACAGCTCCAGCAACAATTAATTAGTGTTCCAATTCTCCCACATCTTTTCCATTTATGTTTTGTCATGTTAATCAATCTGATAGGTGTGATGTGGTATCTCAAAGTTGTTTTGATTTGCATCTCTCTAATCAACAGTGATTTAGAACATTTTTTGACTATGGATAGCATTCTGAGTGACATTATTACAGATAATATTTTGCAAATAAACTTGACTAAATGTTTTCTTGCACAGTGAAGATAATGATATGATGGTTCATGCCATTTTCTTCTACTAAAAGATAGAAATCAAATTCACAGGGAATAAGTGATCATTTATCTAGCTTTATTTTATTTTTATTATTATGAATAAAAAGCAACAAACAATCATTTAATGTTCTATATGAAATTTCAAAGTCCTAATTTGTTTTCTTTTGAAAGGACATAATAAGTAGCAAACAGTTCTAAATTGTGTTGCTTGCTTTTATGTTTCTGAAATTTGTTCTACTCTATCCTGTGTATTTTCAAATGTTACAGTGATCTTTCCTTTCTTTTTTGCTTTCCTTCATTTACTTTCCCTTCCCTTTCATTCTTGTCGTCTTCTTCCCTACCCTTCCTTTTCCTATCAATATTTCCCTTTCCCTATCACTATGTCCCAGTCTACATCCATAATTCTCACAACTAAAGGAGAACAAATAAAAATCCTTCATGTTAATAAATAGCACTTTCAAGTGAAACAAATCTGTATACCATCTTGAAAATATATGCCCTATTTCAAATGTATAGACCAGTTGTTCTTACCTTTTCTGTGCCACAGATTAAGGATATTCTGGTGTCAGTCAATAAACATTTATTAAGTGCATACCATGTGCTAAGCACTAAAGATAAAAATAATAGGCAAAAAGATTGTTGCTGCCCTCAAGAAGCTCACAATCTAATGAAGGAGGCAACAAGCAAGCACATAAATACAAACTATATACAAGATAAATAAGAAATTATTAAAAGAAGGAAGACCCTGGAATTAAGAAAAGTTGGGGAAAGCTTCCTGTAGAAAATGGGATTTTAGTTGAGACTTAAAGGAAGCCAGGGAAGGCAAGTAGGTGGAGATGAGGTGGGAGAACATGCTAGTATGGAGAACAGTCAGAGAAAACAATCAGAATGAAGAGACAGAGTGACTTTTTCATGGAACAGCCAAAAGGCAATTGCCACTAGATTGAAAGATATATGGCAGAGAGTAAAGACTATTGATGCCTTCTCAGAATATTAGTTTTAATGCATCAAGTAAAATAAATACAATCACAAAGAAAACCAATTAAATGGAAATACTCATAAAAAAAAATCACAGACCCCATATTTAAACAATCCCTCTGAACTAAAATTCATCTAGTTCATTACTAAGAGACATTTCCAATGGTTCTAATTGGTATCTTGCCACTGCAGTCAGTTGGCTCTGGAGGAGAAAATGAAGTTGCTAATTTTGCACAGCCTTCCCTCACACAAATCCAATTCACCTGCATGTCATGATATCACCTCCATGATATCATGGAGAACAACAACAGTTCATCGCGTCTTTCTATCCGAAGATCCTCTGAAATCGTGACCGGTCATTTGCATTGATCAGAAATCTTGAGGGTTTTATTTTCAAAATTTTGCAATATTGCTGTCATAAATTATTTTCTTGAAGTGACAATGCCTGATTTTTATATGTTTTAATGATTCTTAATTTGATATGAAGTGAATGCTTTTCAAATTTTCCAAAATATATGGTACATTTTACACAGTTATAGCTAGACTATTATTGCTAGACTATGCAAATGAAATCAATAAATACATTTTGGGAGCTAACACATAACAATATAAGAGATGATCTACCATATCAAGAAAGCAGCATTTCCAAAACTATTTAAAAATAACTGAATTACTTTGACAACACAAAATCATGAAGACTGATTTTTTAAACATAGCTTATCAAAATATAATTTCTGAAAATATTCTTGGTTGAGAGGGGGTTTTATCTTTATTTTGTATCATTTGGTAAAATGGACATTTTATAGGCAACTTGAAGTCACAGAAGTTGAACTCAAATCTTGCAACTATGATGTGCAACTTTTGTGATTTGGACAATCCAAAGGACTCAATTCCTACAACAGATCCTCTCTTAGTAGTGATAAAGTCAGAACTACAATAGTTAGTGTTTATTCTCTCTCCTTCATAATTGAAAGACCATCAGTATTTTTTCTGATGTTATTTGGCTTTTTTTTTTTCAAAATCACACAATATATTTCTTTCTCCATCAGTTTGCTAATACCCAACATATTCCAATAGATATCCTATGTCTCAGTATCTATCTCCTTCTGTTAACTAGCCAAGAGGTTCAATTTACACCCAGCATGCAATTTCTTGTTGTCACAGAGTAACTACCCTTCTTGATGGGACATCCAGGCTGAAATGCCCACTAAGCAGTTGATGATAATGGAATTAGAATTCAGGAGAGATACTCTGTCTGTGTAAGGAAAGAGAGAGAGAGAAAGAGAGAGAGAGAGAGAGAGAGAGAGAGAGAGAGAGAGAGAGAGAGAGAGAGAGGAGAGAGAAATCTAAGCTCTACATTTATGATCTAGAGCTTTGTTCAGAGACTTCCTTATCAGTTAGAACTACCTTTATTACATAGATTTTTTTTAAATTTCCTATTTTTCCTTTGCTGAAATAAAGGATAAACACCAAACCCAAGATGTCTTAATTAACCTAGTTCTCACATTCAAACTTTAAGTGTATAACCAAATACTCTACAGGACTAAATTAGGAAGAAAACCACCAGTTTTATGAAGAAGAGCTGTTGAATTCTGCCCCAGAACTGAATTGAATAGGCCAAACTGTTAAATTGTCCAGAATCTGTGCAAAGCTATCTTAGATACTAGTCGGCCACTCTGGTCTCTAACTCAGAGAATCAGACACATTTGGTATTGATTCTAAAACAAAAATCTTCATTGCTGTTATTGACTTGGGTGTGTACTTGTTTCTGCCTGTTGGGAGAAAACACCCCTTTTAAGCATTTTCTGTCACTGCTCAGACTGATATAAATGCCTTGATTTTATTGTAGATTTGGATTTGACAGTTTCAGACACTTGGAGTATTTAATAGTCCCCTTCACCTCCAGTCATTTTCAATAGGTCCACTTGTACAGCCTCTTCTGAAGGCTCCCAACAGCAGACACTTCAATCAGCTTTCCTATTTTCCCTTCAGTTGTTCCAAAGTACTTATAGACATGGTCTTTAACTTAAAACATCTTTTTTAAGCCTCAGGAGAGCTCCTAGACCAACTGGAGAGTGCTTAGGAATAACTCTAGCAGCCACAAAAGATCCAGGGCTACATATAATGCTAGCTCAGCAGCTTCAAGGCTGATTTCAGTTGGTCAGTGGCCAGGGTTGCTTATCCTGCTTCTCATACACATGTCAGAGAGCAACAGATATTAAGTCCTTAGTAGAAATTGGTTTTTAAAATTTTTCTCCCTATGCAACTTATTGCAAACTCTTCCACTCCTTCTGTGTTCCTCGTATGGCAGTCCTAATTTTTAACAAGTCTATGAATTGGAGCCTGAAGACCTGGATTCACATTCCAATACCTCTAGGTCCCTTGTGTTTCTATCATCTATGATACTATTTGCTACCTGTGCAAACTTGAAGAAATCACTCTTTTATTCTTCACTTACAATGTGAATAAAATGGAATGGCTGGGCTAAAATTTTCTTTTAAAAAAATTATTGATATCAATTTTTATATCACCATAATTTCCTCTCAGCATCATTTTTGAAGAACCATAACATAAAATTTACAATTTTTAAGGAAAAATGGGAAAATAAGCGTAACTAATTAATACATCAAAAGTAGAGAAGTGAAGTGGCACAGTGGACAGAGTACTGGGATTGGAATTGGGAAGACTGCTCTTCCTGAGTTCAAATGTGGTCTCAGACACTCACAGCTGTGTGATGCTGGGTAAGTCACTTAATTCTGTTTGCCTCAGTTCCTTATCTGTAAAATGAGCCGGAGAGGAAATGGCAAACCATTCTAGTATCTTTGACAATAAGATTCCAAATAGGGTCACAGAGTAGACATGATTAAAAACATCTGAACAACAAAAACATCAAAAAGTCTGAAAATATATTCAGTTTCCAATATTTGGGGACTTCTCCCTCTACAAAGGTGTGGGTTGCTGTTTTTTCCCATAAAATAATAATAATAGCTTATAGTTATATAATGTTTCCTACATTACAGGTCCTTTGCAAATATCTTTTTTCTATTTGATGCTCGCGATAACCTTAGGAAGTAGCTGCTATTAGGATTCCCCATTTTGCAGATGAAGAAGTCAAAGTCAAACAGATGTTAAGTGACTTACTTGGAGTCATCAAAAGTAACGTGTGTGTGGCTGTATTTGAACACAGGTCTTCCTGACCCTAGGCTCTCTGTTCTGCTGAAGTAGCTGCCCCACACATATCTTGTTTCAAGCTAGGTTGTGCAGCAATTTTCTTTCATGTCCATTTGAAGTTTTCTTGGCAAGCATACTGGAGTAGTTTGTCATTTCCTTCTCCAGCTCAGTTTATAGGTGCGGAAACTGAAGAAGAAAGGGTTAATTGATTTGCCCAGAATCACACAGCTAGTAAGTGACCTTAGAAGCCAGCTTTGAACTCAAGAAGAAAAGTCTTCCTTACTCTAGGCCTGGCACTCTTATCTGTTGCACCACCTAGCTGCCATAGTTTCAAGTCATACTATTAGTTCCTAATAACTTTGCAACATTGGCTTTTGAATTTTTTTCCTGTGGTTGCCCTTTCAATTTCTGGTCACTGGATTCAGATGGCTCTGGAGGAAAAGTGAGGCTGGTGACCTGCACAGCCCTCCCTCACTCAAACAAAGTCAAGTGCAAGTCATGTCCTTATTTCTCTGATGGCATGGTCTTCTTTAGCAACGAAGGACAAACACACATTGCTACAGTGATAAGGCATGTCATTTTCTTGACTCTACTTCACTCTGCATCAGTTCATGCAAATTGTTTGTTACTTCTCTGGATTTATCACAAATATTGGGGTTTTTTGGTAGCACAATAATATTCCACTATATTCATGTATCATAATTTATTTAGCTATTCCCAATGTAAGGACATTTACTTAGCTTCCAATTTCCTGCTATGACAAAAAAAATGCTGCATTAAATGTTTTGGTGAATATGTGAAATTTCTCCTTTTCAATGACCTTTTCATGGCCTAAGTCTAGTACTGAAATCCCTGGCTCAAATAATGTAGGCATTTTAGTCACTTTTTAAAAATTCCGTATTGATATTTCCAAAATGATTTTATTGATTCACAGTCCTACCAACAGTGCTTCAGTGTCCTATATTTCTATAGCCTCTCCATTGTTGACTGTTTCCATGTTATATCACATTTCTCAATTTTCCAAGGGTGAGATAAAGCCTTAGGGTTGTTTTGATTTACATTTTTCTTATTATTGATGATCTAGAAAATTCATTCATATGAGCAGTCATGTTGGGGTGCATAGTTATTTAGTTATTCTATTCCCTGTATCTCCCCTCTCTAATGAGAGAGAGAGAGAGAGAGAGAGAGAGAGAGAGAGAGAGAGAGAGAGAGAGAGACTACCAAGACACTTCTGAGAGGCAATGCAAACTTTACAACATATATAGGATAGTATATTGAGATTCCGAGCATGGCCAGAAATGATGGAGAAGGGCGATGTTTTGCCTTCCTCTGGATAAAAGCCTTCAAAGTTTGCCATTATTATTCCATTTGAAGTGTTACGGTTTCCCAGATGAGCAGATATATTCAAGGCACCAAAACATATTCAGAATATTAATAAATAATTTGGATGTGATTCAATATTTTCTATAGTACTTGAAACATAATAAGCATTCATTCATTATGGATTATTTGTACCACTGGTCCTTTCAGCTAATATGGATAACCAAGAGTTGAATATGTTACTAAGAGATTTTATCCTGAAGTTTAAAAAACAAAAACCAAACAGTAAAAAGTTACTTTGTGAATTTACAAAGTACCTGAATATGCATATCATTCCAAGCCAATTTGACTGATTTCAGGAATAAATGGTTGATTGATTGAAATCAGTTTTTTTCACTGGTGAAATTTTCCATTTTTCAACTAAACAATTGTTTTAGTACTCTTTGGATGAAACTAGAATGAGAATGAGAAGCAAGGAAAAGCCTCCAAGATTGAAAATCAGAAAATTTCGGTTCCATCCCCTGTTCTGTCAATATTTATCTCTGTGACTCTAGTCAACTCACTGGAGTTTGGTTCCTCATCCGAAAAATGAAGGGTATAGAATAGAGGACTTCTAAATTTCTTTCCATTCATAGATAGGTAGCATAGTGAACAGAGCTTTTGAATTGGAATAAGAAAGATCTAAGTGTGAATCTTGCCATAGAAACTAGCTGGACAACTCTAAGCAATTCACTAAACAAAACTCCTTCAGTCTTAGTTTCTTCATCTGTAGAATGAGACTAACAATAACACCTCCTTCTCAGAGTCGTGAGAATCAAAGGAAAGATAACCTATGTCATATATTTTTTCAGATGTTTCAATATTATATAAATATTACCTATTCTTATTGTTGTAAGCTATACAGGATTCATTTATTGAATATAGATACTACATGCCTCCTCATCATAGTTCTCTGAAATTGATCCCTCAACCTCATTATTAATCTTCTGATCATTGAAGCTCCCCATCTAGGGCCCAACCCAGTTGATTGGTGCTTTAGTGAAAGTAAATTGACTCACTATATCTACTAAGTGGTACCAAGCATTAGGTTGTGCTTCACCTCACATTTCTTTCAGGCATCTAATTTTTCATACAGGCAAGAAAGCTCATCATGTTTCTGTCTATGTAAACTTATACCCTTAAACACTTTCCTCCTTCCCCCATTTTCCTCTCATTGCCCAGATCACAATAATTAAACCAATAATATCATTACTTCTGGATAGAGCTTGCCAATTAACTGACCTAAACTTTAGTTCACCCTCTCAGTGTGTCCCCAGGAAGACAAAAAAGTCTTTTCCCAGGACAAGATTTTCCCATGAATCTTACCCATTAGAATTTAAGCGTCTTTGCATTCTTAGTGCTTAATGCAGTATCTGACACAGGGTAAGTGCTTAATGGAAGCAAACCCTTCCTCATTCCCTCCTTCCTTCCTTCCTTTCTTTTTTCCAAATTTCTTGTATATCTTATAATTCAGGGAATTTGTGGAAAAAAACCCAAAAATTTTTTTCTGAATTGATGAGATGATTTTAAAGGGGCACTTGAATTATTTATTTTATTTCATCAAATTCCTATGACATACAAACATGAGGAATATTGAATACTCTAAATCAGATATATTTCAGAAAGTATATCAGTAGACTGAATGTCTGCAGACCTATAACAAATGATCATAGGATCATAGATAAAAAGTTAGAAGGGTCTTTGGAGTAAAAAAGTCTGATTCTCTCATTCTATAAAGAAGGAAACTGAGGACAGAAGCATTAAATAACTTTCCTAGGGTTGTGCATATTTTAAGCATTTGAGACAAGATTCAAACTCAAGTCTTCCTGACTCCAAGTCCGTTGCTAAGGCCGAAACTCTCCAAAACATCCAAAAAGCTGGTGGTGATGTCTATGAACTCAGTCAACTGGCAGGACAGATAAATTAAAGCAAGATGGAAGAGGATGTTAAAATAAAATGGAGATTCATTGAAAGAAGAAAATCAATGCACATTAATTTTGCACATTTTGCATAATCCTTAATGGCCATTTTAAATCACAGTGTGCTAAAGACATTAAGGATATAAAATACAATAAACTTAGAGACTCCTTAATGTGCTTAGAGCACATACCTGGGACTACATCCGAGGATGATTTGTACTCATTTTCATTAAATCTTAGGCTTTTAAATTTTTTTTATTTCTTCCTTCTATAGCTTAGACCATAAAATATGTCTAGGAATCATATCTTTTCCAGAGAGTAATTTTTTTTCTTTTTTTGGTTTGTTGTTGTTCTAGGGGCATTGTATTTCAAAGTGAAGGCCTAGAGGTGAAATAGAGATGAAACAGAAGAAAGAACATTAAGGAGGAGTCTGTGATACTAGTTGAAAAGAATGGATTGAGTAATTTAGGGGGGAATTGGGTCCCTGCCTAAACACTGAGTATTGCAGGATAGACACTTTTAATTCTGGCAGTATTTCAATGAACCTTTGTATGTATTCAGTGATGGAAAATTCTAAGAGTTTCAAATCAGAGAGATGCAGAGAGAGAGAGAAAGACAGACAGACAGACAGACAGAGACAGACAGACAGAGACAGAGACAAAGAGAGTAGAGGACTTTCTTGTTGTTGTTGCAGGGACTTCCCTAAGAGAAACTTACCTTCCAGTGTTTTACATAGGGGATCTTGCTGAGGCTGCTGTGAAATCTATTTGTCCCATACGTCTTTATAAAGACAGGGCGTGAAGGTCTTAATGCACACTTACAAGGTAGAGGACATCTCGATTCTTTCCTCTTTTAAGTATTTGTTACAGCTAAGAACATAAGTATGCCTTAATTCACTTGCCCATTTTCCAGATGGAGTAAGGAAGAAATACATCCCAAATGATATATTTTAAGGTAAATATAATTCAAGGTTGTCTCCACTATGTCTCATTATTTCTGATGATCACAAAGTCACTTGAGGGGGAGCCACAAATACCTGTATAAATGGAGGCAAGTGACATGTAATATCAAGATGAGAAATAAAATATCTGCCTTTGTCATATGTTCTATAATGTCACCATAAGCACTGTAGAATGGCATAGTATCTTGCTCAAAGTAAGTGCTAAATAAGTTTCTCTTGGGATAAATCACAATAGATTGAATTGGACATTATATTTCATCAGGATGTGCATGTAGGAAAATTTATTTTTTCTATTTTTAAAGAGGTGAACATTTATTGAATACTAAGTCACAAAGAATGTTATTTTTATTTCTCAAACTGAAGACACTAAAATTTAACTCAACTTGTTTTAAAATTTAACAACAAAATTTTACTTAAAAACTCAAACATTACAAAAGTCTCCTTTCAGTCAAGCCCTTCCTCTCATATTAAATAGAGAACAAGCTCTTAAATATTACTTGGGTAAAATGGTATCTTTAAACTGGACTTTGCTCTTCTAATTCTCCAGTTTGCTATAATACTGTCATGAAATTTAAGGAATGATGATCTAAGATATTAAAATTTTATTTACTTATTTTTTCCACCCTCATCCACACCAAACAGAGCCCTAGGGCCACTTACTATATTTGCTTTGAACCATGGAAAACAAAGTGACTAAAAGGGTTTCTGGGGAAAGGCATCTAAAAATTGATTCTTGATTGTAGGAGCTGTAATCAACTAGAATATCTATGCAAATGAAGGAATTTTTTGGGCATTGCTATTGTTCCTCCTTTGCTCTCAAAGAGGACCAAAAACATCATAAGACAGTGATATCTTACCTTGCACAAGAATGGGATTTATGTGAGGCAGAGCTGTGCAAAATCCTCAGCCTGACTCCTACAGACTCATCAAAGTCCAGTGGTCATACAAAACATGAGATGACTGGCAATGAATGACCTTATCTTTGCATCCTGGAGAGAAGAAAAGAGGACTTTCTACCTGGAAGCAAGAATTGGGATACACCCAGTAAAAGCATCACAGAGTGCCAAAATATTTCAGTGCTTTGAAGGGACTACAGGCTAATCTTTTGCCCATTGAAAAGCTTCATGAAGTAAAAGAGAAGAATGGGATATGAAGTATATAAGAAGAGAGTAGGATTAGTGGCAGAGGTAGGGGTAGTAACAATCAGAGGTGAAGATAGCAGTAAGCAGGGATCTCAGACACCTGGAAAGCAACTCCTCTTACTGATGGGCTCTAGCCACTAGCAGTACCATCTCTGCAGTGACTGACAGAAGAGATGCCGTATAAACTCTAATTCATTAATTGATTGAAACAAGATAGCTTTGACCCATTAGAGTTGGTTTTGACCACCCTTTACATATATACACGTATAACCAGTAATTTTTCTCTTTTCTATATCTCCACAGAGTCTAGCACAATGATATACAATGAATATTCAATGCATATTTTGACTAGTGAGTTCATTATATTGACTCCAAATAATTAATATTATGGGTAGGAGATCTTTAACTTTTTTATGTGTCCTGGATCCCTTGGATCATCTGGTTGAACTTATGGATGGTTTTGAACAATAATGTTTGGAAATACATCAAATAATGTAGGGAAGGAGAGAATCTGGAACTTAATGCAAAATACTGTATGATTATTTAAAACTACATCAAGTAAAATGCATATGACTGCAAATTACACTAATTATATTGAAATATATTGGGGGGGTGGAGCCAAGATGGCGGAGTAGAAAGACACACATTTGCTAGCTCCGAAACCCACAGCCCATGGATTTCCTCTAAAAAGAACTCCCAACAAATTCAGGAACAGTGGAAGCCTCACAGCAACACAGTGAAGGAGACTTCCGTTCCAGAGAGCCCTGAAAAACCGATCCCAAAGGTCCATCGCACACTGGACAGGAGTGGGGCCCAGCCCTTCTCTGGCTGTGCAGCAAAGGGAGGAGCGAGCAGATCCGAACAGGCATCAGGGACGGAATCTCCAGTGGCCACGAAGGTCCCTCCACCCACGGACTCGCAGGTCTGTGAGAAAGATGGGCTGAGAGGGGAGTGGGGTGTCTCTGGGACTCAGGACCCCTCCAGAGGCAGAGGCAGAGGCAGCGAGCAGAGGCAGTGGCAGTCAGAGGCTCCCAGAGCAAGCAGGAGCTCTGTAGCAGCTCCATTACGGAAGGTCTCTGAATAAACCCCCAGAGGGAACTGAGCCTGGGAGGCGGCCCTGCCCCTACCTGAGCACCAGCAGATAAGCTGCCATTGAATAGCAGTCAGGCCTGCCACCAAAAATCCTGAAGCTGGGGAGCAGCATTTGAAGCTCAGACCCCAAGCACTGGCTGGGCAGATCTAGGTCAGGGGGGGAGAGGACTCTCAGAAGTCAAGTAACTGGCTGGGAAAATGCCCAGAAAAGGGAAAAAAACTAAGACCATAGAAAATTCTTTTCTTGGTGAAAAAATGATTCCAAGCTTCCTCTCTGAGGAGGAAGAACAATGCTTACCATCAGGTAAAGACATAAGAGTCAAGGCCTCTGTATCCCAAAGATCTGAAATCAATATTCAATGGGCTCAGACCATGGAAGAGCTCAAAAAGGATTTTGAAAATTAAGTTAGACAGGTGGAGGAAAAACTGGGAAGAGAAATGAGAGAGATGCAAGAAAAGCATGAAAAACAGGTCAATACCTTAATAAAGGAGACCCCCAAAAATGCTGAAGAAAATAACACCTTGAAAAATAGGCTAACTCAATTGGCAAAAGAGGTTCAAAAAGCCAATGAGGAGAAGAATG
>CM053770.1:536760071-536867927 GCA_028658325.1 Potorous gilbertii
GTAAGGGAAGGGAGGGATGAAAGAAAAGTGGGCAGATTGATGATATGGGTAATTAGAATACTCAGTGTATTGGGGAGGGGGGAGGGGACAAATGGGGAGAAAATTTTGGAACCCAAAATCTTGTGAAAATGAATGTAAAAACTTAAATAAATAAATTTATTAAATATATATATATATATATATATATATATAAAAAGAAATATCTTTATTAAAATAAGTAATTTCAAAAGATTAGAATCAACCCAAGCTTGTAACAAGTGATGATAGGATCATAGATTAAGAGCTAGAAAGGACTTTGGAATCAGTAAACATAAATCTCATTCTTTGGAGGAGGAAACTGAGGATAGAGATATTAAGTGACTTTCCCTGAGTTATGTAGATTTTCAGGATCTGAAACAGGATTAGGACTTGAGTCTTCTTCATTCTAAGTTCATCACTGAGACCAAAGCTCTCTAAAATGTAAACCATACAAATAAAACAAAACAAAATCCCTGTATCTGGATATCTGGTTTACAGTACACCTAGAATAATTGAAGATCATTTTTACTAACCCATTCTTTTTTGTCACACTCGCAAAACTTGAATTGCCCTTCTTCTGATTTTTACCCAATCCAAAATCCACAAACATAGACCTGGAAGGAAACTTAGAAGTTATGTAGACTAATCCCTTCAATTTATAGATGAGGAGGATGAGGTTCAGAGGTAACAAACCACTTGATCAAGTTCATAAAGTTAGAAATAATAGAGTCAGAATTTAAATCCAGGTTCTCTAACTTCAAAGCCAAAGTTTTCCTTTGTCCTTTACTGCCCCATCACAAATCCTGTTGCAAATTTCCTCTCTGTCATGTAACCCTCAATGATTTCTGGTACATAGAAGTTAAAAATAGTATAGTATTTAAAGATAGAAAGAGAGCTAACTCTCTTTTTCACAAATGAGAAAAGTGATTCTCAAGGAAGTTAAGTGACTTAACCACAGCTAAGTGGCATGGGACACAGAATTTTGGACCCAGTGTCAGAAAAATTTCAATTTCTGCTTTTGGAGACTATGTAACTGAGCAAATCACATAATTAAATCTACCTCCTAAGGTTGTTATGAAGTATGAATGAAATAATTTGTAAAATGCTTCACAAACCTTAAAGAGCCATATAAATGCTAATTATTAATATTAATCTGGGATTGGAATTAAAGAATTCTTACTCCAAATTTATTATTCTTCCCATTATACAAAACTACCTATTTTATCATACTATCTTGAACTCTCAAGCACCTGAGATTATTTTAAGCCACTTATCACATTTTTGACTTGCTGTTTTGTACTTGTTTTATACCAGGTTGAACAGAGGGATCACACTAATTCTTAGCTTTGTTTGTTTGTGTCTTGGAATTACTTATCTTTGTATTTATGCGTCTTGATAGTAGGGACCATGTATTATTCAACTTTGTTATGCTGCCTAGAGCCTGAAACAGTTCCTTTCATTCAGTAGGAACTTAAACTCTCAATGAATTGTCATGGCACTTGAAATGATGTTTTATTTCTCTTAATATATTTGGTAATAAAAGTTGTGAAAATGACAGGAAGCATAGAATATTCAGAACCTTACAACTTATTAAATAAGCCTCAAAAAGTCTGAAAAAGTGAAAACAACCACAAAAGTTTGGCATGGAGTATAATTCAGTTACTGCTACAACCATCCTACCTCAAATCTTTATTTCTTCCTGCCTGGACTTCTGCAATAATCTCACAACTGGTCTTCCTCACTTCTCCAATCCATTCTTCACATCATTGCCCAAGTAATCTTTCTCTCATCACATCTCTTCTTTATCATTGTGTGATGAATAAATTATACATTTTTGATCCTTACATTAAAAAAGAGGTTGAAGGAAATCTCTGTTGGAATACCCCAGCGATCTTTCCTTGGCCATGCCCTCTTCAAAGTTTTTGTCCACGACACAACATTGGATACATCTTATATGACAGAGTAAGATCCAAAATGATTTAGGCTAGCTAACACAATGGACTAAATTTAATAATATAACGGAAAGGTTAATCCCTGAAATTTACATTGTGATTTTAAACAAATCTCCAATTGTTTTATGTACATTATCTTATTTGAGCACTTTCTGTGAAGGATCTATGATTTCACAAAGAGTCCATAGCTTAGTAGGTAAGTCCTAATAATTGACTGGGGAGTATAAAGATTAAATGCCTTGTCCAGGGTCGTATACCAAGTTTTGGTCAAAGAGGAAATTTGAACTCAAATCTTTCTGACTACAAGCCCAGTATTCCATCTACTAAACCCCACCATCTCTCCTACAATATTTTAGGAATGAATAAATCGAGGCCCTAAGAGTTTATGTGACTTATCCATGTTTACATATCTAATAAAAATCGGGATTCCAATGCTCTGCAGATTATTAAGATAGTTTTCTTCTCTGTTCTCTTACGTATGCAATATGTGTTGCACAATATCTCTTCATTTTTCCTCGCTTTCCACAAACTGTCTTTTAGTAGTTCTGTGTAGAGGATTAACTAGTTTTGTGATCTTGGATGAGACAAAAACTCTCTGAGTCTCAGTTTTTCTCTCTCCCTCAAAATTGGCAAAATGGAGGTGCTGAACTAATCCACAATATCCCTCTCATATCTAAATCTCAGGTTTCAGTGATTCCATGTATTTCCTGTGTATGGGTATTTCAGATGTGGCACCTATTGTCTGTTTATTGCCATGTTGAGTTAAGTTTTATTTTCTCTATTTTAGATTTATTTTAAGGGAAATTTGCAGCACATTTTTAAAAAATGTACATCCAACTTTTAAAAATTAATTTCAAGCCTTTTATAATAAAATTAGCTTCAAATATGAAGTTGATGCTACCAACCTTTGATCATGTACTTTTTCCTTTTGAATATATACTTTAAAGTTCTAATAGATAATTGATGTGTGCTAATCTGCACACATATCAGTCTTTTTTTTTTTCACCATAAGTCACAAAGGGACAAGAGAGAAGATAATGTAATCAAACCTGAAGTTCCTACTTGAAATGTCTTATTAAAGAATTTAAGCCACAATCATGACCCCATTAACACATCTTCTAATAGTGCAAAGAAAATATTGAAGAATAAACATTTAGACTTAAGGACAGAAGAAGTCACTCTTATCTTATTATTTCATCTTTAACATGGGAGAATTGAACTGGGTGACTTTCTAAACTTTCTTCTTAAAAGCTGATGAAATCTGGTATGATTGGTATGAATCCAGCCTCTCAAGATTTATGTGTACTTAGGCTTAATAAACCCAGAGAGCAAGCATAACCTACTATACTCTGTACAGTTAGAGTTAAGTTGCCGTGGTCCATGTCAGTCATTCCTTAAGATATAATACAGAAAGTACTCTTATATTACTGGTCCAGATTTCCCTCCTATGCCCTCCCCCTCCCCACCATGAATGACATGGTAGTCTTCTATTATTGCCATGCCAGCTCTTTGTCTAGGACTCTATATAAGCTTGAGACATGAACAGTATTGGGCTTTCAATTAGACTGTTAATATCAGATTATAAATCAGATGCTACCATGGTTGTGAGTTGCTTATTGATTAAGGCCAATGGAAGAAACACATGTAGATTGTTCTCCCTTAGCCTATGCTCTCCTAAACTTATTAATAGCAGCAAAATTGTATTAATTGCTATCATGTGGTACAGTCACTTATATTTCAAAGTATTCTATCCTCTTTCATACTGCAATTTTGTCTCTAAAGTTGTGAATCCATTTATTTCTTGACTTTCTTACTAGTCTACTACCTCCTAAAGAAAAGAAACCCTACTGTGAATTCTTTTTATATCTGTTAGTGTGACCAATACATTTAAGTGATGAACAAATTTTTCTTAAATGAACAAATATTATTTTATACCATGGTAGAATGTATGTTTTCTGTGGTCTAGGATAGTTTTGTTTTGGCTGTTTGTATCCCTAGTTTCTGACACAGTGCTCTGCACATTGCAAGTCCTTAATCAATGTTTGTTAAAATGAATTGAAGTTTAGAGTTACAAAATTCATGTTTAATTAACATAGGCTAATCATAGTACCAACCCTGGATTCAAGTAAGAAAGCTAAAGAAAACAGGAATAGGTTAAGTTTTAAAGGCAGTGGATATTCTATAAAATCTAGTTTCCAGATAAAATTGATTACTGTATTTTTTAAGAATGTGTTCCGAGAATGGATCTGAGATTGTCAAGTAGAGGAAGTATTATATCTGAGTTCTTCCAATAGTCCCTTCTGAATAACTTTAAAGTAATGCCTCAAATTGAATTCTGGAGTGCTATGTTCATCCTTCATTTTCAAAGAAAACCATGACATCAGAGAAATGATGACATGACTTTCACTTGACTTTGTTTTGAGTGAGACAGTGCTGTGCAAGGTCACCAACCCCATTTTCTCCTCTTGAGCCATCTGGATCCAGTGACTAGATATTCATCAGGATGATTGGAGATGGCCCAGGATGCCATGGGGGACCTTGGCCTTTTAGGGTACTCACTCAGAGAGAGGTAACACCCATTGAGTGAATAGACCTCTATAAGAAGTAGTTAGGGAATGCCCCTTTCAATGAGCAAAAGAAAGAAATAACAAAATCAAACTGGGAGTGAAAGAGAAATTGTTACTATTGATAATCACTCTAAGCCAACCATTAAGTGAGGCTTGGGCAGGGACCTATTGTTGTCCAAACAATGGCTTTATTGCGCACTGGGTTTAAAGTTTTGGGAATAACAAGGAAGGAAGGAGGAAAGGAAAGAAGGAAGGAAGGAAGGAAGGAGATTTAGTCAGCAAACCTCAAAAGAAAGGGAGAGGGAGACAGAAAGGAGATGATGACATGACTTGCACTTGACTTTGTTTTGAGTGAGGGAAGGCTGTGCAAGATCATGAATCTCATTTTCTCTTCCTGAGCCTGAATTCTGGAGTGGCACTGGCATGGGCTGGCCCAGAGCTTACAAGGTCGCAACATCAAGCGTGGACCTTGGAGGAAGTGACCAAAACAGAAGCAGCTTCAAAAGCTTTCAATGCAGAGATGGGAAAGTAATTGGCAACTGGAAAGAAAAAGACTGCAAGGGACCTCTGTGCTACCATTGTGTACAGGACCAAACACTGTTTGATAACTCTACTTCCTAAACCCACTTACAAGTCACAAGTCCAAGACAGAGAGGAGCACTATCAGTCACAGAAGCAAGGAGCAAGAGGGGCAGCAGTACTTTTAGTTACAAGGGAGCAGGGACTCTTCCTGGTTAAGAATGAGAGCAAAGACCAGTAGAGAAGTGGCCATACCGCTCCCTAATCATACCATCTTGGAAGAACTAAAAACTTTCAAACCTTTAGAACTAGATCTAAAATGAGCAGTGAGAAAATTTCCAAAGCTTTAGGACAGTACCATCCTCTCAATTTCCATCTCAAGAACAGAATCCAACTTTAACATACAGTTTAACTTCAAGAAATAGGATAAAAAAAGAATAACAACAAAATAATAGAATCTGACCATAACAAAGGTACTATGGTGACAGGGAAAACACCAAGTACGAAGAAGACAAAAATGTCAAATGAACTATAAGCAACACATCAAAGAAAAATGTGAATTAGATGCAAACCCAGGAAGAATTTCTAAGACAGCTTAAAATTAGTTTAAAATCAAATAAGAGTGGAAGAGGAAAAATTGAGAGAATAAATAAGAGAACATTCAAGAAATGGAACATGTCTAGTGAATATAAAACGTGAGACGTGTGTGTGTGTATCCTTTTGAAGGCACTTTATTAAATGGGACTATTACATTGTATATGATATGTATGTAGAGTAATAATTACAATATTTTTGTAAAGGAAAGAAATCATCTTTCCAGTCATAAATGCTATTCTATTGTACATATATGCCACATTTGAATAAATATATTTTCTCTGATCATTTAAATTACCCTAGGAATTTAATTCTTGCCAAAGCATTTCACAGATGTTAGTGTTAACAGCTTTAAAATAAGTTATAATATTGAGAGTAAACATGGAACTGAAAACTACTTGTAAGAAAAAATGATTGATACTTCAAAATATTCATAGCAGCACTTTTATGGTAGAAAAGATCTAGACACAACATAGTCATCATTGCTTGAAGGATAACTGAACAAATTCTGGCACATGAACGTAATGGAATATTGCTGGGCTTTAGAAAACAACAAACAAAGATTTCAGAGTAGAATGGGAAGACAAATGAACTGAGGCAAATTGAAGTAAGCAATAAATATAACCAAGTTAAACATAAAATGATTATAATCTGAACAGAAAGGGAAAAAACAACAACAAACAACTTTGTAACCCTCCAGAAAAGCAAAAAAAGTTGCATCTCCTCTTCCTCTTTGTAGAGTTAAGGGGACTATGGTTCCAAAAAATTATTGCACAGACTGTCAGATGTGGTTGGTGTTTTGATTGGTTTGTCTGACCTGCTTTCTTCCCACCATTATTCTCTTTGTTTTTGCTGTTGTTTTTACCAGGGATAGTTTGCTGGATTGGGAATGGCAAAAGGGTATAATGAGAAATAATACTACGTAGCCACAAAAATCACTAGCAATGAGATTTTATATGACCTTACCCAAAAGTAACGACTTTTTGTTTTCAATTATCATCCTGCATTTTGAAGCACTTGACATCTCCCACTTTTAGGTGAATTGTTCTTAACATTTTTGTGTATCCTTAACCACTCTGGCAGTCTGAAAAAAGTCTATGAAACTCCTTTTGGATGAATGTTTTAAAAATGCATATGTAACATACAAATGATCTCAAAAGAAACCAAATGCATTGAAATAAAAATATATTTTCCCATCTACATGAAATCTATGGCCCCTGCTTGATGAAATTTAAGAACCTCTGCTTTGGACACTCTCTACTTCTAGTGCAGTGTATGCTGCAAAAACTTAAGAAACTTTTTTCTGTCCATTCATTTACTCATTTCCCTATGACTTTTCTAGTTCTTTTCCTTCCTAACAGTACCTTCTCTATCTTCTTTAACGGTTCCTTATCTTAACACTTTAAAGTGGATATTCTTCATAGTTTCATCATCACCTTCTACAGTTACCATTTTTCCTCTACTTCCTCAGGAACTTTATTTAATGTCACAATTTCAATGACTCCTTCTGTGTAGAAGACATACAAATCTTTGCACTCCTCTCGAACTTCATACCCTTTTCTGAAAGTGCCTACAGTATGCCTCCACCCTAGGATTTCACTACCATCTTAAACACAACATATTCCCCGACTAAGCTTATTATCTTTTCCCTAAAATGTGTTTTGTATTCTTACTTTAGTTGTACTGTCTATAAAATACCATTTACTGAATTTCTCATTTCAACATCTTCACAACCTGGCTCCAGCTAACCTTTTTCAGATTTATTTTACATTATTGTCCCACAGTAGTAGTTCAGTCATTTGCAGTCATGTCCAACTCTTTTTGACCCTATTTTCAATTTTTTAGTAAGGACATTGGAGTGGTTTGCCATTTCCCTGCCCAGCTCATTTTATTGATCAAAAAACTGAGACAAACAGAGTTAAATGACTTACTTGGGGGTCACATAGCTAATAAGTATCTAAGGCTGGATTTGCACTCAAGAAAATGAGTCTTCCTGACTCCAGCTTTGGAACAGTATTCATTGCACTGCACACCTTCTATTACAGGTAGAGGAGATGACTTTTCTCTTCAGTCTTGGAAGTTTGTCTCATAGAAGGTTCTTCCTCATGCCTTTAATACACTCTATACTCACCTCTACCTAGTAAATTTTAAGGCTGAACCCAGGTGCTGCTTTTTATGGGAAATGTTCCATGCCCCCTTAAGTCACTGATACTCTGTCCCTCCTCAAATTATCTTGTACTTACCTCTTGTTGGGTTAAATATTGTATCCCTCTCACCAGGAGAATGCAAAATCATCAAAACCCAGAATTGTTTCTCAATTTTGGCTTCCTATACCGAGGCTTCACATATAGCAAATACTTAATAAATGTTCTTAAATTAAATAGAATTTAGTTAACTTTAGAGTCAAAATAAATTCTTGTCTTTGGGATTAAATATAATCCTAAAATTTCACATTAATGGCAGCAAATATGTTACTACACATCATCTCTCAGGCATGTAACTTTTTTGAATGGCTTTAGAAGCTGCTGTCACTCGAACAACAATGGCACACAATGATGTTCTTCTCTTTTTTCCCCCTAAGTGACAGATATCCATCTTTTTCCTTTATCAAGTTCCTATGATAAAATACTGGCCACTCGGGATTCTTCTCTAGTTCATCCTCATTTATAAGTGATTTTGAACTCCCAAATGTAAGTTTCAGATGTAATGGAGTTTAAGGCAACAGCTGCACTTAGGAAGTTTCCACAAGTCTCAATCCATCAAACTGTATGCCAGATGAACTCAAGAGCCAGTGGGCCAATGGCTTAGAGTTCATTGAATAAACCTATGGGCTTCACTATTAATCCCTAATATTTCCATGTAATCTTAAGAACATATTTATTTTATTTTCCTAACTACATAACTAAGTTCTTAATTCATAGTAGGACCCTGATCCTACCTTTTCACTTTGTATGTACTTCAACCATGTCTTTCTTCTCTAGTACAAAGGACAAAGCACGTTACACTGGAAGACTCGTGTTCTACTTTCAGCTCTGTCTGAAGTTTATGTGACTGTCTCAAGGTCTTATCACCTTACTGAATTCCATTATTGTTATTCTTAATTCTCAAAGAGGACTAATGACAGCAAAGTAAGCATGAAATAGATTTAAGTGAGGCAGAGCTGCACAAAGTCATTCCTCTTTCCTCTAGAGTCAGTAAAGTCCAATGGCAAGACAAAAGTCATGACTGGCGAGGGCCCAGGATGAAGTGAAAGACCTAGGTGTTTTTAAACAAAAGTCTTGCCCAGATCTCAGTTGGTCTGAGCCAACTCCCATTCAGTGATTAAGGTCTAGGTAAGAACTGAGACTAAGGATAGCCTAGTTTACCTTCACAAAAGTATCACTCTGGGAAGGGAAGACTCTCAGAGTTTCTGTCCAGAACAGAAAACAGTTATTATTTACACTCACTCTGAGTCATGGGCCAGGGGTTAGATGAGATAATCTCCTAAATCCTATTCAAGTCAAGAAGATTAGAGTTCAAGCCCCATTTCTGGCATATTGGCTGGGTGGGCCTAGGCAAATCATTTAACCTTTCAGTGCTCTAGACAAGCAGTGACAAACTCAAAAACAAATAAACAAACAACAACAAGAACAACAAAAACAGAGGCCACTAAACCATAAGTAGTTATTACGGCAGATCATAGTCCTAAACTATATAATATTACTTATGTTTTATTGTATTTTATTTATTTTGTTAAATATTTACCAATTACATCTTAATCCTGGTCAGGCCACATAAGAAAGTGCTCAGACTACGTGACAGGCCATGTATTTGACACCTGTGCTTTAGAGAACTCTCTTAAACTCTAAGTTGTAGAAAAAATACTGACTTGCATTAATAAAAGGGAATATAATCACTCAAGGCTTCCTTCTGCCAATGAAATCACAAGTTTAGGCCCTATTTTTTTAACTGTGATCTCCTACTATGCACCTGGTGCATGATAGTTATTTATCAAATGTTTGCTGCTTGATTAATAGATTTATTGAGTGTATCTGAGTATTTATTCAGTATTTAATTACATAAAATGAAAATACATAGATTTAATCATCTTCAATCAAAATTTTATTTTAAATATTTTTTTTCAATGGGTGATGGAAATTACATTGCTGCATTGGTAGGATAAAAACTGTTTTTTCACTACTAAATCTAAAATTGACACATCTAAGACTATTTATGATACTTTTTAATAGTTTATGAATAGGTTTAGAGAATGGACATATCATTGCATCAGAACAGGGAACTGCACAGATGAGGAAATTTCTTCTATCATTTTAGGTTAGCACCTCTTCTGTGATCTATAATCATAAAAAGTTGACCAGAGTACTGAGAGATCAAGTGATTTGCTCTGGTTCGTGCAGTCAATTAGTATCAAAGGTTGGACTTGAATCCAGTTCTTCCTAGGTTTGAGGATGCTTCATAATTAATTATATCATGCTGCTTTTCAGATACAATAAACAGCATGTGAATATGGGGCAAGATGTCTAACTAATCTAAATCAGTATGTCATAAATCACAGTTGTAGAGATGGCAGGAACCTGAAAAAGCACATCTCATCCAACCCTTGCAAATGAAGAACTGAGGCTTGATGTGGTTAAGTGGTTTTACTGACATAACATGGGTAAGAAACTGAAATGAGATTTGAACACAGGTCTCATAACTCCAAATTTAACTTTATTCCTATTGTACCAGAGTATGCCTCTCAAGGCATTGTTTGTGCATTTCTATAGACCCAGAAGGGGTGTTAGGGATATTCTGAGGTCACCTCTCATTTATTTGTAAACTCCTAGAGGACAGGGATTGTCTCTTGCCTCTTTTTGTATACCCAGCACTTAGTACAGTGCATATCACATAGTAGGCATTTAATAAATATTAATTGAAATGAATTTAATCTGTTATCTTGTTAGGAGAGCAAATATCATGAAAGGAAACTATTGTTTTTGTCCATAAAAATGTCTTTTGGTTCTATTGTTTATAATAGACCAAGACTGTGGTATAGCCTATGGAGTGATTTATTTAGCATCAAGTGATGTAGCCTAAAGTTCTACTTCAAGCTGCTTATTAGTTGTGTGGTGATGGAAAAGCTCCTTAACCTGTTAGTGCCTATGTCAACCTTTCAACACTACATAAATGGAAGGAACTAAATCTTGGTTAGATAGGTCATATTTGTGACCCTATACATTGCTGAATCTAATGATTCACAAAAAGGTAAATTCCTCAGTTTGTATTTTAGTTAGTTTGAAGAACAGGTTAAAATGGAACTCCATGCTGGAAATTAACCTATGAAATATATAGTAATACTTTTAGAATTGCAAAACAGCAGTCCTCAAAGTCTTGTGGTATTAAACATGGGAATAACTGCAAATCAGGATTTTATTAAGGATCAAGAGTGAATTAACCTCTTCTTGACATTTCATGAACCTTATCTCTCTCAAGAAGAAACAGTTCGAGTTATGGCCTATATGGGCTTTCATTTCTTCTTCTCCAATGAACTCACTTGTTTAGGTCATTGGTCTATATCAGGCAAACCCATAAGGAATTGGCCAGAGATGATTTACTTATACCACAGGGCAACCATCTTAGAAGAAGGACATTCAGTTAATATCAAATCAGTTGAAAGCTAAACCCAGAGGGAAGAAAACCTCCTCCTTGAAATAAATGTCATGAATTTGCATTGCCAGAATGCTTAATTTATCACCTTTTTATAAAGTCAGGGAATATACAAATTATCATGAATTTTCTTGGTCAAATTAAGTCTCCCCCACATCACCTTACTGGAAAAGGGTGAATGTTTGACTTTCTGTGTATTTTAAGTGGTAGTGTATTTCTAGAGCAAATTCAAAAGGTTAGGTAGTTTGGGAATGGAATTAGGCCTTGTTCTGTGATATGATCTTTTTTAAATGAAAGTTGATGGCACCATATTCTAACTTGTTTAATATCTCTTAGTTAGGAGTTAAGGGTTGGGTTAATATATAAAATCCAAAAGAATGGTAATGTTTCTTGGGTGTTTTAAGGGACCTTTCAGGTTATCTGAAATGTTTTCTATAGAATTGCTTTTTTTTCCTGCTTAAGAAAGAGATTACTGAATTTTTGTTTGTTTTTATAATATGTCTTCTTTTCTAAATATCCTTTCTTTCCCACCCTCACCTTCCACCTCCACTAAGCCAATATATTCCTGTAGCACCAATGTGATATTCCAGCACCTATTGCAACTCCCATTTAAATTATTGTTACAGTCCCATAATAGAAAAAAAAGGAAAGAATAAAAACAAGGGAGAAAGTCAGTAGATGAAAAGAGAAGGGAAGGAAGGAAAGAAGGAAAGAAGGAAGGAAGGAAAGAAGAAAAGGATAGAGGGAAAAGAAAGAAGGAAAAATAGCTTAGGAAAGTAACTGATATGTAGACTCTCTTACAGTATTTGTGATAGTATGTACCCATAGCTCTCTACCTCTACAAAAACAAATGAAAAACAAAAAACAAAACAAAAATACCACAATGTAATTTTTAAAAAATTAAAGGGGGCAGAGTCAAGATAGAGGAGTAGAAGCAAGGAGTTGCTTGAGCTCTCCCACTAAATCCAGTCAAATACCTGGAACAAAAAGCATCTCAACAAATTGTGGAGCTGCAGAACCCACAGAATGACAGTATGAAGCAAATCTCCAGTCCAAGACAACCTGGAAGGTTGATGGGAAGCTTCTATTGTGCCACACTGGAAGCAGTGCACAGCACAGTGTGCACCATGACTGCACAGATGAAATGGGAGCCATCCTGAGGAGACTGAATCTATAACACTTTTGGTGATTGCCAGGTTTCGTGACTCCAAAACGTCATGGACAAATTAGAAAGTCAGTGGAAGAAACATACTGAACCAGTGTGAGAGACTGGAGTGGTGCAGCCCCATCCCCAGGGCAGCAGAGGGGACTGATGAGCTCACAGTAGCAACAGCCAGGGTGGAGGCAGGTGCCACTTCTGGAACACTAGGCCTACATATAGTGGGGGATCAAGGGATGATAGTAGCACCATACCCCAAACTCATGGGAAAGAGAGAGCTGCCTTAACAAAAAGCTCAAAAGTCAAGTAAATGGCTGGAGAAATGAGGAAAAACTAGAAGAATCAGACTATAGAATTTTACTTTGGTGACAAGGAAGACCAAAATAGGCAAACAGAAGAAGACAACAAAGTCAAAACTCCAACATCTAAAACCTCCAAGAAAACTATGAATTGGTTTCAGGCCATGGAAGAACTCAAAAGAATTTTGAAAATAAAGTAAGAGAAGTAGAGCAGAAATTAGCAAGAGAAATGAGAGTGATGCTCTTATTTCATGAAATCATGAAAAATGAGTTAACTGCTTGCTAAAAGGAACACAAAAATGCTGAAGAAAATAAAATCTTATAAAATAGACTATCCCAAATGGCAAAAAAAATTCAAAAACTCAATGAGGAGACTAATGCCTTAAAAAGAAGCATTGGGCAGATGGAAAAGGAGGTCCAAAAGCTCACTGAAGAAAATCATTCCTTAAAGATTAGAATGAAGCAGATGAAAACTAATGACTTAATGAAAAGTCAAGAAATTATAAAACAAAACCAAAGGAATGAAAAAAATAGCTGATAGTGTGAAATACATCATTGGATAAATGACTGACATGGAAAACAGATGGAGGAGAAACAGTTTAAAAATTATTGGACCACCTGAAAATCATGATCAAAAAATGAGACTAGATATCATCTAGAGGGTAAAATAAATATTGAAAGAATCCACCAATAAACTCCTGAAAGAGATTACAAAAGGAAAACCCTTAGGATTATTGTAAACAAATTTCAGAGTTCCAAGATCAAGGAGAAACTATTGCAAGTAGCCAAAAAGAAAAAATTCAGGCATTGTGGAAATGCAATCAGGATAACACAAGATCTAGCAGTGTCTACATTAAGGGATTGCAGGGTTTGGAATATGATATTCCAGAGGTCAAAGGTGGTAGGATTAAAATCAGTTACTACCTACCCAGCACAACTGAGTATAACACTTCACGGGGGAAATAGTCATTCAACAAAATAGAGGACTTTCAAGCATTCTTAATGAAATGACCGGAGCTGAATAGAAAATTTCAATTTCAAACATAAGAATCAAGAAAAGCATGAAAAGACAAAAGAAAAGAGAAATCATAAGGGACTTACTAAAGTTGAATTGCTTGCATTCCTATATGGAAAGATCATATTTGTACCTCTTGAGACTTTTCTCAGTATTAGCCTGGTTGGAGGGAATATCTATCTATCTATCTATCTATCTGTCTGTCTGTCTGTCTGCCTATCTATCTATCTATACACACACATATATATAGATGCACATCTATAGATTGATACATATTGATATATACACACATACACATATATGGATACACACACGTACACACACAGAGGGCACAGTCTTAATTGTATATGAGCGAATATCTAAAAAAATTAAGGGGTGAGATTGGAATCTATTAGAAGAAGGAGAGAGAAATAAAATGGGGTAAATTATCTCTCACATAAAAGAAGCAAGAAAAAGCTTTTTCAATGGAGGGGAAGAGGGGAGAAGTGGGAGGGAAAGAATGAACCTTATTCTCATTTGATTTGGTTTAAAGAGTGACTGACATGCATACTCAAATTGGTATGAAAATCTTTCTTACACTGCAGGAATGTAGGGGGAAGCAGGATAAGCAGGGGATGATAGAAGTGGGGATAAAAACTTTTGAGGAGGGACAAGGTGAAAAGAGAGAGTAGACTAAAAGAGAAGCAGGATAGGATGAGGGAAAATACAATTAGTCTTTTACATAATAACTGTTTTAGAAGTGTTTTGTATGACACCACATATATAACCTATATTGAATTGCATGCCTTCCCAGTGGGAATTGGTGAAGATGTAGGAAAGAAGTGAAGTTGAAACTCAAAATTTTACCAACGAATGTTTAAAAAATTGCTTTTACATGCAATTGAGGAAAAGACATACAGGCAATGGTGTATAGAAATCTATCTTGCCCTATAAGCAAATAGAGAGGATCAGAATAAGAGAAGAGAGAGGGAGAGCAGATGGACATAAGGGGTGATTGAAGTGCACAAAATCTTGGAGTAGGTGGAGGAGAGAAATGGGGAGAAAAATGGAACTGAAAATCTTGCAAAAGTGAATGTTGAAAACTAAAAATAAATTAATTAATTAAAAAACAAAGTAAAAAAAAATTAAATGCAAGGATGGGAACATTGGTTTTAAAATCTACTTAGACAAGTTTCCAGACAGTTATGTACCACAGTGGACAGAGTATTGAGCGTGAAGTCAGGAAGACAACTAAATGAATTAAAATCTGACCTCAGATACTTATTAGCTGTGTAATCCTTGGCAAGTAATTTAATCGTGTTTCCCTCAATTTCCTCAACTGTGAAATGATTTGGAGAAGGAACTGACAAACCACTTCAGTATCTGAAAACACCAAATGTGGTCATGGAGAGTCAAACATAACAGAACAATAACAACAGTTAGACAAATGAACAAATCAATATACATATATATACATATACACATATATATATATGTATATATATATATATATATATATATATATATATATATATATACATATATATATATCAGAAAAGACAGACTTATAGTGAAGGTCATGTATTAATGACTTTAATGACCATGGAAGAATAACTTGTGATCACACTTTACTGTGCTACTTCCCAAATGTTGAATGTGCATCTCTTAAATAAAAGTATTATTTATTCAGAAAATAGGACATTCACTTGGCATTAGATCATTTCTTTACAACTGCAAAAAAGCAACAGCTACAGGGTGTTCCAAGGAGGTAATAAAGAAGTTTGAAGACCTCTGTGTTAATTAAAATACTGTCTGTTGGGATTCTCCTGAAATATCACAAGGTCACTTCAATAGCAGACCAAAAAACATTCATAGAGGGTGTCAAATTCCAGTGAAATCCCTGATAACTAGATGATTTTCAGGAAGATTCAGTCGCTCTCCATTGTTTGACTCTTCTACCTGTCCCTCATAGTTTACAGCAACGAAAAACAGCATAAGTGACTCATAGGATCAAAGCTGCAATGGACACCACAAATCATAGTATGCAATTCCTTAATTTTACATATGAAGAAGCAGAGGCCTTAGGAAGAAAAATGACTTACTCAAGGTCACATAGTTAGAAAGGAACAAGGCCAGTTTTCATGTCCAAATTCTGTGATTCCATCTCCAGGATTCTATCATTTCACTGGGAGCGATCATACTTTAAACAGATAGATAGATAGATAGATAGATACAGATATTGATATAATATTACTATAAATTGTTTACTCTGTTATCCTATGTATTGTAACTTACATATTAAAAAAACACCTTCTGAGAAATAGTCCACAGCCTATATTAGACTACCAAAGGGGTACAGGATATAGAATCAGAAAATAATTTTTAATTAATTAATTAATTTTTAGTTTTCAATATTCATTTCCACAAGATTTTCAGTTCCAAATTTTCTCCCCATTTCTTCCCTCTTCCCACCCCAAGACACTATGCATTCTGATTACCCCTTCACTTAATCTGTTCTCCCTTCCATCACACCCTTCCCTTCCTTTATATTCATCTCCTCTATTTTCTTGTAGGGCAAAATAGAATTTTACACGCCATTACTTGTGTATCTTATTTCACTGTTGCATGTAAAAACAATGCTTAGCATTCATTTTAGAAACTTTGAATTCAACTTCTCTATCTTCCTCCCTCCCCACCCATCACCACTGAGGCCCGCAATTTAATACATTATACCTGTGTAGTTATGCACATTTCCATAGTAGTGATGGTGAGAATGACTAACTATATTTCCCTCCATCCTATGCTGCCCCTCATTTATTCTATTCTCTCTTTTGATCCTATTCCTCTTCAAAAGCATTTATTGCTAATTACCCGTGCTCACTTTTGCCCTCCCTTCTACCATTCCCATTCTTCCCTACTTTCCTGTAGTGTAAGACAGATTTTCATTGCAGTTTGAGTGTATGTTATGCCCTCCTTAAGGTTCACTTTTCACTCACTTTTTCCCTATTCCCCTCCATTGCAAAAGCTTTTGCTTGCCTCTTTTATGCAAGAGACAATTTGCCTCATTGTATTTCTCCCTTCCTCCTCCCAATATAATCCTCTTCCACTTCTTAATTTTATTTTTTTAGATATCATCTCTTCCTATTCAACTCACCCTGTGACTTCTGTCTATATGTATATAATCCCTTCAACAACCCAAATACTGAGAAAAATCCCAAGAGTTAGGAATATTATGTTTCCACGTAGGAATGTAAACAGTTCAACTTTAGTAAGTCCTATATGTTTTCTCTTTCCTATTTACCTTTTCATGTTTCTCTTGGTACTTGTGCTTGAAAATGAAATTTTCTGTTCAACTCTGGTCTTTTCATCATGAATGCTTGAAAGTCCTCTACTTAAATGAGTACCCGTTTCCCCCTCAGAAGTATTATACTCAGGTTGGCTAGGTAGGTAATTTTTGGCTCTATTACTAGCTACTTTGATTTCTGGAATATCATATTTCAGGCCCTGTAGGAGCTGCTAGATCTTGTGTTATCCTGAATGTATTTCCATAGTATTCAAATTGCTTCTTTCTGGCTTCTTGAAATATTTTCTCCTTTGGACTTTCATTACAATATTCTAGAGTTTTCCTTTGGGGATCCTTTCAGAAGGTGATTGGTAGATTCTTTCAATATTGACTTTACCCTCTGGTTCTAAAATATCAGCAAGTTTTCCTTGATAATTTCTTGAAAGATGATGTCTAGACTCTTTTTTGAGCATGGCTTTCAGGTAGTCTCCAAATTTTAAAATTGTCTTTCCTTAATCTATTTTCCAGTTCAATTATTTTTCCAATGAGATATTTCACATTGTCTACTATTTTTTCATTCCTTTGGTTTTGTTTTATAATTTCTTGATTTTTTTATAAGATCATTACCTTCCATTGTCTCCATTCTAATCTTTAAGGAATGATTTTCTTCGGTGACCTTTTGGACCTCCTTTTCCACCTGGCCCATTGACTTTTTGGATTTCTTTTGTCATTTGGGCTTGTCTATTTTTTAAAGTCTTATTTTCTTCAGCATTTTCGGGTTTCCTTTTAGCAAGTAAATGACTTATTTTAATGATTTTCTTGCATCACTCTCATTTCTCTTCCTAACTTTTGCTCTACTTCTCTTACTTGATTTTCAAAATCCTTTTTGAGGTCTTCAATTTCTTGTGACCAATTAATATTTTTCTTAAAGGCTTTGAATTGAGGAGCTTTGACTCTGTTGTCTTTTATTTGCATGTTTTGGTCTTCCTTGTCACCAAAATAAGATTCTATGGTGTTTTCCCTTTTCCAGTTTTTGCTCATTTCTCCAGCTGTTTACTTGACTTTTGCTCTCTTGTCAAGGTAGTTCTGTGCTTCCAGTGGGGATGGGCTATGTACTGTCAGCCACTCTATCCCCCCACCACAATCTATAGCCCTGGAACTTCAGAATGTTGTCCCTGCTGCTGTTGTGGCTGCCATGATTTCTTCCACCCTCTCCCTACTCTGCCACCCTGTGGTTGGGCCCAGACCACTCCACTCTCCCACATTGTTCCCACAGGCTTTTTCCACTGATCTTCCAATTTGTCCTTAGAGTTTTGGGGTCATGAAGTCTGGAAACCACTACAGGTGTGAGAGAGTCAGTCCCCCCCACCAAGGCCTACTCAGGTCCCATCTGTGCTGGCATAGCCCCTGCTAGACTGAGCTCTGATTCAAGCTTGGTACAGTAGATACTTCATGACGATTCCAGGTTATCTTGAGCTAGAGATTTGCTTCATTCCATCATTCTGTACATTCTGCAGGTCCAGAAATTTTAGAGCCATTTTTGCAGGTAATTGGTTGGGCTTGAGTAGAGTGCTCTAAAAAGTCCATGCTGTTGCTCTGCTATCTTGACTCTTAAGAAAAGAATTTCTGTTCTGTGAAAATCCTACCCTAACCCATGCTGGGACTTCTTTTCACTTATTTAGAAAACTCATTATATGTACTGTCTACTGATTTCCTCAACTTTGCCCTAAAATTGAAGGACACAAAACTCAAATTCTATTCATTGGCTTAGAGGGAGACATGGGTTTCATACTCTGCCCTAATTGAAACCCCAGTGGAGAATCAAGAACATCTTGGTAGTGATTATCTTTACTACATTACATCAGATGAAGCAAAAGCAGCAAGAAGATTTGTTCTGTATCCAGTTGTCACTGATGTACCTAAGTTTGGTGTAGAGGAACTGTGGTTCTATTACTCATTACCCCAGAATAAGCTGCCATCCACTGCAGTGGGAACCTAGAAAGATATCAGCGAGCATAACTTTATAACATCTCTTATTCTGTATTTATGAAATTTCAAAGTTCAATTCTCCCTTATTTGGAACTGTGTGTGCTATGTGTGTGCGTGCACACACATGTGTGTGTGTTTGTGTGTGTGTTCATGTGTTTACTTATTCTACTTGCTTAAAAAACACTACAAACATTTTCAGAAGAGAGTTTTTTGCTCACTTGGCTTTAACTATAAATAAACCCTTTGCTTGCTGCAATCCTTTGGCTTCCAGTTCTCAAAATATTGCCACAACTGGCTCCATATTTCATGACAATTACAGCACTTGTTTCTTTCTTCTTTGGTATTTTGGTTTTTTCAGAAGATATTTCTATGTGCTTGTAAAAATGATTAAGAGGAGGTAAAACAAGAAGACTAGAGTCAGAGATGGGAAAAGTATGAAAACCTTTCTTCATCTTTATTATTTTTCATCTATGATTTAAAAAAAAATAAAAAGGGAGAAATTATGGGGAATTTCAAGTGTCCTTGATCTATACCCGGTTTCTATGGGTCTTGGTTATCACATCCAATCTCAATTTTAAAAATCAGTTAAGAAATGAATGGCAATGGCCCTAAATTATTTTATAGGTATTTGTAATGATGCATCGATTAATTTCTGGTTCAAAATCTCCATAGAACTGAAAAAATACATTGATTGTAACATGCAACAAGGTAAAATCTGAGTAGTAGGTTAGTTGTTTGGATCCCAATGCTTATTTTGCTTGATGATTACACCATTGTCACTGTTTAATAAGAAATAAAAGCTTTTGGGTGGCAGAAACAGAAGAAAATGAGCATCTACTCAGGCCAAGTCAACAACCTTACTTTTTATTAAAAGCTTACTATGTGAAAGACACTGTGCTGAGTTTAAAGTCTGATTTTATCAATGCTTTATATATGAAAGGGACCATAGATGCCATGCAGTGAAAACTTCTTATTTTAAAAAATGTTGAAATCGATATCCAAGGAGGTCAAATGACCAGCCTAAGGTTATACAGGCAGAATTTGAACCCATGTTTTTGGTTTTGGATTTTATCTTCCCTCTATAACACTCTATTTACTGAGTGAGTTTAATCTCACATGCTTCATTGCTTAGTGAATTTAATGTATTCTGTGGCATTCTTCCAATATTTTATTCCCACATTTCAAAATGACAGATGGAATATCCCATCCCCTCTCTTCTCTCTATCATCACCACAGCCATACATACAGAAATTGTTCAACTTGCAAGGCAGTATGGTATAGGAAACAAGTCAATGAGTATTTCTTAAGAAAAAAAGAGGAAAGCTGGACTATTAGGGCTATGTTAGGGGAAGAATATTTGATTAAGAAGTAGAACATCTAGGTATCAATCTCATCTTTATGATGAACTAGCTCTGTTAGATTGGGCAAGACATGTGACATTCTGTGGCTCTTTTTTCCCTCACCCCTGAAATGAAAGGTTTAGACCAAATAATCTAAGTCACCTTCTAGTTCTTACATTTAGAGTCAATGAGACAGATACAAAAGAAGTTGCTCCCAAGTGTCATGAAGGTGACATTCTCTCATCAACCATCCTTTTCATCTTTTACACAAGTGCTTCTTCATGTCTTTTGAAGTTGTACAGGTTCGATTATTCTGTCTTTCTTACCCTTACTCATGCCATCAGTTGTCAGGTCCAATTAATTCCATATTCACAGCCTCTCACATTTCCATCCCCCATCCTTACCTTTATTCACACTATTCAGATCCTCATAAATTCTTACTTGCAATACTGATATAGTCTACCAACTGGTCACTTTGTATTTAAACATCTTTTCTATAATAGATCTTTCACACAACTGTTAATCAATTGTCCTAATATATTATTATGATTGTATCACTCTTCTGCTCAAAACCCTCCATATACCCTTTATGATAAAGTAGCAATTCTCCAGTCTGATGCTTAAGACTCTTTATAATTTAGCACTAATCTTTCTTTTTTTCAGTCAACTTAACATAATCTATATTCAACCAAACTAGACTTTTGCTTCTATGTCTTTTCCTTTCTAACCTTTGTGCCTTAGGCCATGTTCCATGTTATGCCTGAAACACAGCTCTATCTCATGTCTTTTTATTATAAACTTTTTGTTTTCCTTCACCTAGTTTAGGTGCCACTTCTTTCATAAAGATTTCACTGAATTTCCCCAGCTAACAGTGATCTCTCTCTCCTCACCTTTTCTTATAGTAGTTTTACTAGATCTCTGCTTCACCCTGAATAAATTCTACTTCCTAGCAGAATTATTTTGAGGCATATTGAGTTTCCATTTTTTCACTACACACTTCTTTAGGTCAGAAGAGACACTGTTATAGCTCTTCCAATCTCTAGAATAATGTTAACATGTTTTGTGGGTACTTCAGAATAAGTCCACTGATACCCTGTCATTAATCCTTCCTTGGTTAGCTCTTATGGTGATTCACTCCCTCTCTGTACTGGTTTTGGGGAATTGGCTCACTTTTCATTGGTCCCTAAAGATGTTTCCCTGGGCCATGAGTTTACTTTTTTGTTCTCATTTTGATGTTACTACTCCTGGAAATTCTAACATCAGCAAAAGATCATAACCTGACAATATTCAGACTACTTCCTTTCCCATTGTTGTGGCTATGCAGCTTTGTGTAGTGCTTTAACTAGCTCCTGAATTTAAACTAGAGAGTGAGTATATAAACTAGAGGATGAATTATTGCCCAAAAATATTAAATTATAAGAAGCATGGCTCCTCTTTTCCTTACACCTTAGGCTTCACCTCTCAGGCTTAATAATTCTTAATATTCACTGAATATAATAACTGTGTGTTCTATGGACATGTGATTGAATGGACACATCAAAAAGTGAAAAAGAAATAGACCAAGCTCTCTCAAATGGAACTTGTACAGAACCTTTCCTTGAAAGTTCTTCCACAACCTTAAATTCAAAGAGACAAGAGGGAGAAGTAGGGGGAAGGAAACAAGCATTTATGAAGTACCTACCATGTGTGGAGCACTGTGTGTGTTTCCCCAAGTCACTTCTGTATTCATACTGTATCAAGAGAAACAAGAATTATTTCTCTCTCTCTCTCTCTTTCTCTGTGTGTGTGTGTGTGTGTGTGTGTGTGTGTGTGTTTGAGAGAGAGAGAGAAATTTTAACATTGACAGCTCTGGGTTATTACTAGTTGAATCCGGTCTCTGTATAATGTCCCTGATGATTTCCCACTGATTTTGGTCCTGGACCCAATAACAGTAGGTGAGGGTGAGGACTACAGTTACAAGCAGCTCAGGGGCCTAACTCCCACTAATCTATATAGCATGGAAGAGTCCTCAGTCTAACTGCAGCTGCCCTCTCTATTTCAAGCACTATGAAAAATGCTAGACAGGAAGTATTTCTCAAAAGAAAATTTAAAAAAATGGGAAAACTTAAAATCTGTATACCAATACACAGATTTTTACTATTTCTTGATATCTTGCTAGTCTATTCTCCCAAGAGGACTTCCATCTCTCACTTCAACCCCAATTTCTCATGAGGTGAAATGTCAACATAAAAATTCTCACTACACATCTCTAGCTCAATCTTAAAGGTATTCAAATGATTCTAAGTCTGGAAAAGTAAATCCAGTTTAAAGCTAAATATCTACATGTTTCATACATTAGACATACCAAATAAGACAGATTAATTGAATGGTTATTGACACATAGATCTTAAACTGAAATCTCACATGGCTATATTGTTAATAAAATTAATTATTTCTTCTGTCCCTCAATCAACAATGTTTCTTGACAAGCTTCAGAAAGTTTTTAAGTTTAAAAAGGTTTAAGGAGGAGGACACATATAAACCACCAAAAGAAACATCATTTGAAGTCCATTTAACTAAAACATACTTCAGAAGAATGGGGGAAAAAGTAGGCATTCGATGCCATGTCATAAATAACCTTCATCAATTTATTCTTTCCTGGATCAATTAGGTTTGAAAAGAAGAGTCTAAAAATTGAGATAAGTTAAAGTAGCTCTTCTAAGTCTGTCAAGTGAAGTGCTTGGAATATGTGTCATGAATAGCTTCAGGAGTGAAAAATTTTATCTATGTTTTAAAATTTTTTCCTTCTGGATTTCTGGGAATCATGATAGTAGAGTAAGCAGTAAGTTGCTCTTACTCTCCCTTATTAACTTTGAAAAACCCAGAAAATGCTGCTCTAGGAAACATCCTAAAACAGTGGAACCAGTAGAAAGACAGGGTGCAGCAGTATTTTAACTCATGAGGTTGGGGGAATTAATGGGAAAGTTCTCTCTTGCTGTGGTTGAAGGGGACCAGTATAGGAAGAGAGTTGTCACAGCAAACCAGTGACAAGTCCTACCTCAGCAAACTAGAAGGAGATCCTGAGCCCAGTGTGGTGGGGCAGGCAAGTGCCAACACCAGCATGCCCTATGTGCCTTGGCATAGCCAAGGGAACCAGTAGATTCCAGCATAGAGAATTACCATTTGAAACAGCAGATGGGTGTCCACTAGCACTTGTCCTGTAGCGCAGCTCTTGCATAGCCCAGCCTGTCCACCTCCACCTCCAATTCATATCCAAAATTTCAAAGAGGAATAGCCCAAAAGGATTTCTTGGAAGAGCTCCAGAAAGATTTTTATAAGTCAAATTAGAGAGGTAGAAGAAAAATGAACAATTCCTTTAAAAATACAATCGACAAAATGGTAATTTGAAGGGAAGTACCCTGAATAAAACAACTTCTTCAAAAGTAGAATTGGTAGAGATTCAATCTGGCTCAGATTCTATCTGGTGTACTTGTCAGCATAAGCCTCACTTATGGTTTCTTGAAAGTGAATTCAATAAAGCAAATATTTAATAAACTTTGTTTTGCTTTGACTGAAAAACAGAAGTGGAATTGGCAAAATGGAAAATGGAATGAAGAAAACAATTTGTTAAAAATTAGAATTGGGCAACTAGAAGCTAATGACTCTGAGACATCAAGAATCAGTCCAACTAAATGAAAAGAATGACAAAAAAGAAGAAAATGTTAAATACCTCATTGGAAAAGCAACTGACTTAGAAAACTGATCCAAGGGAGATAATTCAAAAATTTTTGCTCTACCTGAAAATAATGACCAAAAAAAAAGAACCAAGACAGCATCTTTCAAGAAATCATTAAGGAAAATTGCCCTCAGTCCTAGAACCAGAGGGTAAAATAGTCATCAAAAGATTCCACTGACCACCTTCTAAAAGTGATCTCAAATAGAAAATGCCAAGGGGCAATGTAGTCAAATTCCAGAATTATCAGATCAAGAAGAAAATACTGCAAGCAGCAAGAAGAAAGCAATTCAAATATCATGGATTTACACAGTGAGGATTACACAGGACCTTGCAACTTCTATATTAAAAGATTGGAGAGCTTGGGATATGATATTACCTAAGGCAAAAGAGCTTGGATTATAACCAAGGATCAACTACCCAGCAAAACTGAGTGTAATTTTTTCAAAGATGGGCATTCAGTGAAATAGGGAACTTGCAGACTCTCTTGATGAAAAGAGCAGACCTCAATGAAAATTTTGATCTTCAAATACAAGATTCAAGAGAGGGATATAAAGGTCACCAGGAAAGAAAACAATAACATGTTATTCAATGAGGCAAAATGCTTATAAATCTACATGGGAAGATGCTACTTGTAACTCTTGTAAACTGTATTTTTATTATGACATTTAGAAGGAATATACACAGAAAGTGTGTGTGGGTATAAATTGGCTTTGATATGATGACAAACACATTATGGCATTAAAAGGCATTGTAATGGGAGAAGAGGAGAGGAGGAGGCAGAAAAGTGTGAATTAGATGTAATTTAGAGGCACAAAACATATTACAGTAGAGGGAAAGAAGAGAGGGAGATGAGCAGTCTTTGAACATTACCCTGATCAGATTTGGCTCAAGGAGGGAATAACATACTGTTAGGTGTAGAAATCTAACTTGTCCTATAGAGAGTACAAGGGGAAAGAGAAGAGAAAAAGGAGGGGGTGGTAAGAAAGGAGGGAAGAAGTAATGAGGGGAAAGGAAAAGAAAAGGGAGGGGCTAATAGAAAGGCAAGAAGAATGAGGGAGGTGGTGGTCAAAAGGAAAACTAGTGAGGTGAAAAAGGGAGAAAGGAGAAAGAAAAACATTAACAGTGCAGGGATAGGATGGAGAGAAAGACATGGATAGTAATCACAACTGCGAATGTGAATGGGATGAATGCCCCCATAAAATGGAATCAGATAGCAGAATCGATTAATAGTCATAATCCTACAATATGTGTTTTATAAGAAACACATTTGAAGCAGAGGGATAAACACCAAGTAAAGGGAAAAGGCTGGAGTAGAATACATTAAGCTTCAGATGAAGTAAAAAACAAAACCAAAAACAAACAAACCATAAAACAGGGGTAGCCATTCTAATTTCAGTCAAAGCAAAAACAAAATTAGATTTAATTTAAAAAGATAAGGAAGGAAACTATATCCTGCCTAAAGGTACCATAAACAATGAATTAACTATATTACTGAATATATATTCAGCATTTAGTAAAGCATCTAAATTCTTAAGGCAGAAATTAAGGGAATCACAGGAAAAAATAAATAGCAAAACTATATTAGTGGGAGACTTCATCCTCCCTCTCACAGAACTAAATAAATGTAACCATAAAATAAACAAGAAAGAAGTAAAGGGAGTGAATAGCATTTTAGAAAAGGAGGGGATACCTCTGGAGAAAGTTTAATTAGGATATAAAGAAAAATATCCTTTTCTCCATGGTATATGATACCTATACCAAAACTGACTATATACTATGACATAAAACCTCAATATTCAATGCAGGAAGGCAGATATATTAAATGCATCCTTTGCATGTCATTATGCAATAAAATGTTATATAATAAAGGACCATAAAAAGATAGAGAAAATTTAATTTGAAACCAGATAATTTAATTCTAAAGAATGAATGGGAGAAGCAAAAAATCATAGAAACAATCAATAACTATATCCAAATGAATGACAAAATGTTCAGAATATCAAAGAAACTGATGAAAAGAAATGCAAGGGAAGGTGATCCATCTTTCCCAGATCTTAAATTGCATTATGAAGCAAGAATCATCAAAAATACTTGGTACTGCTTAAAGAATAGAGTTTTTGTGTTCATCCATCATCGCCAAAGAAGACCATGCCATTAGAGAAATGATGACAAGATTTCACTTGACTTTGTTCTGAGTTACGGAAGGCTGCGCAAGGTCACCAACTTCACTTCTCCTCTAGAGTCATCTGAATTCAGTGGCCAAATATTCATCAGGATGACTGAGGATGATCCAGGATGAACTGGGAGAACTTGGTCCCTTTAGGGCAAGGTCTATGAAGGTACTCGTTTAGGATGAGGTAATGCCCATTCATTGAATAGGCCTGTTTAAGAAGTAGTCAGGGCGTGGCCCCTTTAATGAGGCAAAGAAAAATAAATACATCAGGCTCGGAGGGAAACCAAAACCATTGCTACTGATAAGTACTCTTAAGCCAGGAGGGTCCAGAAGAGAGCCCTTAGGCAAGGGCCTTCTGTTGTCCCAGCTTCAGAGTGCAGTAGGTTTAAGGTTTTGGGAAAAGATAGGAAAGGAAAAAGGAAAGAAATAGAGTGATGGATCAATGGAATAGGTTGGGTGCACAAGACAGTGTAGTCAATGATTATAGTGATCTACTGTTTGATAAACCCAAAGACTCTAGTTTCTGGGATAAGAATTCACTATTTGCCCAAAACCACTGGGAATATTCTAAAATAGGATGGCAGGAACTGAACATAGACAAACATTTTACACCAAGATAAAGTCAAAATGAGTATGCCATTTAGATAATGGAAGGGCATTAGAAGGGCAAGAGATAGTTTGTCTGTCAGATTTATGGAAAACAGAAGAATTTATGACCAAATAAGAGATAGACAATATTATGAAATTCAAAATGGATAATTTTGATTACATTAAATTGAAAAGGTTTTGCACAAACAGATCCAATTCAACCAAGATTAGGAGTGAAGCAAAACATTGGGAAAGAGTTTTTATGACCACTGTCTCTGATAAAAGCCTAATTTCTCAAATATGTAGAAAACTGAGGAAAATTTATAAGAATACAAGTAATTTCTTAATTGACAAATGGTCAAAGGATATGAACAGGCAATTTTCAGATAAATACATTAAAGTTATTTATAGTCATATGAAAAAATGTTCCAAATCACTGTTGATTAGAGAAATGCAAATCAAAACAATTCTGAGGTATCACATCACAAATATGAGACTGGCTAATATGACAAGACAGAAATATGATAAATTCTGAAGAAGATGCAGGAAAATTGGAACACTAATGCATTATTGATGTAGTTGTGAACTGATCCAACCATTTTGGAGAGCAATTTGGAAGGCTAAAATACTGTGCATACCCTTTGACCCAGCAATACCATTTCCAGGTTTGTATCACAAAGAGATAACAAAAAATGGAAAAGGATTAACATGTTCGAAAATATTTATGACATCTCTTTTTGTGGTGGCAAAGAATTAGAAATTGAGGGAATGTTCATCAACTGGGGAATGGTTGAACAAGCCATGGTATATGCATGTAATGGAATACTCGTGCTATAAGAAATGATGAGAAAGGGAATTTCAGAAAATATCTTAAAAGACTTATATGACCTAATGCTGAGCAAAATGAGCTGGAAAGTGCTATCCACATCCAGAGAAAGAACTTTGGAGTCTGAGTGCAGATGGAAGCAAACTATTTGCTCTGCTTTTCTTTTGTTGTTTTTTATTGCTTCTTCTTTCTTATGGTTCCTCCCATTCTTCTTTACATCATGACCAATGTATTACATGACACACTGTCTTGGAGAGAGGGGAGGAGATAGATAGGGAGAAATTTTATAGCTCAAAATCTTATGGAAGTGAATGCTGAAAACTGAAAGTAAAGTAATTTAACAAAAAAAAGGTTTCCTACCATAAAATTTGTTTGGAACAAATGAGAAACACGAAACATCACAGTCAGTTATAAATGATAAATATTAAATTAAATGTCCACCCTCCCCTGTGTCCTGAAAGTTGCCAACTGATTGGCCATGGGCAACTCCATTTTTTTTCGGCCTCAATTTGCTCACCTATAAAATAAGGTTATTACCTACCATACAAAGCTCATGAGAGGTTATTGCAAAGTGCAAAAAATATATTTGTGACCTTTAAATTGATACATAAATGTCAATTCTTACTTGTATTGATTATATTATCTTTATGCCAAGTTCAATTTTAGAGTAATTTTTCGAACAACTTGGAGGATGATCAAGTCAATCTGAATGGAGGCCAAGATTTTCAATGATTCTGAAATGGGACAAGGGCTTAATGTTTCTCTTTACATATTTAATTTACAGCTTTTATGACTACTCACACTCTGCTCTTTAACCTATCACAGTCATTCAGACTGAAACTCCATTATTACCCCACAAAAATTGACAACCGCACTGGAGTTTCTTCAAACATGGAAACTTTCAAAAATACCTTAGGAAAAGATATTAATTAATTGTTCATCAGTAAGATTGTAGATAGTGATCTCATTTTTCTGAGATGGAATGGTTGGATAAGAGCTGGGCTATGTGACCACTTTACCTCAGGGAGGTGGGGATGTGGAACCTACAGCTTCTAGGCCACATGTTCTACCCTCGGACTGAGACTCCACTTGAGGGCCACACGTGACTTGGAGGCTATAAGTTCCTACCCCTGCAAGAATGTTACAGTGCTTTCATAATTCATCTTTCTGTATCTTTGAATATTATTTTATACTAATATTAATTTGCCATAATAACCACCCAAAGATGATCTTCACCTTGATTTTTAATATACTCCTCCATTAACAGAGATATGGAGGTATTTATAGACAAGTTAAAAATCATGGTTTTTGCCTCATGCTTGCCTAATTTTCGAGCCTTTCTTATAGTCTTCTTAAATGACATCTTGAGAGAAGGCTGTCTAACTATTTGAGGCTAACCAGGCATGATTTTATCTGAGAGACCAAAATTTTCAATTAACCTGGAAAAAGCAAGTTCATTATGTCAGAGGTTAGCCCATATCTATTCATACTATCTCTCTTTTGATAAATGCTAAGAAAAAATAACAGGAAGCACATTCAAACTAAGACCAGGATTTGAAGCATGGTTTAAATTTATGTTTGAGATCTGTTTGTTTCTAGTTTAGGGAACTTACTGATGAGTTTCTTTTTGCACAATGACAACCTACTTATTAAAAAGTAATTTACATTTTTAGAGCATAGTGATCATGTCCTGAAATCCTATCTACTCGTAAAATCTGTCAGAGATGATTGCTCTGTGATTTTCTCTCCAATATCCACTCTGCGGAACGGAAACTAGATCAGCCAGTCAACAAGCATTTATCAAGTGCTAACTCTGTTCTTGGCATTATACTGAGAAATAGGAATACAAAGAAAGGTGAGAACAGAACTTGCCTTCAAGAAGCTCCAATTCTAATGGGAAAGTCAACTTGAAAATAGCTAGGTACATGCAAGATACGAGCTGATGAGAGGTAGTCTCAAAGGGGAAAGCAATAGCATCTGGGGATCATTAGGGGTGGGAAGAAGAATCAGCAAAGTCTCCCTAGGTAGAGTCTGAGCTGAATCTTGAAGGAATCCAAGAAAATTAAGAGGCAGAGATGAGAATGGAAAACGAATTTGAGAAATGGAGAAAACCAGTGCAAAAGCATGTGGAAGTGAGATATTGTTTCACATGAGAGTAACAGTAAGTATGCCAATGTAGTTATATCATTGAGTGTGTGAAGAGGGGCAAAGTATAAGAAAATTGAAAAGGTCAATAAAGGGTCAAACTAAGAAAAATTTGAATGGCAAGGAAAGGACTTGTCATTTTATCCTGAAAATTACAGGGAGCTACTAGATTTTACTGAAGCGGGGAGTGACATGGTCAGATCTACATTTTAAGGAAATTACTTTAAGAAGAGGATGAATTGGAGTGTGAAGAGACTTCAATCTTGAATGCTAATTAGAATTTTTTTTTTCAAAAGTACAGATAAGAGATAATGAGGATCTGAACTAAGGTAGTGCTTGTATGACTGGAAAAATTAGAGGACATACAAGACATTGCTTTCCTTAATATCGTGTCTGAATATTTCACTCTCAGGCTCAAAAACCTTTGGTGACTCTCTATTGATAAACAATACTTATTTCTTGAGATATAAGGAGTTTTAAAATATAGTTGTGACCAATCTTTTTGATCCTTTAGTGGAGACTTTGGAAGGTGTATTCTTTTGAAATCAGAGAAATTAGGCTCAAATATTATCTCTGACACTAACTCCCTGTGTTATTTTGAACAAGGGCAGTTAAGTGGTGCAGTAGATAGGGCTCTAGGCATGGAGTCAGGAGCACTCATCTTCATGAAGTCAAATCTGAATGCAGACACTTACTAGCTACGTAACCCTGGGCAAGTCACTTCATCTGTTTATCTCAGTTTTCCCATCTGCAAAATGAGCTAGAGAATGAAATGTCAAAGTACTACAGCATCTTTGCCAAAAGAATCCCAAATGCAGTCATCAAGTCAGACACGAATGAATAACAAGACCTTGGGCAAGTCACTTAAACTCTATAGGATTCAGTTAACTCATGTAAAATGAGGGCATTGAACTACATGATCTTTAGTATCCCCTTTTAGCTTTAGCTCAATGATATATGATATCCCACGACCATGTATTCCTGAATGTCATGCCCCATACCCTTTACATAATAGATTTGTTTCTCACTTCTAGATCTCAGAATTCTTGCTTCATTTAAAACTAAGCTCAACCATCTTCTCAATTAATACTTCTTTGATTTCCTGTTATAGTTGTTAAATTTTTTCCCTTCAATCTCCCTTATAGTATTCTATACTATACTACATTATAAAACATGTATAATTAAATTATTTAAGATAAAAAAGCACTTTTTAAAATTTTTATCTCCTTTGTTGACATCTAGTGTGATTTTCTCTACTTTATATTAATATTAACTGATCAGGAAGATGTTGTCAGAAAAGTTCTGGACTCCAGCATTCTAGCACCAGCTCTACCACAGGATAGATTTGGCCAGGTCACCTGAAATCCTTAGGTTATCATTCCTTCCTTTGTAAAATGAGTCATTGAGTGGAAAAGATTGAGTTAAGAAAAAAAGGAAAAATACATTATGTGATAACTTTATTACATATGTAAAAGGAATAGAAAACTATATGTAATAGATTTGCATTTTCATGAGCAATCATCTTTTTTGAAATTCTATTATTTTATGGAAGTGCTTGCATTATTTCATAAGTTAAGAATACTTTTAAATGAAGGCTTTGGCAAAACAAATGAACTACAAGAAAAAAAAATTGAAGAAAGTGAATTTTAAAGTTGCTTCCATATTTGACTTTATACTGTTTTGTGCCCAGCTGGTCTCTTTAACCATAACAAGACACTTCATGTTGTACAAGATGAATTCTTAGGTAATATGTTAATCTTTCTTTCCAATAATTGTAGCAAGAGACACACCCATGTTTTCCTACAAAAATGTCCATTTATTGATTCTGTTGGACTATAGTGAGAAGGTCTGAGTGTATCAACAGAGGGCTAGGTAACTAAGGCTCAGAAAACTGGGCAACTTATTAACTGGTCTTTCCCTCCTTGAAAAGGGCTTGTAATTTTATTGTTGATAAGGTCTGCATATTAACATAGTAGAAAAAGGCCAAGCACACATGTTTTAAAAGATGCATTTAGCCTAAGAATAAAGTAACTTTGGCCATGGATAGAAAGGCTAATTAAAAGGTAGAGAAAGTCTTTCCTTGGAGAAGGAAGAGTACACGTGGAGACCACTGCATACATTGTTAGCTGTGGAAGCTATATAGATTAATTTTATGTAACTGGAAGACTTTGGATAGGGGGACTTCTGGTTCACAGTTGCATTTGTAGAAATGATACTGACATAAATATAAAATGCATTAGTAGCATACTAAAATAAATTTAAAACAATAATAAAATGTGGGAGGGGCCCATAAAGAAATTGTTGTTAAATACAATATAAATTGAGGTTTAGTGCAAGATGTACATTGGCATATGACTAGAAAAGATGAATCTGAAAAAGAATAATATATATAGTTTTAAAAAGTAGGCTGCATAGCAAAAGCTTTAATTAATTAATATTAGAGAACTCACAACAGAAATTATTATTAAGGAAGGTGGAAAGGGGAATTACCAATGATATTAGTTAATATCTGAGTTTCTGAAAAAATTACCTTATTCCATGATGAAAAAAATCCATTTTTATTTGAAAGTAATTTATATTCACAGGAGAATATTTCTTCAAAAATAAAGTACAATATCAATATCACAAATACAAGATCAGACAGGCTAGACAATAATTCTTCTGAATAAAAAAGGTCTGAGATTTTTAGGGGACAGCAAGTTTAATATGATTCAACAGTGATATAGCCATCAAGAAAACTACAGCAATTTTGGGTTGAATTAACAGAAATCTAGCTCCTAGGATTAAAGAGTCAATAGTCGCTGATCTGCCCACCTCTGGAGTACTAGGTGTACTTTGGATGCTGCATTTGAATGGTGATTATAATGAGTTGGAGATTTATCAGAGGAAGGTGAAGAGTCACAAGTACATGCCATAAAAAGATGGGTTGAAAAGCCTGGGATTTTAACCTGGAGAAGAAAATACTTAAGAATAAAGTCATCATTGTGATTTAGTCCTGTCTGACTCTTCATGATCCTTTTGTGGGGAGGAGGATTCTTGTCAAAGATACTGGAGTAGTTTGCCATTTCCTTAAATAGTGAAAGAAATGTAATCATAATCATAGCTATATAGCACTTTACTTATGTCACCAAGCATTTTATATATGTCCATCCTTGCAAACACCCTGGAAGTAAATATTGTTATTGTACTCATTGTACAATTGAGGGAACTGAGTCTGAGAAAGTTTAGTGACTTAACTCAAGGTAACAATTTAAATTAATGTTTTCTCATATATTTATAAAGGCAACATTTATAAATGATTTGTACAACTTAAGTTGCTGTATAAATGCTATTGTATTATCATCTTATATATGCTCATTAATATTCATAAATAAGGAAACTGAAGTACAGAGAGGGATTTCTTTTTATTTGTCCAGGATCACACAGCTAGGAAGAAGAAAAGTCAACCTGTGATTCCTAAGTCAAATGCTTTTCCTACTGTACCATAGTACATTTCTATTAGTAACAACTGCATATAAAGAATAGCTATTACATACATGCATTTTTATACATATGCATACATGTGTGTGCACATATATGGCCTTCCGGGAATACTTAGATCAAATGACATTATTTACTGGCATAACTTTAAACCTTGAACTTAAAAAAGTGATTTGACTGATTCTGTTTGTGAAGCAACTTGGAAAATCCTAAAACAAAAAGTCATTAATGGGATGCCTCATTTTCTTTTCTTTCTTGACATTTTTAGTCAGTATTTTATTTTGTCCTAATTGTATGTAAAAGCAATTTCCCCCAATTGTATGTAAAAGAAATTTCCAATATTTGTTTTTAGAATTTTGAGTTCCAAATTCTCTCCCTCCTTTCATCCCCTCCCCACTGAGAAGGCAAATGATATAAGTTATACATGTTTACACATGTAAAACACATTTCCATAAGTATTTCCATTTTATAAAGTTTTAATTTATTATTAATGGTAATTTGTATCACTAAACAACTAATAAAAAGTTATTGAATAGATTTTCTGATTAGATGAATGGTGATTCCAGAGTCACAGGAATGCTATGGCCTCTTAATCCAACCTGTACTGGAGTGAGATAGAGCAATATATCTGATACCTGGTTAAATAGATTTTACCTGAACTTGTCCAGTATGGGGGAAACCATTACATTGTTAGTTAGTCTATTTTGTTCTGGGCAGCTCTAATTCTTGGGAAGTGTTTTTTCATACATTTTCTTCTTTGTAAATTCCACTTCCTTTTTCTACTTCTGTCCTTTGGGATAAAACAGGTCTTCTTGGACGGTAGCTAGATAGCAAAACAAATAGAATGTTCTTCGTGGAGTTAGGAGAATCTCAGTTTAAATTGTTACCTTGAGTGAAGTCATCTAAACTTTCTCAGACTCAGTTTCCTCAATTGTAAAAACAGTATAATAATAGTGTTTACTTCCAGGGCGGTTGTAAGGATGGACATGTATAAAATGTTTGAGTGCGATATAATTACTGATTATGATTACATTTCTTTCACTTAATCCAATTTGGAAATCCATGTCAGAAAGCTTTGAAAAAATATAAAACATGAGTACTTGTAAATTCATGAAGTTTTAAAGTAGCACTATTGTCAAAATATAGCATTAAGCATGACCTGAATTCAAATCTCATCTCTGTCATTAACTAACTCTGTGATTCTGGGGAGGTCAGTTTCTCTGAGCCTGAAACAATTTCTTAGGACATCCATAAATTCCTTAATTTTTTTTTTAACTTATGGAATGAAACAAGCATTTTCATGACATAGTATAATAAAAAAAACATTTTATGTGAAACTGTGTATCAGCTATGCACCACTTTCTATTCTTTTCAAATATGCAATAAAATAATGTAAATTTCTTTTTCTTTCCTTTGTTTCTTCCATCCCCTATCCCCCATCCTAGAGATGGTTACCATCAGACATAAATAGGTGTATGTACATATGTATATATGTGTGTAATTTTTCTATACATACTTCTATTTATCAATTCTTTCTCTGGATGCAGATAGCTTATTTCCTCATATGTCTTTTATACATAATTTTGTTATAAGAATCAAAATAATTTTTAATTCAAACTCATTCTTAAAACTGTTACTGTATACAATGTTTTCTTGGTTCTGCTCATTTCGTTCCTCATTACTTTGTGCAAGTCTTTCCATGCTTTTCCAAAATCATTGAGCTAATCATTTCTTACAGTCCAGCAGTACTCCATCATAATCATATACCACAACCTGTTCAGTCATTCCCCTGTTGGTTGGCATCCTTACAATTCCCAGCTTTTTGTCACCATGAAGAGAGCTGCTCTAAACACTTTAGAGTACAGACATCCTTTTCCTCTTTCCATAAGACCCTTGGAAAGAGACCAAGTAGTGGTATTGCTGGATCAAAGATTATAGGTAGTTTAATACTTCTTTGGGCATAATCCAAGATTGTACTCCAAAATGGTTGGATCATTTCACAACTCCACCAATGATGATTCAGGGTCTCAGTTTTTCCACATCCTCTCCAATATTTGTTACTCTCTCCTTCTGTCTTTAACCTTGGTGCATGCTCAAGACACATCAGGTACAGAACCAAGGCTTCCAAGTTCCTGAAGTGCTTCTGTAGCACAGGATACTCAAAGTTATTCCAGCAATGGAAGAGGAGCTTCTTGACAATCTTCATCTTGCCCATCTGCTCCAAGTTATCTGTAAGGTTTTCAATAAAGGACTCCTTCAATTTGTCATCAGCATAGAGAAGAAGATGAGCTGAAAGCCTGTAGGGATCACCTGAACTCTCCTGGTACCCAGCTCTTCTTCCAGGGCACCAGGGCCATGAAATATGGAGAGCTGTCTTGGTGGGAGATGTATATGCATAATGCTAGCACCATCAATCACTGAGCAGTGTTGTACTTCCATTAACTAGAGTAACTAGAGATTCCTCTGGGTACATAGAGAAGGCCTTAAGAAATGGTGCTACTTCAGCATAAACAGAGACTTGAAACTAATTAGAATCAAACCACGATCATCAAATCTCTGGAACTCTTCCAGAATCTCTGCCAAGAAAATCCCAAGTAAAGAATTGACATGACAGAAGAAGAAGGAGGAGGAGGAGGAGGAGAAGGAGAAGATGATGATGATGATGAAGAAGAAGAAGGAGCAAAAGGAAAGAAAAAGCAAAGAAAGAAAGAAGGAGGAGGAGCAGAAGAGGAAGCAGAAGATCTCAAAGGTCCTTTTCCAGCTCCAAACCAATGATCCTATTATAAGACTACACAAACACACACACACACACACACACATACACACACTGAAAAAAAACACAAACCATGAATTTGGTGTTCATGTATCCATCATCTTAAAAAGACAGGGTTGAGTCTTTAAGTCAAAGAATCATAGAAAATTTAAAACTCAAAGGTAACTTGAAAGCCATGTAAACCAGTCACCTCATTTTGCAAGGGAGGCAGGCAGAAGCCCAGAGCAATTAAACAATTTGCCCACTGAAGAAACATTTATGAAATGTCTACTCTGTGAAAATATTTGAGAGCTAGGCACAGGGGATGCAAAGTTAGAAAATAGTTTAGTCTCTACTATCACATTTTGCAGTAATGGAATAATAACTATTATTTGACATTTCTGTAATATAGTCTAGCTTAACTGATTCTCACAGCTTTAGGAGGTAAAGGATTTTATTATTTGCATTTCATTGATGAGCAAACTGAGGCAGACAGAAGTGAAGTTTCTTGCCCAGAGTCACACATTTATCTAGTATTCAGACTGGATTTGACCTTATTTCTTTCTGGTTTCAAGGGAAGCAATCTATCCACTACACCATTTAGCTGCCTAATAATTTGCAATTGGAAAAGTGCTTCCCTTACAACAACCCTGTGGGAAGATAATGAAGTTATCTTAAATACATGGTCATGTAGCTTGTGAAGAAAATGTGTTATACAAAAGAGAAATCCAGATAAAGTTTTTTTTTAAATTAAAAGAGAGATCTTTAACATGGTGAAGAAGGGAAGGAGGAAGTAATACAATTTGTTGTAGCAAGAAAAAATACTCACTGGGAGCTAGAAGCACCTGTGTTAAGGTCTATATTTACTCAAAACAACAACAAAGACAAAAGCAAAAAAATTTCTGAGATAGTACAAGCTACGTCCATTTTTTGACCATAATTTTATCTTCTTGAAAAAAGATAAGATTGGTCCGTATAGGTCTGTATCCCAAAGAGATCCTAAAAAAGGGAAAAGGACCCACTTGTAAAAAGACATTTATAGCAGCTCCTTTTGTAGTGGCAAACATTTGGAAATTGAGGAAATATCTGTCAATTGGGAAATGACTGAACAATTGTAATATATGAATGTGACGGGACACTATTTTACTATATGAAATGATGAGCAGATGGATTTCAGAAAATCTCAAAAGACCTACATAAACTGATGCTGAGATTGAAGTGACCAGAATCAGAACATTGCACACAGAAATGTCAACATGGTGTGAAGATCAACTTTAATAGGCTTTGCTTTTCTCAGTGATGCAGGGATCTATGGCAACTCCAAAAGATTCGTGACGGAAAATGCTATTCATGTGCAGAGAAAGAACTATGGAGTCTGAATGCAGATGGAAACTTACTTTTTTCTTTCTTGTCTTTTTTCCCCTTTTGTTCTGATTCTTATTTCACAATATGACTAATGTGGAAATATGTTTAATATGATTGTGTAAGTATGGTTTATATCAGATTGCATGCCATCTTGAGGAGGGGGAGTGGGGAAAATTTAGAACTCAAAATCATATAAAAGTGAATGCTGCAAATTAAAATCAAACAAATAAATTCAATTAAAAATGAAAGGGTTGGACTACACAATTCTTAAGATTCATTCTGAAATTCTAAGAAAATAGATTTGTAAAACTCCTTTGTCCCTTTTTCTCCTTTATCTTGCCCTATTAGTTTCCTGATCTTATACTTTGAATTTTGTCCTGTTGCAGATTCACTTATCCCGAGACTTCTAGTTAGAAACATGCAAAATAAACAATCATTTAGAAATATTCCACAATATAGTAAGAGAAATGGGCAATAGAACAAGATGCACCTAGTGACTATAATTAAACTTACAGTATAGTATTAAAGTGGAGTAGCCTCAAACAGGACATTGAGTGGTGGTTCTAGACATTGCAACATGTATTAACCTCTATGTGCTTCACTTATCTCTGTAGGCGGACTTTTTTGAAAAATGATGTCATGCTACCATCATTGATGCTCTGGAACCAGCTTATAATAAATGACTGTTCATTGTTAACTTGTGAGTGCATTTAGCAACTGCTACATATCAGGACTTGATTTATTGTTTTATTGATTGTCTAGTCTTAAGAAAGTAATAGAGAACCTATTAATAATTCAGATTAAACTTAAGTGTCTTGAGTTTTCCAGAGGAGCCTCTTCATTAAACATTACCAGTATACCCTTGATGACCTAAGCCCCTACTCTGATGAAATCAGAGACCCTTAATAAAAAATTAAAATAGATAGTGTATATATATATATATATATATATATATATATATATATATATATATCTTAAAGCATTCTGTATATAGAAAGTGCTTTAAGATCAGCAATGTGCTTTACAAAGTCACCTCATATGATCCCCTTGCCAACCCTGTGAGGCAGGTACTATTATTTTTCACTTTTTACAGATAAATTAAAACTGAGAGGTTAAAGTGATTTGCCCAGGGTATCACAGCTAAGTAAATGTCTGGTATATGGCGTGTTCAGGGAGGACTATCACCTCTGCTGTGAGAGTTTGCTGAACCCTTTTCAGGGCTGATTATGTTTACTTGCCACCAAACTCTCACCTGTGACTCCACGAAGTTACAGCATACACGGTGGCCACACCCTGTTAAAACGGAATTGGCACATGAGCTAAACCAAGTTGAAGATAACCAAAGGGCCACAAATCTGTAGGTGAATTGGGGAATACCTACCTCAAGCATGTGAAGTCTTCTCTCATTGGAATGGGCATAGGAGAGCAATTTATTCCAAAAGCTATGAAGACATCTGAAGTAGGTGCTATGGAAGGCTTAGAACTTGGTCAGACTTGAAAGAGGTTGGACCAAGATCATGTACTTCATCCTGAGCTATTGCCAATCATCCTGACTTTTTTCCCCACTGAACTTCAATGCTTCTGAAAGAGAGAGTGAGGCTAATGCCTTTACTCACTCTGTATCACTTCAATCTAATCAAAATACAAGTTAGGATATCACTCAGAAGTGATGTCATTGATCTTTGAAAACAAATGAACAACAACCACATGTGTTTGGTGTAAGATTTGAAATCAGGCCTTCCTGACTCCTATCCATTTCACTGTCTAGATGCCATTAACTTATGACATGATTGATGTTCCTAGGTTACATAACTAAGCTATGACTACTTGATGTTTTCCATTAAGGTTTAACTCAAGGTAACAATTTAAACTAATATTTTCTCATATATTTATAAAGGCAACATTTATAAATGATTTGTACAACTTAAGTTGCTGTATAAATGCTATTTTATTATTCAGCAAGTAAGATATATATAAATACAACCAAAGTTAGTCTTATTTTCTTCTGGTAATCATGAAATCTCTTTATAACTAATGTCACCTACTTCTAGTGTGAAATCAAGTCAAAATGCCTCTGCTACATCAAACAATAAGGCTGATACCTGGCCTAAACTTATTATACTATTTTAACAACAGAATTCTAATTCAGCAGATATTTATTACATGACTATCATGTGTAAAGTCCTATCATAGACAATGAGAAAAGAGGGGAAACGAAATAAACATTGACATATCACCTATTTTGTGCTAGGCACTAGACTCAGTGCTTTCCAAATATTATCTCATTTGATCCTAGTAGCAATTCCTCAAGATGGACACTACTATGATCTCCATCTTATTATTGAAGAAACTGAGGCAGACAGAAGTTAAGGGACTTGCCCAGATTCATACAATTAGTAAATGTCTAAGGACATATGTAAAATGAGATTTTCCTAACTCCAGGACTAGTGTTCTATCCACTGCAACACCAGCTACCTGTAACACAAATCAAAAAAATAGAAAGGCAAAGGAAATTGTCTTAACCTTTAAGAAATTTACTTCTTACATGAGGATATCATATGCACCCAGATAAACAGATGAAAAGTAATTTCAGGAGGTAGAGGCACTAACAAATAGAAAAGGAAATAAAAAAGGCAAGATCTTTAGAAGAAGGTCTGAACGGAACTTAAGCAAACTTAGGATTCTAAGAGCCAAAGGTGAGGAGAGGATGTTTAATGAGCATGGAGACCCACCCTGTGAAAATTTGGAGAAGAGAAATTAAATACCAGTCTGAGAAATGGTCTAGTGACACTAGCTTCCTCACAGTTCTTCACAAAGATATTCCAATTCCATTGTATAGACATTTTCACTGCTTATTCCCCATATCTAGAGCATTCTTCCTCCTTATCTGTCTCCTGGTCCCATCAAGCCCCATTTCAAATCTGATGTTCCTTTCCTGATCCATCCCTTGCCCCTTACTGCTAGTACCCTTTATATATTAAATATCTCCATTTTATCCTGTATTTTTGTGTGTGTGTGACAGGCTTGTAGCTAGGAAGTCTCTTCTTCCTGAGTTCAAAACGAGCCTAAGACACTAGTTGTTTTACTATTTGCCTCAGTTTCCTCATCTGCAAAATTAACTAGAGAAGGAAATGGCAAGCCATTCCAGTATCTTTGATAAGAAAACCCCAAATGAGGTTATGAAGGGTCAGACATGACTGAAAAACAACTGAACAAATAGTTTTTATGTCATCTCCCTCATTAAATTTTGAACTTGAGAGCCGGTGCTGTCTTTCTCTTTCTTTGTCTTCTTAGAACTTAGAAACATGCCTGGCATGTAATAAACACTTAAATACTTACTGATTATTTACTTACAATGTGTGGATGGAAATAATATGGAATATACATGGAAAGGTAGATGGACAACAACTGAGGATGACAGTAAGTACCAGCCTGAAAATTTTGCATTTTGTCCTTTGGGCCTATTAAGAATCCTTAGCAGTGGAAGTGACATGGTCAGTCCTATGTTCGTGCTATTTGGAGGGTGGTTTGGGGGAGAGAAGAGACTGGTAACTGGAAGATAAATCACAAGGCTATCCTAAATGAGACTCTGAACTATACAGTTGATATAGAAAGGACCAATGTGAGAGATTTGATGAATGTAGGCTTAACAAGACTAGGCATCTGATGGTTTATGTAGAGAGAAGGAGAGAAAAGAGTCAAGGATAACTCCAAAGTTGCAGATCTGGGTGACTGAACACATGATGACAACCTCAATGAGACTAGACAATCTTGGAGCAACAGGCTAAAATGCATACTTCAGGAAAAATGCACATTTGAGTTAACATTCAGGTCATTATTCAAATCTGTTAACTAACATGGACCTTCAAAAAGTTTCATGTATGAAAGGAGGCAAACCAAAAGGTGACCAGAAAATGAGAAGTGATGTGAATGTTTCAGTTCAAGTTATTCATATTCTCATTTTGTATAGTTAAGGTTAGGTGAATAAATTGGTGAGTGAGAAATGGAACAATTACCTCTTTCCAAGTGGTAGCTGATTTTACCTTTGTTTCTCTTGTCTGGAAATGGCTGTTGCTTTTGACTATATGGATATCTTAAAGGAAGTAAATGAAACCGACCCGTCTGTTCATATTTCAAACCCTATTACAAAATAAAACCCTTATAAAAAGATGTGTTAAATATTTCAATGAGCAGATTATTATTGCAGTGAATTAAATTAACGGATGTGGTAGATCCCTAATCCCCTAGTGGAAAGCCAGTTTTAATTCTGTAATCCCAACTGGATGTGAAAAACACTTAGATGAGCACCATAAACACACATTTTCTATTCTGCTTAGAAACATAATAATGGTTTAGAGACATTTATTAAGAAAACATCAACTCTATTTGCACATTCTTAAAAAGAATTTTAGAAAAAAGGAATTTTAATTTTCATGAGTATAATCTGTTAATATAATTAGAATAGAATACAATTAGGTGCTTTCAGATCTTTCAGTGTTAATTAAAAAGCTAATAACTTGAATAGCTATAAATACTGAATTAGAGGGGCTAATGCTCCAGGCAGTTAATCCTTTATTTGTCATTTACTAAAGACCATTTAACTAGCATGCCATGTTTCATTCAGAATGCATCATTTTCTGACAGAGGTCCCCAACCGGTAGATTGGGTAGAGTTCCAAACCTTACCTGATAAGTTTTTAAGCCAGTGGGCACTGCCAAATCCCATTTTCTATTTCTTAGACAGGTCTCCAGAAAGGAGGGCAATATTGCTGGAAAAGGCACCACCTCTTTTGCTCTAATTAGGGATCTTTAGTGGCAGTAAAATCCTTTCCCTGTCATAGTGAGGGAATGTCAAGGTATAGGACAATTCAAAATAATAACACACACACACACACACATACACACACACATACACACACACACACACAGAGCTGGAGAGATGGACTTCATTGTTTCTTTTTGCTACCTGATTGGGTTGGTTTCAATGTACAGTCCCATTTCAACATTATTTCACATTTACTATGATTCTATATGAAACTTTTTTCTATTTTTGTATGGACTTACACACTTCTCCTCTCCCCTAATAGAATGTAAGTTTCTTGAGAGCAGGTGCTGCTTCTTTTTTCTTAATCCCTCTTTGGTACAGTGCCTAGTATATAACAGGTGTTTAACAAATGATTATTAATTGATCGATTTTTAAGCTTCATTTCACAAATGCTACATTCTAATCAAAGTAGGATACTCAAACATGCTCACAAAAGACTTTCCATCTGCTGCTTCTGTGCATTCGCACAGGCTTCTTAAACCTGGGATGAAGTCTTTTATTTTTACCCATTAACATCTTACAAACTCACCTCATCTTCAGCATACTTCATGAAGCCTGTTTCCAGCCAAAATGGTTTACTCCCTCTACTGATATTCTTGGAGAACTTTAGCTGACTGTGTGTGGTACAATGTGAGGAACTCTGAATTTGGAATCAGGAGACCTGAACTTGAATCCAAGTCTGGATGTTTCCTACCTGTATAAATGAGGTCAAGTTACAACTTCTCTGGGCCTTATTTTCCTCATCTTTCAAGTCAGAGGCCTTGACTAGATGGTATCAGTGGATCTATGATCTTATGTCTTCTTATGGTATAAAATTAGGTTCTGCTTAATATGAATAACAAATCCTGTGAAATATTTGAAACATTTGATTTTATACTACATATTTCCATTGAGCTGAAAACTTTTGCTAACTTTTATGTAATTTTGTCTTTGAATACTATGAATTCAAATTCAAATACATGCAACTACTTCATGGAATTTACTGTTCTCACTAATCTGATACTTTATATTATATGACTTTTAACACCTTTTACTAGAATGTCAGCTCCTTGAGAATAGAGACTATCACCCATTGTACTTTGTGCACAGTAGGTGCTTAATAAATGGCTGACATAAATTAAAATAGCCCTTCTCATAGTCTGATAGAAAAAATATGTGTGAACCACTGACTATGCTAATCTCTTTTCCTCCACATTCTCCCTTAATTCACTCCTACACCTTTCCTTTATTCTTTTTTCCATCTTCCTAAGCATTTGTAGACATGCAGTGACATAAACTGTCTTCTATCAGTGCCTGAATATAAAACAAGAAACTGGTTAACTCTGGAGCTTCATAAAGAAATAAACTCTGCTTGAGAAACAAAAACCATAGTCTCCTTAAGCTGTTAGAACTTTGGTTCTAATAGGGCTCAAAGAGCAAAGTACAGAAATGTTCATGTTATCAATGCAAAGCCAGCCTTCAAGGGAGATTTTTGTTTCACTATCTTACATGCTTTCTCCTAAGGGATATATATTGCATTTCACCAGAAAATGTTTTGAAATGAAGCAAGCATTTTGTGCACATATCCAAAAAAGAGATCAACTGATCAGTCATATTAATGTTTTCACAAGTGAGTGAGAATGTGATTGTTTTGTCAAGAAAATATCAATTTTATTTGAAATTATAATCAAATAGCAACATATTTCCAGGTGCCACAAAGAAAATGGGATTTTAAAGGAGCTAGTATTATAAAGGGAAAAAAAAAGTAAGAACAACAACTGAACATGGAGCTTATATTATCTCTTGCCAAGGAAAATATGCAGCCATGATACCTATGTGGTAATTTCAACCCACAATGATTTACCTTCAGGAAATCATTAACTCTTCCTAGCATTTTAGAATAGCGACATAATGATGGGGCTTCTAAAAAGCAGGGGTAGTAAGCAATGATTGCTATAGTGTCCTCAAAAATTGTCTAGTATTTCTCAAAGTTGTATTGAATTTGAAGGATGTATCAGTGGTAATGAATTGTGTTTTCTACATGCGCAAAGCAATGTAGACAGTGTGAGCTATGGTTTATTATCTTGCATTATGTGTGAGAAGATTTTGCAAATAGGTACTCAAATGCAAAGGGAAAACAAAATACATTTAGCAGCTTAAGGTGCTAAAAAAAGTAATTTCTTTTCTCAATTGATATACAACATTTAGTTGATATGATATACAATTGATATACAACATTTAGTAATAATTTGGGAATTTTTCAAAGAGCTTGTTTAGGGAAATTCTTGTAGCTATTCTGGAAAAAAATGTTATTTGTGAATTACTGATGATGTCATTGTAGCTTTGGCTTGCTCTTGTGGGCACTCTATGCAGAAGAACCAAAAAGGAGAAATTACGTTCTATAGGTCTTGTTTGCGGAACTTTCGACCTGGAGGCCACATGTAACGCTTTAGGTCCTCAAGCCCAGGCCTTTGACTGAATTCAAATTTCAAAAAACAAATCCTCTTAATAAAAGGATTTGTTCTGTAAAACTTGGACTTAGCCATAAGGCAGTACCTAAGGACCTAAAAGGCCATAGGATGCCCACCTCTGCTATAATTGATTCATAACTGCAAAGAACTGGTTGCTTGAGTAGAAATTCTACAAAAATAAATAAATAAAACTTGGGGTGAGGAGAGGGATCATTCTATCCTACAGCATGTGATAGAAAAGAAATCTAGCAATAGTCTGACATGCACCCTAAATTTGGGGAAATCAGATTTCAAAATGTATAAAGGAAAAGTAGGTAGACATTGACTAGTATGATACAGGGGAAGCTAGATCATGAAAGTTAAGAAGTGCCCAAGGATAAAATACCAAAAGTACAAAGGAAAACAATTCTAGTGTAGAGGGAAAATAGAAGCAATGGATACACACTAAAGCAGACTGTTTAAACCTAGGATCCATGAACCTACAAGAAGTCCATCTAAGTGGTATATGGATAACTATATTTTGAAGGGTCTAAGACCTTGGATTGGCAAAAATACCCTTTCATTTCAGTATCTCCTATATATTCTATGCACTATATTTTCTGCATTTAAAAATTTAATTTTTGAGATTGATGCATAATCTTAACCATACCATTAAAGGGATCCATTACATACATACATACACACATACATACATACACATTTAAAATCTCAGTATTAAAATTTAAGTAGCAAAATAGAAAAACATGTAGGATTCTATGATAATGGAATCACAAGTAATTTAAAATTTGATTTTTCTATTGATTGATTGATTTTTATTTATTTGTTTAGGCTGCCTTCAAAGTGGAAAATACTCCCTTCCTTTCCATTGGTGTTGGGTTTCATTATTCCCTTAAACTTAAATGAAGCTGGAACCCTGATCAGCAAATATAGACAACAAAGTTGTAATACTAGAAGACTGGCACCTTAAGCTGCTAAATCTTTTGTACCATATGAAGTGATGCTAATCAGTTACAAGAAATGTAATGAAAGCTCATGCAATGCATTTAACAAGCATTATGGCAGTGATATTTTTCATACACACACTGCCAGAGAAACCAGCATGGTACTAAACCTCATGGTACTATTTTTTTTTTCTTATACAACCTTGATCCCTTGCCATGCAATATGTAATTTATGTTGAAATGAGTGTAAGCTGAACTAATGTGCATGTTCTTTGTGTTTCTGGCAGACTGAAACCACTTCTCATCCAAACTCTCTCGGATCTAGCCAATTTTCTGAAGTCTTCAAAAGAATCTTTACTTTTGGCCTAAGACTCAGCTTGAGAATTTTCAAACCCAGAGGAGGTTTTGTTTACAAAATCAGAAGAGAGAAGGATCAAAATGCAGGCAAGAACAGAGGAGGTGATACAACCTAAGCCACTCTTGGGTTCATATTCCAAACTTCAGAATGAGAGCCAGCTCAAAACTGTGAGAAGGTTAATTTTCTTCCACATGAAGTGAAACATTTCTCCAGCTAGAGAAAAAAGCACTTCGAGTATCAATATTCATCAATAATCTATGCTGAGAATCCAGCCCTAATTGGGTGAATATTTACATATAATTTAGCTATAAGCGAGGAAAGGATGTCTAAATCCATGGAGGAAATATTCCACTCAGTATAAGTATTATACAGAGAATATTATGATGTCATAGGCCATCTCCAAACGACTTGTATTTGGGGGAGGGGAATAAAAACAGAAGGGCTTACTATATAGGTCTTGTATCATTTCTTTTAAATCGGGGGAGGGTGAATAATCTGCTCCTAACAGTTCCAAAAGTTGAGAAAAACCAGTATATTTTTCTTGAATTATGTTTTCTAATCCTTTCAGAGTGTGTGACATCATATTGTCTTCTATTTCCTTTATTCCATGAAACTTACTACTGCAGTTTTCAAGCCTCAAACATAGGGAAGCTGCAAAGCTTAGAAAAGATACTTTATGCAGGAGACTTGGATTCAAGTTCTGGTTTTAAAATGTATTAGCTAAGTGAGCTAACGTCTCTAAGCCTCAGCCTCCTTTTCTACAACATGAGAATTATTCGGTAATTGTATTATCTACCTATTAGAGGTTTTGCAATAATTAAGTAAAATAATGGGAAAAACTAATTTGTACCTGAGGAATTATATTAAGTAACAGCTATTCTAATACCTTTCTCAAAAAGTGTGTGACTCTCATTTATCCCCTGAAAGTCATTCAGTTTAATAATAGTTGTAGTTCCAAAAGCTAATATAGAATCTAATGAAGTCAGCAAGCATTTATTAACTGTTTATTATGTACCAGTTATTGTGGTGAGCTCTAGGAATATAAATAAAAACCAAAAGAAGGACATCCCTTTTTCTTGAGAATCTTACAGTAAAATGAAAGAAGAAAGGAAAGAAAGTTGTAATGAAAGTGGAAATGGAAAATGAAGATATCCAGAACAGGGGCACTATAGAGAAAAGGAGGAAAGTCAGGATTACATGCAGAGTAAAATGGACATAGGTGGCCAGGGAACCCTTCAGAAGGAGATTCTAGAAGGAGCCAGCCAATCAGAGGAAGTAAGTAGGGTACTTCTAGTGTGTGAAATTAAGGTCTGGAGCGAGCTTCTAGGGTTAAGAGGTTGTTGTGGCATTTTAGAGAAAATTTGGTTGGAGAATCAAGACTATAGAGACTGGAAATAAATGGAAAGTATATAAATCATCTTGGAACTAAGGTAACCAGACCTTATGATAAAGATCAACACAGTTTAAAATTGAGGAAAAAATTTCAAGTGGGAAAGACAGACTTACATTCTCATGTGAGAATGCTATCTGGATAGTTACAGAGTAGATATGTGTATGAGTGTGTATGTGTGTATATATGAATATATATATATATGTATACATGTGTATATATTTGTATATGCATATATATTATATGAACATGATTGTTTACATGCTATATCTCTGCTTTAGAATTGGTGCTCTCTGAGGGCAGGGAATATACTGTTTTTTAACTTTGTGTCCTCAATGCTTATCATAAAACTTGATAGATACTAAGCTCTTAATAAACTCTTGTTTATTTAACCTAACAAATAGGGAATATTGACCTCATTATCAGGCCACATTCTAGGCATTTCATATTTTAGGATCTGAACTTTGCTATAATTTATACACATACATACATATACACACATACATACATATAGACATATACATATGTATATTATGCACATGTATGCATGTGTGAACTATATATATGAATATATTAGATATGTTTATGTAATATATAATATATAATACCATATGTTATTATATAATTCATAATAAACATTAAATAAATAAATGATACATAAATAAATGATAATAAATAATAATTATTATGTAATATATACAATATACCATTTATATGTACACATATGTATATACACATACACACACCTACACATACATACACATATAGCTATATAAGTGCATATGTATATATTTTGTGATAAGTAGGAAAGGTAAGAGATCAGGTTGCTTCCCCAAAGTGATAGCTAATAAATATTGGAGGTAGGATTAAAACCCAGGTTTTGCTGACTTCAAGTCCTGTCATCTATTCACTGGGCCATTTTGCTGATTATTTTAGCATTTTGTGGATTGAGAAACTGAGAGAGAGGTTCAGTGACATCTCCATGGTTACACAACTAAAAAATATCCAAAGCAAGGTTTGAAAAATTCCTTGGGACAGACCAATTAATCAATCAACAATTATTTAGCCACCTACTATATGCAAGACTCTGAGCTAGTGTAAAAAAGAAACTAGGAAGCCTTCCTGGGCAAAGATGACAACCTTTATTAAGAGAAACCAAGGTGGGGTCCACAGTCTACTCAGTATGGTCTGAGACCCTGAGCTACAAAATCCACAGTTATTTATAGGTCTCTTGTTTCACATATCGTGCAACAAAGTCTTCTAGAAGCTGATTCACAAAAAAAAATTTAATTCTTCAGGTGATTAAATTCTAACTTTATGGTGTCCTGCCTTTGTTCTTTTCCAAGATGTCTCAAATAGTCTTTTACATGGCTGTCTTACTTCAATCATGTTAATATAAAGATCGGTATATAGATAAACTTTTTATGGTCACATACTTAAGTGTACATACCTTATAATGTTTTAGTAACACTCATAAAATTAACTAATACAGTTTGGTTGCACACAGCTGTTTTTACCTGGGTCTCTGCTCTTACTGTAAATTATATAGTTATAAAAGAGAGTAGGAACTGTCTATTGCTCCTTTTGCATCCCCAGAGTTTAGCATCATGCGTGGCAAATAGTAGGTGTTTATAAATACTTGTTGATCTAAAAAAGAGGACACAATTATAGAATTTTGGAATTGGAAAGGAGCTCTGAACATCCATGACAAACCATAAATGACTCCAATGTCCAACACATCCCTTTATCCATTATAACATGTCGTTTCTTCTTCTTTGCAGTCAGAATATTCAGAACAACATGGCCTTCTGAATGTCCATTACCCCAAAAGTGTTTATTTATAAATAATTCTGGGAAATATAAATTATGTAAATGGAAACCATGTTGTATAAGAGAAAATTAGGACAACAAGAAACTCCCACCAAGTGTCCACTAGCTTTTTAGTCCAGTCTAACATCCATAAGTGAAAATTATAATTATTGAAGCAGTGTTTATCAATTCATTATAACACCTTACTCTTATTGTACTAGCTCAAATATACCTTCTGCTTTTAAATGGCTTTGATAATTATAATTTGCTTTTAAAAAATATTAATAAGAGAGGGGACTTTTCTTCAGTGCTACCACTACCATTTCAATATTATATAAGAAACCACAAGACGTTTTCTCCTTTTAAATTTTATGCTATGCCCAACTGTCAGTTATTTTAAAAACTAGCAATATCTGTGTTCTCCTTTCTTAAGTTTTCCCCAAAAACTTGCCATTTTTCTCTCCGATATTCTGTTGTCTGGGACTAAATGGTTTTGAAAGAGAATGAGCACATTTAATAGGTGTGCTTAAAGTAGACATTTTATTGCATTTATCAAACCAAAAAATCAGTTTACCAGTAAATGTAATGAGGCTTACAGATTAAAGTCATTAAACAATCTCACAAAGAAAATCTAAGTCTATGACTGTAGTGAATTGTGTGTCTGGTAATCTGTGATTTAGGAGATGATTGATCTTTCCTAGACATTTCCCATTATTAAGATTACTATGATATAAACCTGTACTATACTAGGGAAGTGAAAGATCAACCCCTAGAGTGAACTCACATATCCAGATTGAACCTTATTCAACTATATGATCTAGCTGATAGAATTCCAAGATGAATTCAACATATGGCAAGAACATAGATCTTGATATGTTCTCGTTTCATCTTCCTTACAAAAGGGCCATGTTTTCTCAAGACAGCCTATGCTGACATCAAATACTAATGGAAGAGGTCTATCTACCAAAGAAGGCAAACAGTGCAGGTTTCGTTCAAACCCATGCTTTGGGATTTGGGGGTCTTAAAGTTACAGGATAGACACTTAAACAGGGAGGAATATAAATTTTTCTAACTCACTGTTGTCTTTAAAAGTTTATCATATACTTCATATGTTGTGTGTTCCTCTCATTTAGATGATCTCACAGGTGGCTATAATCTTAACCTATTAGGATGACATAGACATACAAAAAGGTCAATTTATGTTTATATGTGTGCATTTGCATTTATACATATATATGCATTGACCCAGTAATATAGTTGTTGTTGTTCTTGTGTCTATGTGTATCCTTGCAATGGGAACACTAATAGTTCTTATAGTAGTCATTATATTATATCTATTAAACAAAATTTTTATTTACCAGCAAATGAAATGAGGCTTTTAGAATGAACTAATTATGTAAGATCACAAAAATATCTAAATCTCTGGCTATAAGGAATTGTGGGACTGATAACATTACAATCATAGCATACCTATATTGTATAATTGGATAAATATAAAGGAATGCATATGTGTGTTAATATACATGTAGATACATATTCTATACCCAAACATAGGGTGCTTAAATAGCAAATGGTGTTCATGAAATCCTGTCATTAGAAGCATCTTCTATATTATACATGCTCTGTATGACTGTTTAATCACACCATTTCACTAGCATGATTTCTCATTATTTACCAAGCAATTGAAAATACATTGGCAGGCATACTTTGTGAAGAGCAAATGACTTTATCAGTACAGTCATAACACTTAAATGGTACTTGCAACATCTCCAGAGTCCTCTTCTGTCATCTTCACTTAAGTAAAGTCTTCATTGATATCAGTCTGAAAGCCAACAGAACAGAAAGACTGAAGCAACTTGAAGTGAGCGGAACTTTTGCTTCAGCCAAGCCAAAACATTTTTTTAAAAATTCTCTTTCTCAGCATGTAGTGAATTCTCTGCCAACATCACTGGGAACTGGGATAGAAACAGAATGCTATTTAGTAAAAGTAAGAGAACAAGATATTCCCAGGATCTCTTTGTCCTCCCACATTAATTAGTTAAAAGTCTGGTCAAACAGATGGATATATATATCAAGTCCTTGAAGCCTACTCTTTCTCTATGTGACCCTCCAAAAATTTTACAGTTGATATAATAAAAATCAGCATGTGTAAAAAGTAAACAAATTATCTTCTTGCATTGTAGTCTAAACAATGCAATTTCCCTTCTGTATTCTTTTGCCTCTAGTTGTGTGCTAATTATCAAATATTTACCCAGTGTCCCAGTTTTTGTGGTTGGCCATTATTATTTTTTTCATACAAAGACACTTAAATATAGCCATTGTCCCATATTTTAGGCTTGCTCTATGGATGTGAAAAGAGGAACATGACTTTCAGAAGTGGTAAAATATTTGTTAGAGAATGGCATTAATTTTGGCAAAGAAACCACCTTCCATCCTAGCCCAAACATGATGTATTTAACAAGTCTGTCATGTCTCATATAGACTCCTTTTTATATGCGAAAGGGATGAGTGGTTACATCTGGTATTTAATGCTTCTTATTTAATAATTCTTTTAGCAGTCCATGCAATATCATGACTGACTGAAGGGTAAAACTCCTATTCAATCAGATGTTTACATCCAAACTTGAAAAGGAATTTCAAATGAGTAAATGAGTAAATTTAAATATAAGAGTAAAAACACTCTTCCTTCCCCCACCCCATGTCTGTCTATCATGCATACCCCACAAATAGCATAAGATGGTTATTCAGATATTATATAGACCAACAGTTTTTAACCGAAGGATCTATAGATGTTTTGTTTTTACTGTCTATTTGATGCTAGTATTTGATTTGATATTTGTATTTCAACATAATTACTTTTCTGTTTTTGATTACTTTCATTTATATACTTAAAATATTTTTCTGAGGGTTCCACAGTCTTTACCACACTGCCAAGAGCACTCGTAAAATAGCACAAAATGGTTTAAAACTCTTTGTTAGAGATATTGCCTAACTTTGAATATCATAGATTTAGACCTAGAAGGGTTCTTATAAGTCATTTAATTAAATCCCCCGTTTTATGAAGAAGGAATTGAGTCCCAGAGAGGTTGAAGTCAATCAACACGCATTTATTAAGAGCTTACTTTACACCAGCCACTGTGCTCAATGTTGGGGAGAAAAGGAAAGAAGCAGAAGAAAAAAACAACTGTCTTCAAGGAGTTTATATTCTATTGATTAAGTAACATGACTAAGGCTCCACAGATAATAACTGCCAAAGAGTAGATCTGAAGACCTCAGTTTCCAAATCCAAGTCTCTTTCCTCTGCTTACTTCCTATTTTGTGATAAGAATATGAATGTTTTAGGAACCCAGTAAATGGATGTTATACCGACAGGCAAGATAGCATACTCTAGCAATAGTTGTAACAGCACCTGCAGAGATCACACTAAGGCATATGATAGTACTGAGAGTCAATAGCCTTGGAAGAATTTTCATGATAGAAACCAGTCAATGGGCACAAACAACCTCCCCATTCCCAGAATCCTAATGACTCTAAAATGCCTTCTTATATTATTTATCTCTGAGATAAAATAATATAACTTCTAGACTGACTTGGATGTTTCTAAATGCTCTTGAATTAATAGTCTTAAGGATTGAATTCCTCAAAAATCATTCAATTATTCATGTCCTTAGAAAATGGAAGAATTGGACAGAAACTTAAAAAAGAGTATCTCAAATCATATGGTTACCTTACATGACTAAAGGGAAAGTTACTTGTTCAGATATTTTCCAGTCAATCACAGTGTCTAATACATTTGCTTAACAGATGCTTGTTGACTTGCTAGACTCTGGGATACAAGAACAAAAGTGGAACTCTCTTGTCCTCAAGAAGATGATGTTGTAATATAATTTGGTGATATAAATGAAATATATATGAAATAGTAGAGGTGGGGGATCAGCACTCACAGATGGGGGACAAGGAAGTCTTCTGGTACTTACAGTGTATTTTGAAGGAAGATAGGGATCCACAGTGAACACATTCCAGGTGTGGGTATGGGGGGGCAGTCAGTGCAAAGTCACAGACAGGAATAGGAAAAACAATGTAATGGATAAACAAGGGAATGCAATAATCATATATTAGAAAAAATGATGCAAGATACAATTTTAAGTTTAATCTACACCATTAACATTTACTCCATCACTTTATTGAGTTTAGACAATCAAAATGTACATTTAACAATAAGTTCTTACAAGTCAATTTCAGCTTCCTCCAGCATATTCTTAGTGTGTAAGGATGTAGGTAGTGCAGTGGATAGAGTGCTGGGCCTGGGATCAAAAAAACTTGAGTTCAAATTCAGCCTCAGACACTTACTAGCTGCATGACTTTAGGTAAGTCACCTAACCCTGTTTGCCTCAGTTTCTTCATCTGTACAAATGAACTTGAGAAGGAATTGGCAAAGCAATCCAGGATCTTTGTCAAGAAAATCCTCAGATGGGTCACAAAGAGTCAGACATGACTGAAACAACTAAACAACAAACAACATAAAGGAACGATAGGAAAGATGGTATATATGTTTGGACCATAGTTTCTGCGTAGGGGAGCAATGTGTAATAAGGTTAGAATGAACAGTTTATGAAGGGCTAGAAAACACATACAGAAGTTTAATCCCAGAGAGATTCGAATATATGGCAGAGGGGAGTGACAAGATCATTACACTCAATTTCCCCCCTTTTAATCCTCTGTTCCTTTTAATTGCTACAAAGTTATTAAAAGTCTATTATTTCTTTCTGTGATTATTTCATACTAAATAATTGTACTTTATAAAAAGGTTATCCCGTATGTAAATTCTGAATAAAGGATCCATAAAAAGAAAAGAACATAACATTTTTCTCAGCAAGATTCTAGATGAATACAAAAGACTACTTCCTAACTATGAGGCTATAACTACACATGTGTAATTACTGTGATCTGACTAAAGGAACATGGGACCTCTCCCATCCCACTTTGTTTCGTACCTTTATAGTACACTTAACAGAAATTACTGCCTAATAAAATTATTTGTGTCTCACCAGTCTCTTAAGTTCCACTAGAATTCTCCTTGGATGAGTGGTCAGCACTCTAATCATGATATATCTAAAATCAATTTCATTTTCTTACTCCCAATATCAATACCTTCTCAGAACTTCCCTTCTTCTACCAAGGATTCCATGACCCTTCTAGTGACCCAAGTCTGTAATCCTCGATTTATATCTTCCTCTTCTTTATCACTTCCTACCTGCATCCCCAACACACACACACACACACACACACACCAAATCTGATCAGGTGTAAAGTCTCGAAGTCTACTTTCGCAACCTCTCAATCACCCCTTCTATCCATTCACAGAGACAATACCTGGTCCAGGAATATACCACATCTCACCAGAACTGGAGCAATTGCTTCCTGATTGATCTGTTACATTTCAGCTTTCTCTCTCTTCAATCCATCCTTTATAGACCTGCCAAAACAATTTTATTAATGAATAGATATGATCATTCTACTATCCTACTTAAAATCTTCAGCAGTAGCATTATTGCATAGTTTTATTGAATTTTAATATTTTCAAAGCCATGTATATAAAATATTAGATTTAATACTCATAATAACTATTTGAGATAAATGTCAAAATTACATCTATTTTGCAGTGGGGAAAATTAAAGCTGTGATAGGTTAAATGCCTTGAACAGGATCACACAGTGAATAAGCATCTGAGGCAGAATTAAAGCTCAGAGCTTCCTGACACTATTTTCACTATCACTTTCCCTTTCAACTACAGACTTATTAAAGTCCATTGCATCCTGACTCTAGTCTACATTTCTAGACTTATTTCCTATTATTCTCCCTGTACAGTCCAAATGATGGACTTATTTGTTGTTCCCAATTCTTAAAATTCTATCCTCCACCTCCATGTTCATTGGCTATTCTCCACGCTAAAGACATACTTCCCTCTTCACCTTAGAATTATTAGCTTCCTTCAAGACTCAATTTAAATGACACCTCTTATGGAAAACCTTGTTTTCCTTTTGACTTTTATGCTAGGATGATTCCTAACACAGAGGGGATACTTAATACTGCTTACTCATTTTATTATGATGGCTAATTTTAGTGCTCCTTTCTTCATCACATTATTGTGTACTTTACTTCATTTCTTCAATAGGCATTTTTATCCCTGTAATAGATAAGCTACTTTATTGGGACTGTTTTTGCTTATTCTGTCTGTTTTCTTACCACCTATTTGTTGTATATAAATCCTTGTTGAATGAATGAACAAGGGCAAAGACTGTGTTTTCATTAAACTGTGTCTTTTCTCCATTATCTATTGTGCACACTGCTGACAATAAATGCTTGTTGAATTTTTAAGTGTATAAATGAATAAAGTGGGGTGTAAACAAGCCCCATCATGCTTCCCCATTTGTTGAATAAACATGACAAAAACAGTATCACTGGAAGCATCCATAAAACACACTCAAAAAAACTCATTAAAATTGCTGTGAGTTGACCTAGCCATATTTATGCACTTTATAAGCAAACGTTGACCATTACTGTATTTATAGGAATCATGTACAAATTGCCAATTAATCAATGCCCCTTAATATGCTAAGAAAATATGGCTTGAAATTAATGTAGTTGTCATAGTAACAAGCTTTGACTATGGAATGTAAGAGCATCATTTGGATTCCACTGCCTTTGTTAAGTCTGGTACATGAATAAATGCTGAAATGTCAGAAATCAGAAACTTTAGTTACTATGGCAAAATGTCATTTACATAATGTAAGTTACTATTATTATTTTTCAATAGACATAAGGTTAGCAAGATGTGACAATGATTGTATAGAGAACTTTGTTTTAGAAACTGGAAAGGTTTAAGGCCTTTCCTTCAAAGACATCTAGAGAAATATCCTGAACACTTCCAAAGAACAACATCAGCTCCCAGTTCTTTCTATGTACCAGGAAAACCCAGACCCTTTCCTCAAACACTCACCCCACTCTCAACCCTGAGGAGTGATCAAACAAGCAGAACAGCTGCTGGGTGTCGATTTAGGATGATGCTCAAAGGCTGTTTATTTGATGCATCTCTCCTGGGAGATGAGTACTTAAAATGAGATGAGGAATCATATTCCATCTCTTAAAGTAACCTTGACAGGCTGCAAACTGGGACTATACCTGTAACTATTCAATGCAAATTACTGACCTCATTTTCTGAAGGGAAAAAGGTATAACTATTCTACCATCAAAAAAATACACCACCTGAGGAGGTTTGGAGACAGAAAGCAATTTTAAATAAACAACTTATATCATTTGGTTATGTCTAGTACAAACACCCTTAGTATCTAAAGAACCTTAGCAAGCATCTTTAAGCTCGTTATAAACAGGGATCACATCTAATACTTTTAAAACATGCAATAGCCTTTATCTTTTAAAAATGTCTAAACTATAATAGTTATGGATAAAGAGTAAATACTGATTAAATACGGTATTTTTCTATTCTTCCTGATTTAAAGTTATTTCTCTTTTGCAAAAGTTATATTTCCCCTGCCCACCAAGGTCCATTAACTAATTTGATGTCTTGTGGGGCAGAATAAGCCCCTTAATCTCTCCAGTCCTCAGTTTCCTTATTTCTTAAATCAAAAGGTTAGAACAGATGATCTCATATGTCTCTTGCTATTCTAAAATTCTATTCCATGAAACAGTTTCTTTGTCATTACCGATCCTGAGTCATTTTCCCAGGGATAAATGCTTATCAAATCACAAAAAAAAATGTTAGGGTATTCAACTCATTCTAACTCCTGTCAATTTTTCTTTTAGCCTCAGTAAGCAATTTCTCTTCAATTCAATAGATTCTACTTTTTATTCATGTATTTAATATGCATCTATTCTGTAAATACTGTATTAACAAAGTTCATACTATTTACAAGGAAGTATTATAAGAACTGTAGTGATTCTTTTCTAATTACCACGTTTAGGTTTTCTCTCCTGACTGTATTTACAGAGATGGGTGGGGGGGTGGGAGAGAGTGGGCAAGGGTGTCAGAAACTTCCCATGTGGAAACTCTCATGGATATAGGTGAAAAACTAGCCTGTAACTCACATATAATTATGTATGCAAACAAATATGTATTAAAGCAAAAATCATTCCAAAGAGATAAGTAGTCAGAGAATACGAATAAACATTCTCAGAAGAAAGTAAGCAAAATCAAGTAAACAATATACATAATGAATACAACTTCATAAATGAGAAGAATAACTGCCACAAAATAATACAAAGTAATTTTACAGGGAAGGGCAGTAAACACTGGGAAGATCAGGATAGGTCTCAAATAGGAGTTGAGTCTTGATGGAATCTATACATTGGATGATGTTCAGGTAATGAGGGAATGTGTGCTAAGCATGGGAGATAGCTAGGGCAAATGGGGAACCTGGAAATGGAATATCACGTCTAGTGAACAAAATGTAAGATAGTTTTACTGACTTAGTACTTAGCACAGTGCGTAGCACACAGTGGCGGCTTAGTAAATGTTTATTCATTGAGAGATTTAATTTGAATAAATGGATAATACCCCTGGAAAAGGAGGTTGTAACCAAATTCTAATGGGTTTGAAATATTAACCCCAGAGATTCATATTTTTTTTTTCCCTAGAGAAAACAGGAGGCATCTTGGCCAAAATAGTGATATAAATACTTTAGGGACATTCATGGAGGTTGAAATCTGTCTTGGTAGATATTTTCTAGGGGGAAATGTCATAGATTCTTCCTTTTTCCCCAACTGTGATTGTCCACAAGGTTTTCAAAATATTTTTGGAGAATAAAGACAGAAGATAGAACTTTTGACAGCCATCTGGTGAATCCTTTAAGTTTACTGTTTCATATTTTGCAGTTACAACCTCTGGACACAATTATCACTCATGACTTCAGAATTTAAAATTAAAGTACACAATAATTGTTTACAGTATTTTATGGGGTTTTGTATGTGATAGAAACTTGGGCAATGGGAAGAAATGAGAGGGAAACCATTTCATTGTACTTGCACTTTTCATAGGGTTGAGACTACAATCCCAGGAAATTCTGTCCTTTCCCATCTTTATCTTCTGTCTTTCTTATTTTTATTCAGAGCTCAGCTAAGATACCACTGATTAAGATAAGCCTTTTCCAGTTAGCCTTAATTCTAGACCATGTGTGGAGAGGCTGAGACCAGGAGACATATGGCCCTCTAGGCCCTCAAGTGTAGTGTAATCAGTCAAAGGGCTGCTCTTGATGACCTAGAGGGCCACATGTTGTCTCAAGAGTGAAAGTTTCCCATCTCTGTACACAGACACTTCTCTTTTTTTGGAAAATGTATGCTGTCTATAGTTTATATATAGTTGGTTGCATGTCATCTCTCACATTATAGTGTCAGACCAGAGACTCTCCTTTGTCTTTTTTTTTTTTTAGCATGCCAGACATAGCACAGTGACCAGCACACACTGGGCACTTAACTGACTTGTTAGTCTGTGGCATTTATGAGGAGTAAAACTAACTGAAGCCTACCTCCAAGTCCACTCAGAACCATGGGAAAATAAAGTCACCTTTGCCGCCGCAGAGATAACTTCCCTCTCCCTCTCTGAAAAATCTCTGAAGGTGAGGGTCCACCTGCACGCTGGGGCTTCAGGTATAGTCATAGCTCTGGACAGACTGGACTGGGAGGCGTCAACAGCAGATTATTGAGTACGCATTCCATGCTTCCTGTCCAAGTACTGGGGCAGCCCTGAACTCTAGGGCTCCCTTCAGCTCTAATTAGACATTGAGCTCTGGATATTTCTCTGAGGGCTTGGGGGGAAGCAAATCTTGACATCTGAGTCTCCCCGCCCTCATTGTGACGCCAGCTGCTGCACGCGTGGCCAGATCTGTGCCCTGTTCCCCCATTCACACAGCAGCGCCCTCCTAAAAGGGCTCTCCAGCTCTTTGGCGCTGTGTCTTTGCACCTCTGAATGACTCGGTCCTGCCTATCACACTTCTAGCACACCTGCTGCGGCAGTTCGACCCTGGATCCAAGTCTTTCCAGCATCCACCACGGCTAGCCAGTTCTCTTTCCACGTTTCACCTAGCTCCCTCTCTCTGAAACTCATGAATCCACACAATGGATCCATTCACACAGGCATCTCCTTAAACATCAGGAGGAGTGACGGGAGGATCCACTCAGCAGTCGTCGCTTCCATCAACAACAACAGCGTGACAGTGGAGTGGGTCGAGAAGGGCATCAACAAAGGCAAGAAGGTCGATCTAGCCACGGTGTTCCTGCTGAACCCGGGACTGGCCCCTCCAGAATACCTGGAGTCGACTAGAATCCCATCGCAGCTGCCGTTGTCGGTGCTCTATTCAACCAAGGGCGACAAGAGCTTGACAAACCAGTGGGTGGTGCACCCACAGAAGAGAGAGACGGCTACAGGGGACAATGTAGTGACCTTCAGTGAGCCTATCCTGGTGAAGCAGAGAAAGTCACACTGCCTACGGGAGATTGAGAAACTACAGAAGCAACGGGAGAAGAGGAGGCAGCAGTTACTGGAATTTCAGGCCAAGAAAGCCCTAAATGCCCATGCAGTAAGCCCCAACTATGAAGTAATGTGTATGATTCAAGAGTACCGTAGGCAGATGGACCACTCCAAAATGCTTAGCTCTGAAACCACGGATGACCACCGAATCTGTGTCTGTGTTCGCAAGAGGCCACTCAATGAGCAAGAGACTTTGTTGAAAGACGTGGATATCATTACCATCCCCACAAGGAACGTGGTCATAGTGCATGAGTCTAAGCAGAAGGTAGATCTAACCCGCTACCTTGAACACCACACCTTTCGGTTTGACCATGCTTTCGATGACACTGTCTCCAATGAGTTTGTGTACCGATTCACTGCCCAGCCACTGGTGGAGAACATCTTCCACAAGGGTATGGCTACTTGTTTTGCCTATGGTCAGACGGGCAGTGGGAAAACCCACACTATGGGAGGGAATATTTCTGGCAGAAACCAAGACTATTCCAAAGGCATCTATGCTTTAGTGGCTGAGGATGTCTTCTTAATGCTTAAGAAACCCACTTATGAGAAGATGGACCTGAAAGTCTATGGGACATTTTTTGAGATTTATGGGGGAAAAGTCTATGATTTACTGAACTGGAAGAAGAAGCTCAAGGTCCTTGAGGATGCCAAGCAACAAATTCAGGTTTTGGGACTGAAGGAACAGGAAGTGTTCTGTGTAGAAGATGTGTCCAACCTCATTGAGCTAGGCAGCAGCTATCGAACTTCAGGCCAGACGTCTGTCAATGCCCACTCTTCTCGGAGTCATGCAGTGTTTCAGATCATCCTTAAGAGGAGAGGGAAACTACATGGGAAATTTTCCCTCATTGACCTAGCTGGGAATGAAAGGGGAGCAGACACCTGCAGAACCAGCAGGCAGAGGCAGCTAGAAGGGGCAGAGATAAACAAAAGTCTCTTGGCACTCAAGGAGTGTATAAGGGCATTGGGACAAAATAAGTCTCATACCCCATTCAGAGCCAGTAAACTGACACAGGTACTTAGGGACTCATTTATAGGCCAGAACTCCTCCACTTGTATGATTGCTACAATCTCTCCAGGGTTGAGTTCTTGTGAAAATACACTTAATACTTTAAGGTATGCAAACAGAGTGAAGGAATTAATTCTTGATGCTAGGCTCTTAGGCTATCTCCACCCCCACAGGCACCAGGAATCAAGGCTACTAAATAAGCACATTGTCACCCCTGCAGGGAACCAGGAAAGGAGTGATTATAAAATATTTTTGCAAAGTGAGGAAGAAGAGGATGAGGAAGTTGAAGCACAGGTGAAATCTTTAAAATCGGATAAAAAAAATGCAGTATCATACAATGAATCCAGCCAGTGGCTCAGAGCGTTTTTAGAGATGGCAGATGGAATAAGCTATGATGTAGATTTCTGTGCTGCCCAGTTAGAGTCCATCTTGGAGCAGAAAATTGTTTCTCTGAAAGAAATCCAAGGAAGGGTGAAATTATTTCGGGAAAGCCTCCAGAAGGAAAAGCCTGGCAATTGAGAAAGCCAATGTCACAAGAACAGTTTTGAAATGATGGATGTAGTGCTGAAATTTCTAACTATCTTACATGTGAAAATAGTCCAAATAGTCTGAATGTAAACACCCTTCTACTTGAAAGCTTAAATTTCTTAAATTATGCCTGTCATCAAAGTACTCTTCTTTATTCCTCTGCATTGTGTTTCAGTTAGGGAATAGAGGAGAGTTTTGGAATTTGGGGTCCATGGGGTTTGGGAGGAGAGATTGTTAGTAATTAAAGGGGATTTTCAATTTAATTCAATTCAGTACACATTTCTTTAGCTTCTATTATTTGCCAGCACTGTTAGAGAGCTGGTTAGCAAGATGTGACACTTGTTAGAGATACACAATGAGGCAAAAGATAGACCCTGACCTCAAGGAGCTTACCATATAACTGAGAGAACCTTGACATCCTGGACCACATCTAGCGCAGTAGTATAAAGCTCAAATGGAAACAGAGATCACTAAATCATACATAAGGAGCCCTCCAGGACAAATTGACATACCAAACCACATATTGATATTATCTATGTTTTATGGTGTTTTTCTGTTGTCATTGTTACATATTTCCTGACTATATTTAATCTAGCTCCCATTGCATTGGAGTGTTATGGACTCCATGTGGCCTATTGATCTAGAGAAAAGAGATATACTGCACAGCAGTAAGGCTTTTTTTTTATAATTCAGTAAAATTGATATTGCCATAGTGGAAAGCACACTGGATGGGAGGTCAGAAGATCCAGGTGCCAGTTCAGTCTCTGCCTCCTTGGGTCCTGGCTTTGTCAGTGTATACAGATATACAAGTCACTTGAGTGCTCTTAGCCTCTGTGCAGGATAGAAAACCCTCACTTGTAGAATGGGGAAAACTGAAGGCTGTTGTGATGATCTGAAAAAATAACTACTTTGTAAACTATAAGGTGCTATGTGAACAGGAGCTCCTATTATTGTAGGAAAAGCTTGTCAAGTGAATTTTTAAAAGCAAAGATTTTTTAGTGAATTTTTAAAAGTTTTTGGAACACCAAGTTCCCTGGAGCAACACTTTGGGGCAAGAAGGTTTTTGGTGTTATATAAACAAGAATTTTATTGATAATATAATGTCACTGATTCTGTCCCCTCCATCACATTCTCTCTCTAGGATTCTGTTTGTATGGTTTGTAGAAAAGGATTCTCTACATTAAAATTTGAACAGAGAAAGTCTCTTAAAAAAAATTATTTATTTTTAGTTTTCAACAGACACTTCCACAAGATTTTGAGTTCCAAATTTTCTCCCCATCCCCCTCCTCTGCCCACCTAAGATTGTCTGCATTCTGATTACCACTTCCTCTAATCTGCCCTCCTTTCTATCACACACCTCCCATCTTTTATCCCCTTTCCCTCTATTTTCTTGTAGGGCAAGATAGACTTCTATACCCCATGGCCTATTTAACTTATTTCCCAGTTGCATGCAAAAGCAACTTTTAGAATTCATTTTTAAAACTGATTTCCAACTATTTCCCTTTCTCTCTCCCCACCCATCCCCACTGAGAAAGCAAGCATTTCAATATGTGTTATAAATGTGTAGTTATGCAAAACACTTCCATAATAATTATATTATGAAAGACTAACTATATATCCTTCTATCTTAATCCTGTCCCCCATTTATTCTCTCTTTTGACCCTGTCCCACCTCAAAAGTCTTTATTTCTGATTTCCTCCTCCTCCAATTTGCCCTCCCTTCTATCATCCTTACTTCTTTACTTCTATCATCCTCACTTTCCTGTAGTGTAAGACAGATTTTCATAGAAAATTGAGTGTGCATGCTATTCCCTCCATAAGCTAAATGCATGTTAGAGTAAAATTCACTCTGTCCTTCTCACCTTTCCCTTCTTCCCCTTCATTGAAAAAGCATTTTTTAGCCTTTTTTATGAGGGATAATTTGCCCCATTCTATTTCTCCTTTTCTCCACCCAATACATTCCTCTCTCACCCCTCAATTTTGTTGTTTTTAGATATCATTCCATCCTATTCAACTCACCCTGTGTCCTCTGTCTACATATATATAATCCCTTCCACTACCCTAATACTGAGAAAACTCTCAAGAGTTAAAATATGATCTTTCCATGTGTAAAGAGTTCAGCTTTGATAAATCTTTTATGATTTCTCTGCCCTGTTTACCTTTCCATGCTTCTCTTGATTCTTGTGTTTGAAAGTCAAATTTTCTATTCAGTTCTTGTTTTTTCATCAAGAACACTTGAAAGTCCCTTATTTCCTTGAATGACCATTTTCCGTCATGACGTATTATACTCAGTTTTGCTGGGTAGGTGATTCTTGGTTTTAACCCTAGCTCCTTTGACCTCTCGAATATCATATTCTGAGCCCTTTGATCCCTTAGTGTAGAAGCTGCTAGATCTTGTGCTTTCCTGATTGTATTTCCACAATACTTGAATTGATTCCTTCTGGCTCCTTGCAATATTTTCTCCTTGACCTGAGAGCTCAGGAATTTGCTTACAATATTACAAGGAGTTTTCCTTTTGGGATCTCTTTCAGGAGGTGATCAGTGGATTCTTTCAATATCTGTGTCACACTCTGGTTCTAGAATATCAGGGCAGTTTTCCATTATAATTTCTTGAAAGATGATGCCTAGGCTCTTTTTTGACAATGACTTTTAAGAAGTCCAATAATTTCTAAATTATTGGACCTGGGTCTATTTTCCAGGTCAGTTGTTTTTCCAATGATATATTTCATATTGTCTTCCATGTTTTTCATTCCTTTGTCTTTGCTTTATAATTTCTTGATTTTTCATGAAGTCATTAGCCTCCATCTTCTCCATTCTAATATTTAGGGAATCATTTTCTTCAGTAAATTTTTGGACCTCCTTTTCCATCTAGCCCATTCTTCTTTTTAGGGCATTCTTCTCCCAATTGGTTTTTTGAATCTCTTTTGCCATTTGGGTTAGTCTGTTTTTTAAAGTGTAATTTTCTTCATCTTTTTTGGATCTTCTTTAAAAAACAGTTGACTTTTTATTCATGATTTTCTTGCATCATTCTCATTTCTCTTCCCAATTTTTGCTATACTTTCCTTATTTGATTTTCAAAATCCCTTTTGAGCTCTTCTATGACCTAAGACCAATTTATATTTTCTCTGAGGCTTTGGATGTAGGAGCTTTGACTTTTTTGTCTTATGTTTGTATATTTTAGTCTTCCTTGTCACCAAAGTAAGATTCTATAGTTGGATTCTTTTTGTGGTTTTGCTCATTTCCCCAGCTATTTGCTATATTTTTGAGCTCATTGTTAAGGTAGTTCTCTGCTTCCAGTGGTGGTGGGAGCATATTTTGAGCTGCTCAATGCCCCCTAAATCTGTGGGCCTAGAACTCCGGAAACAATTGCTGTTGCAGCTGCAACTGTCTCTGCCCCTGTCGTGGGTTCCTCATCCTCCTTGGTGAGCTCCTTTGCCCCCTCCACTACCCTGGGGCTGGAGCCAGGCTGCTCTACTATCTTACACCAGTCCCACAGTTATTTTCCACTGACCTTCCAATTTGTCCTTGGCGTTTTGGAATTGTGAAGTCTGGAAACAACCACAGGTGCCCAAGATTCAATCTTCCCCCCCAAGGCCTATTCGGGTCCCATGTCTGCCAGCATGTCCCACACTGAACTGCACTCTGCTCCCCGTTCCATGTGATGGACACTTCCTGGTGACCTTCTTGGCTATGTTGGACTAGAGATTTGCTTTACTCTGTCATTCTGTGGGTTCTGCATTTCCAGAATTTGTTTAGAATCATTTTTATTGGTATTTAACTGGATTTGGGGCAGAGTGCTAGTAAATCCATGCTGTTACTCCACTATCTTGGCTCAGTCTCCCTCCATACCTCCCCCCCGCCACAAAGAAAGAAAATCTCAATACCCAAAGTGAGATAAATGGTTTAGAGCTAGTGACTGGTTGCAAATACTCAAGCAACTAAGAGGGAACTTGTTGTCAGGAGTCCCCTTTATCTGTCATATTCATAGGGTTAAGAGCTTTGGAAATGAAATAATAATGAAATCTTGTTTTTATTAAGAAATGTTCTGATAATGAGAGACAATGGTGTAGTGGATACCATAGGCCATCAAGTAGTCCAGTTCTGTGATCAAGTTAAATCTCTGACACATGCAGCATAAATCTAGAACCCTGACTATGTCTCCTTTTTTCCAAATTCTGATCATATATTCAGTCCTTTATTGTGTCTGATTTTTTATATCTGATATAGAAGCTTCTACTCTAGAAAATTGTTTTGCCTTTCAAAATCATGAATTCTTAATATTGGGAACACCTTCAACATCATATATTAGAAACCCTGTGTGAAACAAGAAATTACACTATAAATCCCTGGTAAGTTGTCATCTTACTCCTTCCTGGGCACCTCTAGTAATGAAGAACACATAATCAACTGAGATAACACAAATATCCCCTTGCTATTTTTGAACAGTTCTAATTGTTAGGACATTTTTGCTTTTATAGATACAAAATTCGATTTACTTCTATGGAAACTTTCATCATTCTCCTCCCTGATATTCTCTTTTTTTCTAGGTTTTCAGGACACCACTCACTCTTGGTTCTCCTAATTATCAGACCATTTCTTTTCTGTCTGTTTTGCTGGATTGTCTTCCAGATCATGCTCATACTCAGGGTTCTGTTTTGGGCCCTCTATTCTTTCTCTACACTGCTTCATTTGGTGATTTCATCAAATCTCACCCTTTTCATTATCTTCTTTACACCTATGATGCTCAAATCTATCTGCCCCTGAACTCTCTGTTAACTAAACTCACATCTCCAACAGCCTTTTAGATATCTCAAATTGGATGTCTAGTAGATATCTTAAACTCAATATATAAAAAATGGAATTAATTATCTTTTCCGCTAAACCCTGAATCCTGCTCCACCCCTTCTCTATCGCTATAAAGGGCAAAAGTATTTTCCATTTCCCTTCAGGTCTGCAACCTGGGGCTTATTCAGTATTACTATCTCTTCCCTAACCCTTCCCCATCCCCTTATCCAATTTGTTGTCAGGGACTGTTGATTTCACCTTTGCAATATCTCCCAAATATGTCTCCTTCTTTCTGACACTACTACCACTCTATTGCAGACCTTCATCACCACATCCACATATTATTACTGTTGTAATAATCCTGCTAGTGGGACTGCCTGCCTTAAGTCTCTCCCCATTCCAATCCATCCTCCATCCAACCATTAAAATGATTTTTCCTAAAGTACCAATCCAATTATTTCATACTCCTCCTACTCAATAAACTCTAGTGATGTCGCATTGCCTCCTGGATCAAGTATATAAGAATTCAAACCTCTTCATAACCAAACATTCTCCTAGCTTTTCAGTCTTTTTTTTAAGTATTTTTAATTTTTTTCCAATATTTTTTGTTTTTAAATTTTAACTTCCAAATTCTCTCCCTCTTTCTCACTGTCTTGTCCACCCAGTGAGAAGGTAAGCCATGTGATATAAATTATACATTTGATATCATGGAAAGCCTGTTTCCATATTATCTATATTTCAAAATAAAGCAAGAAAAATCAAGTGAAAAAAATTATACTGTAATTTGCACTCCAAGTCCCTCAGTTCTCTCTCTCTCTCTCTCTCTCTCTCACTCTCTCTCTGTGCACAGCATTTTTTCATCATGCATCCTTTGGAATTCTCTTGGATATACTCTTATACAGAGCAGGATACCCAAGTTGTTCACAGTTGGTCAACTTTAAAACATCACTGTTACTGAGCACAAATGAACTCTCAGTTCTTCTAATTTAACTGTGTATGCGTCCATATATGTCTTCCCATGTTTTTTTTTTCTGAAATCACAACCCTCATCATTTCTTATAGCACATTAATACTCCTTCACAATGATATGCCACAACTTGTTAAGCCATTCTCCAAATGATGAGCATTCCCTCAATTTCCAAAATTCTTTGCCACCACAGAAAGAGCTGCTATAAATATTTTTATCCATATGGGCTATTTTCCTTTCTTTGATCTCTTTGGAATCTAGACCTACTAGTCTATATAGATGTTGCAGGGTCAACAGGTATGCAAGTTTTATAGCCATTTGGGCATCGTTCCAAATTGTTCTTCAGAATGACTGGAGCATTTCATTAAGCCCTTAACATTCATTAGTTGATTAGTGCATCTATTTTTCCCTCTAGCATTTGTCATTTGTGATAGATGTGAAGTGGTACCTAAAAGCCATTTTAATTTGCATTTATCTAGTTGGTAATGATTTATAGCATTTTTGTATGACTATATGTAGCTTTAATTTCTTCTTCTGAAAACATGCTTTAGACTATCAATTTGAAAATAGGTCTTATTTTTATAAATTTGAATCATTCTATACTCAACAAATATTTGAGAAATGAGATCCATATTAGAGAAATTTGCTGTGATTTTTTTAAATATTACTTTATTGTTTATAGTATCTTTTGGCAAAATGTAATGTCCCTTATTATTTATTTTAGTTAGATCTACTTTTACTTTTGTTTTGGCTGAAATCGTTTGCTACCCTTGCCCTTTGCATTATTTGAAGCATATTGGATTCTTCTTTAGCCCGTTATTTAATTCTGCTTTTGACTTTCTGTTTCAAATATGTCTCTAATAAGCAGTATGTTGTTGGATTCTAGTTCAAAATCCATTCCACTATTTGTTTCCATTTTATGAGTGAGCTCATCCCATTCACATTCACAGTTAGGGTTACACTGTATTTTTATACATCGCATTATCTTCTTTTTCTTCCTACCTTTCTATTCTTATCCTATTGTTCATTAAAATTTCATTTTACTTCTAACCATTGCTTCCCTTAATTGGCCTTGCCTTTCATCATTCCCCTCCCTTTTACTTTATCCCTTCTCCTCCTATTTCCCTAATGGATGTCACATTTTTTTACCTGAGTGTGTGTGTGTGTGTGTGTGTGTGTGTTTCTGTGTATATTCCTACCGATTTGAGTAAATTCCAATGAAAGTAAGTTTCCAGCATTGTCCAGCTCATCCCTTAATTTCCCCTCAATTGTAAAAGTTTATCCTTTCACATGCCTTTTATGTGAGAAAATTTTCCCCATTCTGCTTCTTCCTTCCCTCTTCTAGAACTTCTCTCTTGCTCACCCCCTCATTTTTTTTAGAAATCATTCTAACATAATCAACTCACACCCATGCTCCCTGTTTTCATACACTCCTTTAGTTGATGATCAGTGGATTCTTTCAATTTCTATTGCACTCTCTGAATTTAAGATATTAGGGCAGTTTTCCTTGATAATTTCTTGAAATATGTCTCTGCTCTTTCTCAGATCATGCCTTTCAATTAGTCTAATGATTTTTAAATTATCTCTCTGGGATTTATTTTCCAGGCCAATTATTTTTCCAATGAGATATTTCACATTTTTTTCTTCATTTTTGACTTTATCTTATTGCTTCTCAATGTCTCATGGAGTCATTAACTTTCATTTTCTCAATTCTGATTTTGAGGGAATGATTTTCTATGGTGAGCATATATCCGTCCTTTTCCATTTGGTCAATTCTACTTTTTAAGGACTTATTTTCTTCGGTGAGTTTTTGTGCCTCTTCTGTTATTAGGTCAATTCTAGTTTTTAAGGTATTATTTTCTTCAGTACTTTTTGTGCCTCCTAAGCTGTTAATTCTCTTTTTTTAAATAGTTTTCTTCCATCAATCTCATTTCTTTTCCTATTTTTCCTCTACTACTTTTGTCTCTTTCTCTGTGTCTTTTAGGAATTCTTGTTGAATTTATTAACATTTTTCTTTAAGGATTTTTTATAGCTTTTTCCACATTTTTTTTCTAAGTTTTTGTATTGGCCTTCCCTACCACCATAGCAACTATTACTCCTCTTTTCCTTGGTTGCCTTGGAACCGGAACCATGCCTCCAGCTCCCTTGTGACTGACCACCATTGTTCCTTTCTGCCCTGAAACTGACACTCAGAACTGCACCTGGGCAATAGTGTTGCCAATAAGCACCAATAATGGTCAGTACCAGCAAAGCATTTCCTTCAATCTCTTTCTAACCAGTTGAATTAGCTCTTTACCAGAGCTTCCAGCATACTGCTGCAGCCCTTCCTGCAGCTATCAAGTGTGTGGCTCTGGACACATCTCCACCTAGTGTCCTAGGCTTTTCCTGCTGACATCTTAAGTTTTCTTATACTGGAAAAATATCTCACCTTGACATTTTTGCTCTTAAATTTTATTTGAAGTATAATTTTAAAGTTATTTTGAAGGGTTATGTTGGGAGAATTCAACTGGATAACTGCTCCTCATCCATCATTTTAGCTTGACTTTATCCCTTTTCAATCTTCTTACACCTTTCTTCCCAACAAGTACTCTTCAATCCAAAGATACTGGTACTCCTAGATACTCAATCTCTTTGCTCCAGGAATTTTCTCATACTGTCCCCCTTCCTTGGAATGTTCTCCCTTCTCTGCTCTGAGCATAGACATTCCTGGATTTCTTTAAATTCAAGCTAAAAATCTCATCTTACCAGAAACCTTTCCCAATCCTTCTTGAATGGAATGAAGTTAGTGAAGACTTCTCAGTGCTTAACAAAAGGCTTTTAGTTTATGGTTACACCTAAGTTTTGGTTTCCCAGAAATCATGTGACTTTTGGGAATACAAAACTTAAACTTTCCCTTGGGTTGCCATATCAGCATAACACAACCCCGCCTTGGGTTGCCACATCAACATCTACATCAACATAATGCCTATTGGCTATTCCACTGCTACCTTGTTATACAGGGCAGACTGTCAAGTTTAGATTTTGAGCCTGCCTCCCAGTCAATGGGAGTAAAGGCCAGCGGGGGATGGGGGGGAGAATCTGCGTTAGGGCTATATAATCTCTATTTTTGCTTTCTGTAATTGCCTCACTCTCTTGATTACTTATCAGAGAGGAAATTCCCTTTCTGGTGAGATTGTAATAAAATCTTGCTGCTTTGCTTCTACCTTGAGAAGTCTCTGATTTCAATTTGAGTGGAGGGTCTCTGACCTACACACTCTTAATTCTAAAACTTTTCTTACGTTAATTATCTTTTTTTTATCTTTCATATAGCTTCCTTTGTGTATATTTTTTTGCATGTTTTCTCCTCCACTTGATTGTAACATCCTTGAGTGTAGAGACTTTTTTATTTCCTTTTGTACCCACAGCATTTAACACAGTCCTGGCACATAGCAGATGCTTCATAAATAATATTGAGTGATTGAATATTATTTTTCCTCTTTGTCCCAATTCTACCCTCTTGCATCCATTAAGATAAGATTAATTCTAACACTTGACAGGCTTTAAAATATTTCACAATAGCAATATTACTCCTACTCCCCATAAGTCTTCTCCAAATTAACAATTCTCATTTTCTTCAAACAGTCCTCATAGAGGAAATTGCTTTGTACACCATCATTATCCTCAGTTTCCTCTTTTAAATACACTCCAGTTTGACCACACTGTCTTCTTAAATGAAATGGCTAAAACAGAGAACATAGTTGCAAATGTTGGAAGGACTCTCAATCTTCCTCTCAAGATGAATATGATCTCATGTTTTTTCATGTTAGCTCTTACATATTGTTATATATCTTCAGCTTCATTTTGGATGATTATATTTGTGCCTGGGTTTTGGGAGATGGAGATAGGGAAGAGAAATGATATCTGTTTTGCATATCTTCCTAGGATTTTCAATGTTTTTTTCTGCAACTTTAATTATGTTAACCTTATCCCAGGTCTAGGGTAACTCTCTTGTTTAAGTTTTAGCTAAAGACATTAGGAGTTATCCATCATCAAAATGCTTTTATTGATTTATTTTCCACAAATGGTTTTGTCTCAAAGCATGCCTCTTACATTTTCATTAAGGAATTTGTTTCACTTTAATCATCTTCCCTGATTTTTGGTCTCAGGGTGTATTATGGTTTTCATGATGAGAATAAGAGCATATACAATAAACTTAGCAATGCCAGTCACAGTCCACTACATTTTTGTAGTTCACAACGATGCAATGCGATAAAAATAAATGTAAAGGAAGGCATAATTCAAAAGTCATTCATACAATAATATCACTCTCAAATCTTGTTAATTTAGGTCACAGAAAACAAGATTTTGTGATGGTTCAAATGTAGGGTCTGAGAGAATGGAGGCTGAAATGAAGTTTACTTTTTCATATTTGGTAAAGGAAGATTTTGTACAGGAAGTTAAACCCCCAAGAACAAATAGTACATTTTTGTAATATTTAGCAGTGGCATACATTTACACACATATGCACACAAATATATGTCTTACTAGATAAATTATAAATTATTCATAACTACATATCTTTATATATAAATTATAAATTTTTATTGATTAACAAAAAGATCCTCTGAGTTCTATTATTGTACAACTTATTAGCTTATTATACAGCATACTGTATTATACAACCTATTATTATACAGCTTTTATTATAAAGAATATCTTAAACTTGAGGACAATGAAATTACATTTCTGTTAAAAATTCTATTATTCATACTTTTGACAAGTGCATGGTATTCTTATCCCCAATTAGTCTGAATAAGAGAGTTTTCATGCTACTATTCTACTGTTTTTCATTTTTCAATCATTAAGATTATTTCCTTTGCAGTTAGATCGCATAGTTAAAATTTCATGCTCATAATATTTTCAAACTACTCAAGAAAAAATGGTTAAATTGTCTATTATCTCAAGTAGAGAGATACTATCCCCAAAGCAAAGCTGTCATTTATGAAGTATTCAAGCAATTTTTTTCTTTTCATTCTCCAAAAGAGCAGCTGCTGATAGAAAACCTTGACACATCATTTTTTGTGAAATGTGATTTATTTTTTTCAGGGTTTTCTCCCACTACCTTTTAATAAAAATATCCTTACAAGGAAAAACACCAAGGACAAAGCATTTTGGTGATTTGAGTCAGGGAATCAAATGATGTGTGTTCCAGTCTTGATTTAATCCCAGATGATAGAATCAAAAAGATTGATGAATGAAAGTGAGGGTGTCAGTAACATATAGAAAAGAGAACATAGAGTGAAAACAATTAAATCTGGCATAGTGAAAATACAACCTTCAGAAATTTAAGGAGGAAAAGCCATGGGGAGAAATCATTAAAGCAGTATAGATAGTCAAATTGATACCAGCTGGAAAATTTGTGAAAAAGAGAAGCCAGAATGTACTTTTTGCCTGTCCATATTTCATTCAGAACACTAAGTTGTAAAGGAAGAATTCAATTTCTTTCAAGGAACAATTATTAAGTGCCTCCTTTATGACAGGCCTTCAGCACAAAGACAGAATGAAAATAGCTCCTGCCTTCAAGGAGTACACCTAATTTGAGTGAAGATTGACTAAGTTAGACTCAGTGGAAAAAGAAAGTTTTTTTAAAGGGAAGATAGAATTGGTGAGTAGTGACAATGATAGGGAAAAAAACAAAAGATTGTCAACGAAACACACACACACAAAATCACACATAATCACACACCGGAAGAAAATAAAATAAGTTTCAGAATGCAACATAGGCAAACATGGTGGTGGTGGGTGCTAATACAACACACACAGACACATTACTTATGTTAAGTTCATAATAAAAGCACTTTCTTTTGAAAGGAAAAGATAGAGAAGTGGGCTAGAAGGATATTCAATATAATTGCATGGATGCAGAAATGGTTAAGTAGTAGAAGTGGTGCCATTAAGTAAGGAAATCTTCAGTAGAACATACTTTGGATATCTGAAGGTTTTAAGTCACATAATACACATATATTTTAAATCAGTAACTTCAAAAGTACATGGATGATAAGATTATCTTATTTGAAGATGCACAGAGTAGATAGGGATAATTAACAGATTGAATGACAGACAGGATTCCACATTATATTGATGGACTAAAACAAGGGGCCAGATCTGCATCTTGATCCATTATTTTTCTTTTAGGAGATGAATAGCACAGTCCTTATCAGTTCTTGAAAGTTGTGGTTAATTATTGCTTTGGCCAATCTTTCAAAATTGTGTGTCCTTAAAAATGTAGTTATATAAATTATTCTGTTGGTTCTGTTTCTTTACTCTACATCAGTCACTAAAAAAAATCTTCACAGTTTTTTTGGTAATCATCACTTTTTGCCTTTTTTATCATCAGACACAATAATACTCCATTATATTCGTAACCCTAATAGATTCAACAGTTTCTTAATTAGTGAGTAGATATCCCATTAGTTTTCAGAACTTTGCTAGGAGTTGCTAGGGCCTTTTTATTTGATGCCTTTAGTGTATAGAATTAGTAGAGGTTTGCTATGTCAAAAGTCATGCACAATTTAGTGAGAGGTGGGGTTTGGTGTTCCAAACTCTTTTCCAGTTCTATCAATTCATAATTTCATCCAAAGCACAGTAGTGTAACTGTTTTGCCATACAGATTTCAGTGCATATCATTTTCCTTTTAGTCATATTTGTGCCAATAATATGAGGGAATGGGAGGTGAAATTTCAGAATTACCTTAATTTGCATTTCTTTAATTATCAATGATTTAGAACATTTTATATAGTTGTTAATAATTTGGATTTCTTCTTTTGAAAATTACCTACCCACTTTGACCATTTATCTATTTGGGAATAGCTTCAGTTCATGCATATTTTTTATAAATTGTTTGTATAATTAGAAATCATACAATTATAAGAGAAATGTGTCCTAATTGATTTTACTTATCTGTTCCTTTTCGATTTTTACGTTTGCATTTCATATATCATGATCTGCTCTAACACTGATGAAAGGAATGACCTTACATTTTCAAATGTATTTAGTATATGGTCATTTATAATTTGATCAGGTTTCTATTTGATATTTATTTTAGTATATAGTGACATATTGCTTTAAAACTAATTTCAGCAAGATTGATTTCCAGGTTTCATTTTGTTTTGTCAAATAACAAGTATTTCTTGGAGCAGTTGGTGTCTGTAACTTTATTGACCACCATGCTATTATTATGTTCAATTGCTTTGGTGTCTTGCAGTTCTACTCTATTCCATTGATTCACATTTCTATTTTTGACTGGTATCAAGTTTTGTTCATTACTGCTTGGTTTTTTAGTTTGAGAGTTAGTACTATTAGTCTCTCTTTTCATCTTTTATGTTCCTCATCATTTTCCATATTTCTCTGTGTTTTATACAAGAATAACACCAATGGCTTTGTCAAATGCATTGCTAAATTCTATTTACACTCTATCAACAACATTCCCCTGATCTGAGAGCTGGTACTTCTAGCCTGTCTCTCTCTTTCTCTCTTATTTTTGTTTCTCATATTCTCTGGTATTACTCTACATTTTTCATAAAAATATTGAGAAACTTTGATGAATAATTTCATTCTATCTATAACATTTTCTTAATCTTTTGCCTTCATAAAACTGAAAGGAAAAATAAAACAGAAAATGAGGTCAATCTATAATTACCTATTTTTTTATAAATCCATTCTGGCATTTTGTTCACTGTTACTTTTTCTACATGTTCCCTAACTACATTTTTCAAATAATAGTCTAAAATTTTGTCATGAATATGTCTAGTTCACTGGCCTATACATTGAAGATTACATTCTTTCCCTTTAAAAACAATCAGGACAATATTTATCCTTCTCCAAACCTATGGCACATCTTATATTATCCAAGATCTTTCAAAGACTCCTGACATTTGCTCAACAATCACACTTTCCTATTATTCTAGTACCTTAGGATAGAGTAACTTATCCTCATTTTTTCTTAACATTTAAATTACTTAAGTGGAACATCAATTGCCTCTCAGTCTTTTTTATTCTTCACTTTCCAGTTCAAAAGTCATTTCACTTTTCAGAGAAAAGAGATCCAAAATAAAGGATGAGGCTTTTATCCATATTATTTTTGCCACTGTCCCATACGTACCAATGCAGTAGTCTATTTTCTTCTCTGATCTTCTATTTCCCCCAATACATCTTTATTTTATTTCTGATACGGAACATTTTATCTCCTTAAGAAAGAAAGTGTAGTATAATGAAGATAAGACCAGCTTCAGAGTCAATGTATGGGCTCAAGTCTTGCCTCTGATACATACTAGCTGTGTTAACCAGAGAATTCACTTAAGATCTCAGGAACCAAATTAATTTTCTAAAACTATAAATTAGAACTCCATCGCTGTTCTGCAACAATTAAGATACATTCTCTTTCCAGAGTTCTCCTTCATAAAATCATAAATCCAGATGAAAAAGAAAGAAAAAGAAATAAATAAAGAAAGGAAGAGAGGGAAGGATGAAGGAAAAAGGAAAGAAAAGAAAGAAGGAAGGAAAAAATTCCCTGATCCAAGACTTTGCAAGACCTTTTATCTCCAGTGAATCTTCTTATTCCTAATACTTTAGTGAAAATATGATATACAATGCTAGTGTTTGAATTTAATTTGAGAAATAATATTTTAGAGAACTTGAGGTCCAGGTAGGTAATAAAGTCATATAGTTAGTGGCAGAGCTGGAACTGGAATCCAGGTTGTAGTCATAGAATCAAAGTTGTGATGATGTGATCCAGCCCTTCATTTTCTGAGTGAGAAAATTGATCCCCAAGTAGGTTAAATTACTTGCTTGAGTTCACAAATAATAAGCAGCAGTATTTTTTACACCAAGTTCATCTCTTTTCCCTGAACCACATATGTTATGGTCTCATGATTCCTAATCCAGCTTTCTTTACAATATCCTGTACTGCTTCACTTTAGCTTCTGAAAGAAGATTAGTATAGACAAAAGTCAATTGGAATTATTCAACCTCAGCATCTTTAAACTAATGAATGCAATATGGCCTTGGCATTTGTCATTGGCACATAGGAGGAAAGTCAGTATTTACTTGGCCTTTGCTCAGAACTGACCCAAATGGAATCATTTGATATGTTTTCCATTTCTTTGATTGTACAGCAATAAAGTCCTTTTTACTTGTAATCTCTCTGTCTCTGTCTATCTCTCTATCTCTCTCTTTTTGTCCCCCAATTTAGTAAAAAAGGAGAATGGAATTTATGATAAGATATTAAGGGGGAATAGTACAAAATTCATATTAAGTGTTCTTTTCCAAAATTTGGAAATGAATCCGCAGTCCCACAATATCTTCTCCCTAACATTTTTAATGGCAAAAAATGGACATTAATATGATGGCATCAAATAGACAGATCAAGTTGATTATTTCTTCATCAAATTGGAAGAGAGAAAAACAGATTTTTTCTTATTAATATTTTAAAAGATTTCATTCAGTTTGAGATTTTCCTAGCAGATTCCTGTAACTTTTCTGCTTACAAAAAGAATCAGTTATCAAAAGATAAAATCAAATAACGTCATACCTATTTTTAATTGGCAAAACAGTGACATCTATTGTTCAATATTATAAAAAAATGAACATTTTAATTCAAAATTCAGATTCTGTGCTACTGATTGTTGTCATTTTGGAGAAATAAGCCAACATCTTTGTTACTGATTAAAATAGATTAATTGGCAACGTAAGTGGTAATTTCATTTTGTTTAATGGTAAACTCTAACTGAACTAATTTTCAGTTCCTTGAATATTTAAGGAGCATTCAGATGGTTCTTGATTTTGTTCTTGATGTTGAAGGGAGTAGAGGAGATGTAAGAAAGTTTTTAAATGCTGCTTTATTTTCATTTTGCTATCTTTGATCTCTCAGGAGTCAAAATCTGTGTTGCTTTTTTTTTTAAGGGAGGACTTTCTACATACAAAATAAAATTAGATAAAATATGTTTTCCTAATAGTGAGGTTGTGTTCTCCTAAGGCAAGGTAACTAAATTTTGTGGGTCTCAGTTCTCTTATTTACCCCTTTATTCTTTTATATCATCACACAGGTAACCCTTGTGCCTAAAAGGTACTCTCTTCTCATAACTGCCTCTTATAAACCATACCTTGCATTAAATACAGCTTAGAAGATGCCTTATGTGCAAGATCTTTCTTGATTCTCCTCCTCTTGTTGATGTGAATATCATCTTGAAATTCTTTAAATATGCTCTCTACTTTCGATCTTCAGTTCTATTTATTTTGAACTCCAAGGACCATGATGTGCTTGTGCTGAGTACCCACTTGTAGGTTCCTTTTGGATATTGTCCTGCCCTGTTAGCTTGTAAGCTCCACAAATGTAAGGACCATGTAGTTATTATGACTTTAATACTATTGCACAACAGATGAAACATGTACAAATATTTTTCCCAAAATTTTTTTCTCTTCTCCTCTTTATTTATTCTTCCACTGCCTCATTATTTTTATTCAACACCCCAAATTGTACCAGAGGCTACTGACACTCTCTACCCCGGAATTGTTCCAGTCCTCTCCCCCAGGAGGGCAGTAGAACTCATTTTGGAAACCTATGCTTGAGACACAAAAATACATTATTTCCCTCCTAAAATGAGAAGACAGTTTGCAACTCTAAAATAAAGGTAAATTTATCAGGACTCAAGTTTGAAAGTCTTGAAAACAATAGCCCTGATAAATGTCTATAGAATGGGATATCAGTCCAATATTTTTTTCCTGTTGATTTTGATTAATATCCTAAGAATACACTCTTTTGACTCTCCTTGCTCTATACCCATTAAAGGAAGGAAGATGGTCAGCTAATCCAATTAATTAATTAACAAATATCTGTTTAAAAATATTTCAAGGATATATCACTTCACTAGGGAAGATTACAATTCTTTTATTACTCAGAGGACTTTTACATGGGTAACATGAACTTTGTAGAAGAATTTATATTTCATTATAGAAGTTACAGGGAGCTGTTGGAGTTTCTTAAATGTGAGAAGCAATAGTGACATTGCCAGAACTGTACCTTAGGAAAATTACTTTTGTGTCTGAAAGGGAGAGAGAATCAACTGGGAAGAGATATCATGGCGGGAAACCAAATAGGCAATTTTTCTACAGTCATGGAGAGAGGTGATGAGGGTATGAACCACTGTGTTTTGTGGAAATAGAAACCAAAAGATTTTGCATTTATCCCCAAATGATAAATGGTCAAAGGATATGAACAGGCAATTTTCAGAGGAAGAAATTAAAGATATCTATAATCCTATGAAAAAATGCTCTAAATCACTATTGATTAGAGAGATGCAAATCAAAACAACTCTGAGGTACCACATCACACCTATGAGATTGGCAAACACGACAGAACAAGAAAATGATAAATGCTAGAGAGGATGTGGGAGAGTTGAAACACTAATTCACTGTCGGTGGAGCTGTGAGCTCATCCAACCATTCTGGAGAGTGATTTGGAGCTATGCCCAAAGGGTTACAAAAATGTGCATATCCTTTGACCCAGCAATATCGCTACTAGGACTGTATCCCCAAAAGATCATAAAAATGGGAAAGGGTCCCCCATGTACAAAAATATTTATAGCAGCACCCTTTGTAGTTGCCAAAAACTGGAAGTCACAGGGATGCCCATCAATTGGGGAATGGCTGAATAAATTATGGTATATGAATGTAATGGAATACTATTACACCATAAGAAATGATGAACAAGAAGACTTCAGGGAGGCCTGGAAGGACTTATATGACCTGATGCTGAGTTATAGAAGCAGAACCAGGAGAACTTTGTGCACAGCAATGACCACAGTGTGCGAGAGTTTTTTCTGGTAGACCTGGAACTTCGTAATAACACAAGAACTTATTTTTAAAAAATCCCAATGGTGGTTTTCTAAGGCAAAATGCCTTCCACACTCAGAGAAATATGGAAGTCAGGCACAGAATGCAGTAGATCATGTTTGTGTGTGTGTGTGTGTGTGTGTTTGTGTAGTATTGTGATTTGTTATATGATTTCTTCCATTTATATTAGTTCGACTACATTGCATGACTATAGTGAAAACATACTCAATAGGAAAGTATATGTAGAACCTATACAGAATTGTGTGCTGTCTTGGGGAGGAAGAGGGGTAGTGGGGGATACGTGTGGGGGGTTAAAATCTTAATTTTATGGTAGTGATTGTAGAACATTAAAAAATAATTAAATTAATTTAAAAAAGAGATTTTGCATTTGACTGTGTAATAGGAGACAGCCCAACAAAGGCCCAGTCCTTTAAGTATAAACAGTGTACTATACCACCAACTACCTCTTACTGGCGGTTTCTTAACATGCAAAATGGGACACTTAGCAATAAGCAGTCAAACTCTAGTCAAAATAACTAGTAGTCAAAACAGTAGTCAAAATCCCAACCCATCAATGGGATTATAAATTGGGATAATGACACCTGGACCACGAATGTGTTACAATCAGATAAGGTGTGACAGAAGTGTAGCAAAAATAAGGGACTATAAGGACTAAAGGATAATTTGAGGCTGTGAACTTAGGTGGCTGGAAAACCAGTGGTGCCCTTGATAGAAATTGTGAAGCTAAGAGGTCGATTTCTCCTTGGAATCACTGTTTCCATTCATAGAAAACTTGAATGCCACCTCTTACATGAGGCCTTCCATGATCCTGCCACTTGTTAGCAATCAACCACCTCCCTCAAAAATGTATCTGCATGTTTTATGATGATCTGCTGTTGATATCTTAACTATTCTCAGCCATACAATGATCTAATACAATTCTGAAGGATTTGTGTGTACATCTCTAGAGAAAGAACTGATTGAGCCTGAATGCAGATGAAAAACATTTTTTTCTTTATTTTCTTCTTCTTTTTTTTAACCTGTGCTTTCATAGCACAACTTACATGGAAATGTTTTGTATGACTATATCTATATAACCAATGTCAAATTATTTGTCTTCTCAATGACAAAGCGGGGGAGGGAGGAAATTTGGAATCCAAAATTGGAAAAGAAGGGAATGTTAAAATGTTTATATTCAATTAGAAAAAAATAAAATATTAAATAAAAACAGTTATTTATCATTTGAATTGACTTATTTATTTACTTGTTATTTACAATTCAATTTTCAGGCACATAAAAAGACCTTTAATAAAGCTTACTGAACTGGGTAAATGCAGAAAAGAAAGTAGAGTATATGAAGGAAAGAAAGGAAATTTAGTAGCTACCATTTTGTCCCAAGATGGTGTTTCAACCACCTACAGAATTTAATCTGCTTTTGTTGATGTGGCAAATATTGGTTACAATAAGCTAACTTCTAAACTTAACATGGAATAAGCAAATAAATAAGTGCAAAATGCTGAATGACTAAATAGAAATAGTTTTGTCTTCTCATTCAATGACCGTTGACCAGCCTGAATATTAGGGCATTCTACAAGCAGAATCCACAACTTGTCAGCCCATAAACAAAGGACAAAGCAGTAATTTATTATCCATTAGGTGCCTTGTCAATCAGTTGAGCCTAACGGAGCACTAACTTTAAAACAATCTATATGACTCCAGCCAGACTGTTGTTGGCTGTAATGAAAGGTCAAGTTGAATGAGATGAATGTTTTCCCCTTGTTGAGATTTTATTCTTCATAAGTCTGGCACGTACTATTTTCTTTGATCTAGAGATTGTCACATATTCTCTCAGGCTGGTATTACTGTAGTTTGATTGTCTAAGGTTATTAGAAAAATAACCTTAGATTAGATTAGAAAATATAGATTAGAAAAAAATAGTTTGGAATTTAAAAGTCTTTTTGGTGAAACTACCTTTCAATGTCCATTGCTTTATATGCTTCATGATTAAGACTCAAATGATAAATGGAAAATATGATAATTTGCGAAATTTTGGCACAGACAATACACACCAAATTTAATAATAGGTCTCAAGTGTATAGTGTTTCACACTTTATATACATTATTTCTTATTTTAATTTATTAAATAAAACATTTCCACAAATACAGTAAAATTTTAAAATGAATGCAGATGAAACTGCAAATCTATTGTAGTCAAGTTGTCTTATAAATTTCCTTTTTAACTTATTTTCTTTCCTCCCCCATCCCTCATTTAGGGATATTTATCATAATTTCTACCATGTGAGGTAGATATTAAAAGAATTATTCCAATTTCATAGGTGAGGAAAGGAAACTTCAAAAGGTAAAAAGACTTTCTGAAGATTGCATATCTAGTAAGGGTCAGAGGTAAAATGTAATGTCATCTCTCTCCTAACTGCAAGTCCAGAGTTTTTTCTCCCATATCCTGACTGAAGACCAGGCCCTCAGGCATAGTTCACCCATCTTCAGCTATGATCTTCCCTCCAGAGTCCCCTGCTACCTTAACTGGTGAGTGTCCCACTATATCAAACCATACCAAGGTATGGTTTATCCTCACTCTCTTGTTGGCTGCTATTACATGTATCCTCCTTTCTCTACCATTTTCCAGTTCTGGAATTGTAATCAAATCAGATGCTGTCATCACTACTAAAAGGAGGAGAAGGAGTATGTTCATCTAAGTTGCTATGACTCCAATCATCATCCTGATGACTTGTGTGTGTTGTTGCTGTTGAGTTATTTCAGTTGTATCTAATTCTTTGTGACCTCATTGGGAGTTTTCTTAACAGTGATACTGGAGGAGTTTACTGTTTCCTTCTCCAGCTCACTTTATAGCTGAGAAACTGAGGTAAACAAGTTTAAATGACTTGCCCAGAGTCACACAGGTAATAAATGCCTGTGGCTAGATTTCAGCTCATGAAATTGAGCCTTCTTGATTTGAGGCTTGGTCTTCTTTCTACTACTCTACTTAGCTGCACATCCAGATACCTTTAAATATCCAGAGAGCTGTATACATCCACATAAATATATGGTCCTGTAGAAATGCCCTGTCTTAGACACAGAAAAGATTTGAGTTCAAGACCAATCTATGACATACTGGCTTTGTAATACTATTCATTTAATGCCTCATTATCCCAGGCAAATTCCTAATAATATAAATTACAGCAAAGTTACTCATCTGCATTTGTTAATAGAACTCCTCAGCAGCATTTCCTTTCGCTGATGAAATCAAAGGCTCATTTAAGAAATCCACATATTATGTGTACATATGTATGTGTATATATGTATATTTGCATATATACATGCATGTATATGCATATGCACATATACACACACATGTAACTTTGAGGAAGAGAGAAGAGGGGACAGTCCCATTGTTCTCTGAACTTCTTAGATTGCAGCATTTGCAGTACTTTGTTCAGAAACAATGTTTAAGAAAGATGCTGACAAGTTAAACCTATATAGAGAAGGACAACCAGAATTCTGGAAAGCCTTGAAGTTAAGCAAGTGGGAGAACTGATTAAAGGAAGACAAATTTATCCTGGATAAGAGAATGCCTCAGGGAGACATCATAACTGTCTTGAAATTAGTGAGGGTTTGTCAGAGGGAAAAGTAATTAAATTTGTTCTATTTGGTTCCATAGAGGAGAACCAGGAGAAAAGCATGGAAATTTCAAAAGGGTATATTTGGTTTGCCAAGAATAAGTGTGGAGGGGAAGCTAGTGCAAAAGAGAAGAATTAAATGCAATTCAAATAGATTCTCTAAATTCATTTAACAAATGCATAATCAATGCACTATTATATGTAATTCAATGTACAGTTTTATAACAAGTTATCCTTGAGGAGTTTATAATTTAGTTGATGCACCGGCAAGTAGATAGACAATAAAAATATAAGATGTTGAGCTTACAGGTTGGTTTTTGTTTGTTTGTTTGTTTTGCTTTCTTTATTTTAAAGACCCATAGGGAGGGAGATTTTCTATCTACTTCAAACTGGTTGAAAATGTTGTCCATCGTGTTATCCAAAGTCACTAACAAAAAGATATAATAAATTCTTCTTACAGCCCAGTACTGGGTGAAAACTTCTTTCTCTAAATAAACTTGTATGTTTTCTGTTTTATCAGAAATGAGAATCAGGTTCTCAATTCTGCCTTCCTTGCCAGGAAGCTCAGAGCTGAAGTCAAAGCTTAACTGTTATTGCCTTTATCCCAGGTACATGGTATAGCTTTTTCCCTACTCCTTTTAAAGACTTTTTGGTTCTTTCTTATAGAAAAACCTTTAATTTTCCTGCTTTATATGACTTTTTGCCTTCTCAAGCTAACTCAACTCCTTTGCACATGTAAGAAGGGAACAGACATATATTTATATGAGTTTGGAAAAGTTACTCTATTTCTCTGGTCCTCAGTTTTCTCAACTGTAAAATGAAGGGCAATAGTGGATGATTATAATTTCTTCTAGCTCTGAATTCTATGGTCCAATGTTCTAAATTGCTGGAAGAAATCTTAGAGCTTATTGAGTCCAGTCCATATGATCTCATATGTGTCTAGATAGATATATACACAAATACAGATATTGTGATATCCATATATTACAATATTGAATTAGCTTCCTTCAAGACTCAAGTGACTTCCTCCATGTGAAGCCTCACCTCTAATCACTTTGAATGTATTTTGTAGAATCATACATGTGTACATGATTTCTCCCTGGTAGAACTTAAGTTTAAGTGTAAGGATGAGGAAGAGAAGGGTCAGAATGCAGAATGAAGAAGAGTATTTTCTCTTTCTTTATACTTGGTTTTGTTTAGTTTTACTCATGATTTCTCTAATTTGTTTTAATTCTCTTATGAAACATGACTAATGTGAAACTGTGTTTAATAAGAATGTATGTGCAGAGCCTATATAAAATTTCAGGTTTTCTTGGGGAGGGAAGGGGGAAGGAAGGGGAGAAAAATGGAAACTTATGGAAAGATTGTTGAAAATTTTAAAAAAAATAAATTTGGAGGAGAAAAAAGAAAAGAGGAGAGAGAAAATGAGGGAGGGGAAGGAAGGAAAGAAGGAAGGAAGGAAGGAAGGAAAAAAGAAAGGAAGGAATAAAAAGAGAAATATACAAAAATAAATTTATGTACAAACACAAGTTTGGACATGTCTTACATGTTCAAAATAAAATATTACTTTCTCCCAATTCAACCCTCTCCCTAAGTTCCCTATTTCTTTCTAGGAAGGAGTATGATTGAACCTGTCTAAACTAGCTTGAGAGAGACAATTATTAGATTTTCAATCTGAGCATTTATAATGCAGAAACAGACTAATGCTACAAATCATGACTTGATTGTTAACTTGTTAATTATTTAGACTTAAGAAATGTTGGAGGAAATGTTAATAATGCACACTAAACTTTAAAGTGTGTCTTTTTTTTCTTTTCGGAGAATTAGTTTCAGAGAGTAAGAGTCATGTATTTGGGTCACTACTACCCTTCCAAGTCTCTCAGTCTGACAATTCCACATTCACCCTTGACCAATAAAACAATAAGAATCTATTATTTGTCAGTATTGCCAGGTGTTTTGTTAGGAAATGGGGATATAGTGACAAATATTTCTATCCTGATTTCAATACCTATATCAGTGTATATTTGTAAGTATATATAGAGTGTGTTCATCCTTCATTGCTGGAGAAGACCATGCCATCACTTAAATGATGACAGGACTTGCACTTGACATTGTTTTGGGTGAGAATGGGCTGTGCAGGTCACCAACCTCACTTCTGCTCCAGAGCCATCTGAATCCAGTGACCAGATATTCATTAGGATGACTGGAGATGACTCAGGATGAGGCAATTGGGGTTAAATGACTTGCCCAAGGTCACACAGCTGGTGTGAGTCAAGTATCTGGGTGAGATTTGAACTCAGGTCCTTCTGACTCCTGCACTGGTGCTCTATCCACTGCACCACCTAGCTGCCCCTTAGGTGTATGCGTATATAATGAGTGTATTTCTATATAGATATTCTCTTTCTTTTTTTCTTTCCTTCTTTCTTTCCCTCCCTCTTTCTCTGTCTTCTCTCTCTCTCTCTCTCTCTCTCTCTCTCTCTCTCTCTCTCTCTCTCTCTTTCTCATCCTTGTACTTGAGTTTAACTTTAAGAAGAAATCATGTACATATGTAAGTATGTACAGAATACATTCAAGGTGATTAGAGGTGAGGCTTCACATGGAAGATGTCACTTGAATTGAGTGAGTCTTGAAGGAAGCTAGGGGCAGTAAGAGGTGTTCATGAGGAGGGAGAGTCCTCTAAAATGAAGACAGCCAGGATCAAAGCAGGGAAATGATAAATGGAATCAATTTTTATGAGGAACTTTAGGAAGATCTGACTAAGTGAATCATAGAGTTTGTACAGGTATGATTTGCAATAAGACTAGAAAAGTCAATTGGGACCAGGTTGTGAAAGACTTTACATGATATTCAGAGGAGATCATATTTGCTCTTAGAATCAGTAAAGAGTAACTGAAGTTCATTGGGTAAGTGAATAAGTCAGACCTACACTTTGGGAAAATCACTTTGTCAGCTTATGGGGAATGGATTAGAGTGGAGATGAGGTCTGAGGCAGAGAGATGAATTAGAAGGCTATTGAAAACATTTAGGAGATAAAGCATGAGGCACTGAACCAGGCTAGTGATCATGAATGAGGAGGAAAAGGGACTGATGTGAAAAAAATGGTTGAGGTAGAAACAAGATTTGGCAACTGATTGAATATATGGTTAGAACATGAGTGAGGAGGTATAGGAGGGACTAGAACTTTTCTTTAAATCCAATATCCAATCAGTTCCCTAAAAATCAGTAGTTCTACTCCTAATATATCTTTAATATCTGTTTTCTTCTTGTCACTTACATGACCACCACCTAAGTCCAGGCCTTCATAAGCTCTCCTTTGGATGAGAAGCAATGGACTCCTATTTGCTCTCCTTTTCACTGTTCTTAACCATCTCCTTCTCAGTAAGCTGATAATGTGCAATTAAAGGAAAACAAAAACAACCCAGGTCTAAACAAGTCATGGTTTATAAAGTTCCTATGGTTTCTGTGGTATAATGGTTTCAATCATATATACACACTATTCTGTCTGGCATTTAATCTTCAGTTCTCCCACTTAGACTCTTGCTTTTTGTTTGTTTTGATTTTTGTGGAGGGGGTTGGAGGCAATTCCAGTTATGTAACTTGCTGAGGGCCATACAACTAGTATGTCTGAGGTCAGATTTGAACTCAGGCCCTACTGACTCCAGGGTAGGTATGCCACCAAACTGACCCACACTTACACTTCCAGGCTTTCACCAAAACTCAGATCCACCTCCATCTCCTTTCTTGATCTACCCTGGTTGCTAGTGTCTTTCCTCTCCCTCCAGCTCCATATCAACCTCAGAAATTATCGTGTATGTATTATCTCTCCTTCTCCCCACATGTGAAGAATGCTCAGTCACCATTTCTGATGATCATGTGGCAAATTTAGGTGAACCTACTCTCAACCACTCCCAACCTAGGGGCTTGTAATGAAAGAAGATAAAGAGTTCACTCATCAGCTCCTGAATTGGAACTTTGTAGATCTGATCTCATTTTTTGACCTGGCCCTGATGTGGTCAAGAGTATACGCCTCATTATTTTGTCACCCTTTTCTATTGTCATTTTTATTGGTCTGGGGTGCATATGTTCTTCAAGGAGGGCTAGCACCTCTGGTGTGAGGGCTTGCCTAACTCTTTCAGGACTGTTACCCACCTTTGAGGTCCATTTAGGTGGTGCAGTGCATAAAGCACCAGTGTAGGAGACAGAAAGATCTGAGTTCAAATCTCACCTTAGACACTTGACACTCACTAGCTGTATGACCTTGGGCAAGTTACTTAACTCCAATTGCCTCATCTTGAGTCATCTCCAGTCATCCTGATGAATATTGGGTCACAGGATTCAGATGGCTCTGGAGGAGAAGTGAGGCTGGTGGCCTGCACAGGCCTCCCTCATTTAAAAACAAAGTCAAGTGCAAGTCATGTCATCATTTCTCTGATGGCATGGTCTTCTTTGGCAACAAAGAAAGAACACACACACACACACACACACACACACACACACACTTGTTCGTTGATCTGTACAAATTCGTTCATTCTTCTACTATCAGTATGAAAATATGAATGCATGGGTTGGTTCTGTTCATGTGACCAATCTTTAGTTCCTGGAAAATCTAAAAATGCTGAGGCAATGATGACAACTGATTCTACTCCCACTGAGTCTGAAAGCAAGTCGCAGTTAGAAAAATAACTATAGAAAGTGTGATGAATTTGGAGCCACAAAATATTTGAGCTTGAATTCTGGAATTTTTCCTGACTTACTTGGAATCAGCTTCTCAGGTCCCTGATCTCCTCATTGCTAAAAATGAGAAGATTCGGTTAACTAGATGGTTTCTTAGGTCTCTTCTAGAGGGAAATCCAAAAACCATTTGCATTAGTTTATTCAAGTCTTTTTCAGGCTTCTCTTTGTCATTTGTTAAAGCACAATAGTATTGTATTATACTCCCATACCATAATTTGTTTGCCTTTCCCATTATTTCCCTGATGGCATGGTTTTCTTTGCCAATGAAGGATGAACACACATACCACCTTTATCAGACCTGTAGCTCCAAGAACTCTTCATCAAACAATTACTTGTGGTTCCAATAAGCCATAGCATGAACAGCAACTACCCTAGAATTAAACCATCTCAGCAGATGGACTAAACAAGGTTGAGGCCTCAAATCTATCAAAAAGTTAAGGAGTTTTTTATCCCATTCATATGAATATTCTCAGAGAAATGGGATGATGAGAACATTTTGTTTCAAATTGCCAAGAAGGTGACTAAAACGGGCACTTGATCAGACATTAAAGATGCCAAGGTCATCCACTTCATCCTGGGCCATCACCAATTAGCCTATCTTTTATCTTGACACTAAATTTCAATGATTCTAGAAGAGTGAATGAGACTAATGACTTTGTGGAACTCTGCCTCACTTAAATCCCATTCACAGATGAGTCAAGGCATCATTCCATGATGTCATTAGTCCTCTTCAAAACAAAGACAAACAATAGTTATTGTTCTATTATAGATAAAAAAACTTCCTTCTGTCTTCTCTTTTCCCACTACTATTGTCATTATCTATCTTATGTAATTGGGTATTCCAAAGTAAATGTGTTAAAGCCATCTTGTGAGTTTTGAAAAATCTGGAAATCTATAGCTAGGACAGCAGTAGCCGTATCTACAGGTATGCCAGGACAAATGCTATCTGGTACAGTAGCAGAGAAAGAAGTTTGAGTGTTGAATTTGGTTACAGTACTACTTGAGATACCAAGAGCTAGAATATGAAATGAGTGCAGAATAAGAGAATTGTCTCATATTTGGACTGTTAGTATTTGCAGGTTTGGGAGGTCAGGATGAAGAACTTTAAAACTTAGAACTTTAAAAAGTAGGTAATGGGGAGTCAGTGATTGTGAACAGAGACGTAACCTCAAAGATGTGCTTTGCAAGACTAATCAAGCAGCATTGTGCAGGATCCATTAGAGAACAGAGATTAAAAGGGAACAATAATGTCTTGCTGTAGTCAGAAAATGGATTAAGGAACATATCTGAGAGATTGGAAGGAAGGATAAACAGAATCACGTGATACACTCTTAGTGTGTCAATAAGCCTAACATTCACTATCCAGCTATTTTCTTTGTAATCTGCTAATTTGTAAAACTGCTCATCTAAAGGAGTTTGAGGTGGAACCTCAGAGTTGTTTTAGTTGTCATTTCTCTTACTAGCAATTTACTTAGGCTTATCTACTTGAAAATGACAAAACAATGAATGTTTGAATCATCATTCAAAAAAAGATCTTGACAGGCTAGAATACTGGGTCAAATCTAGTAAGATGAAACTGAATAGGGTTGAATGTAAAGTCTTACACTTAGATTTAAAAAAAATTCTTCACAAATAAAAAAAATGACAGTGATGTTTCTTGAAAGTAATTCATCTGGAAAAAATATCTCATGGAATTTAGAAAATTCTAAGCTCAAAATAAGTTGACAGTATGATATGACTGTCACAAAAGTTAATTCACTCAGCTTGTGTTGGAAGACAAAATATCAGATCTAGAGAAGGGATATTCCCATTTTACTCTGCCCTGGTCAGACTAAATTGAAGAATTTTGCTCATCCTTGGGCAATATATTTTGAGCATATTGAAATGCTGTCCACAGCAAGGAAGCCAGAATGAGGAAAATGCAAAGCCTCAAATTCATGCAGTGTGGTTATCAGTAACATCACAATGGTTGCTTAACTAAGAGAAGAAATGACTTCAATCAGAACATAGAAGTGTTTTTTTTAATATTTTAGGATTTGATATTTGTAGAGAGGAACTGAACTTATATATTTTATTTATCCCCAGTGGACAGAACTGGGAACAATCAATGGAAGTTAGAAAAACGTTTCTTATTTCATATTTAATTTGCTTATTTGTAAATTTCACTATTAATAAAAAATAATACAAAGGAAAGTGACCTAGCAATTTCAGATCTCAAATTATAATATAAAGCAGTAATCATCAAAACTACTTGGTACTGGCTAAGAAATAAAGTGGTAGGTCCACAGAATAGATTGGGTATACAGGACAACAGTAATAAATGAGCATCATAATCTGGAGTTTCATAAAGTCAAAGACCTCAGCCTTGGAGATAAGGACTCATTCTTTGACAAAAAATTGTTGGTATAACTAGAAAAAGTAGGGCACAAACTAAGTGTAGACCAACATTTCACACCATATACCAAGATAAGGTCAAAATGGATATATACTTTAGATTTAAAGGGTGGCATCACAAGCAAATTAGAAGAACAAGGAATATTCTACCTGTCAGATCTGTGGAAAAGGGAAAAATTCAGTACCAGATAAGAGATAAAGGACATCATGAAATGTAAAATAGATCTGTTTGATTATAAAAGCTCTTATACAAACAAAATCAATGCAACCAAGATTGGAAAACCAGAAAGCTGAAAAGTAATCTTTACAAGAAGTGTCTCTGACAAAGGTCTCATTTTTCAAATATATAGAAAACTGAGTCAAATTTAAAAGAATACAAACCATTCTCCATAAATGGTTAAAGGATGGGAACAGGCAGTTTTCAGATGAAGAAATCAAAACTATCTATAGGCATAAGAAAAATATTATAAATCACTTTTGATTAAAGAACTGAAAATTAAAACAACTCTGAGAAACTTTCTCACACCTATTTGATTGACTAATATGACAAAAAAGAAAATGCTAAATGTTGTAGAAGATGTGGGGAAAATGGGAGACTAATGTTGGTGGAGTTGTGAACTGATCCAGCCATTCTAAAGAGCATTTAGGAAATATGCCCAATGAGCAATCAAATTGTGCATACCCTTTGATCCAACAATACCAGTTCAGGTCTGTCTTCCAAAGAGATCATAAAAAAGGGGAAAAGACCTACATGTGGAAAAACATTTATAGCAGCCTTTGTCATGGTGCCAAAATACTGGAAATCAAGGGGATATTCATTAACTGTGAAAAGGCTGAACAAGTTATGATATATGGATGTAATGGAATACTATTGAGCTATGAGAAATAATGAGCAAGCATATTTCAGAAAAAAAAACCTGGAAAGATTTTGTAAAACTGATGCAAAATGAAGTGAGCATAAACAGGAAAACATTGTACACATATCAACAACATTATGTGGTGTTCAGCAATGAATGACTTAGCTCTTCTCATCAACAAAATGATCTAAGACAAATACAAAGAATTCATGATGGAGAATGCTACCCACATCTAGCTAAAGAGCTAATGAACCTTGAATTCAGATTGAGGCATAAATTTTTCACTTACTTTATCTTTTCCATGTTTTTTTATTTTTATCTATTTCTTTTTTCACAATTGTGACTAATATGGAAATATGTTTTAAATGATTGCACATGTATAACCTATATCCAATTTCTTACCATTTTCAGAAGAGGGGAGGAGAAGGAGGGAGAGAGAAAAATTTGGAACTCAAAATCTTATAAAAATGAATGCTAAGGACTGTCTTATATAATTGGGGAAAATAAAATACAATTATAATAAAAAGTTAAAAAATAACTTGAATAAATTCCTTTTGCAGTAGATAGAATGCTGTAATTGAAATCAAGAAGAATGGGGTTAGAAGTCTACTTCTGATACTTCCTAGCTACCACTTGATCTTCCTGAGCCTCAGTTTTCTCATCTGTAGAATGGGGATTAAAATACCTGTCATTTCTACTTCACTGATGTGTGAGACTCAGTTCAGAAAATGCGTCTAGGGTTTCCTGAAAATCTGAAAAGTACTATGGAAATTTTAGTTAGTATTTCCCTTATCAAGTGAGCATCCCATAAAGCACTGACAGATGCCTGTCAATAATGGTACAATAGAAGTTTCCTGAGTCATAGATACTAAAAACTCAGGATTCTACTCTTTCTTGATTTATCAAACTACATTAAAGAGCATACAGGCTAAACTCCTATTTGTACAGTCATTCTAAGCATAGTTCCATCCCATTTCTAATATAATTAATATCAATTCTAAGATAACTCAGTCAGCTAGTTGGCACCATGGATAGAGTATTGGACTTGAAATTAGGAAAACCTGAGTTTTAATCTCATCTCAGACGCTTACTAGCTGTATGATACTAGGCTAGTCACTTAACCTGTCACAGCCTCAGTTTCCTTTTTTTCTGAAATGAGAATAGTTATATCAACATTGAGTAGTTGTGAGGATCAAATGAAATAATTATCTTTTAAAAACTTTTATTAACTTTAAAGTGCTGCATAAATTTAGTTTCTTTTTTACCTCTAATATTTTCATAATACAACTTTTTTACCTTAGTCCTGCCAAATGGATAGATATAAAATATGCCAACAAGTTTAATCTCCATTAAAGGTGAAGTGCCCTTTGCACTAGGCTTATAAATGTAATGACTGTCTTGTGGTGTATAGTTTCCCTGCATCAGCTTCACTTGCCTAAGGCAAGTGGTCAATACAATGAGGTTGAGCATAGTATGGACAAGTAGTATCTCTAAATCAGTTTCACTATTAAATCAAGGTTGGAGGAGAGAGGGAGGAAGGGAGGAAAAGATGAAAAGCATTGTATTTTAGGACTTTTCCTCACAAATTAAAGATCTATTAAAATATCCGGCAATGCTTATGTAGTACATAATTTATCAAAATCTCTCCTCACATCTCCTCAGCTCATGTATGTTCTTTTGCTTCAACACAAGAATCTTATTCTCTAGTAACTAAGAAAATGCTATACTCATTCCAGAAGACAAAGAAATACTCTTTCGTGATAAAATACGAGGCCATCCCAAATGATTTTCTTTTCTTTGAAGTGGGATACAAGGCTACCATGGTCCTGGACCAACAGAAGCAAGTTCAATTAATTCTATAGCATATTCACAGTCTATACATTATGCTTGTAGAAAATAATCTCTGCTTAGCTCTGCTACTAAGAATCCCTCAAATTCCCTCAAAGCTCAACTCAAGCACCACTTTCTATATGAAAGTTTTCTATTATCCTTCATCTGCTAGTGCTATTTCCCTGTAAAAAATCCTCAAAATATTGTGTATTTATTTTGTATATACTTATATGGATGTTGCTGAACACACTGGAAGTTTTTTAAATTACCCAATAAGAAAGCATAAAGTTGTTGCCTTAAGAACTTAATGACATTAAAAAGACTTGGATATGGAATGAAGGCCCGTGAAGCAGGGACAGGGAACTTTGAGTGATTAACTTGCTGAGGATATTCCACAACTATTGGATTTCTGAAAAGTTCCTATGCTTACTGCAACCCTTTTTCTAGAATTAAGTCTCAAGCTAATCGTCAAGCTGATTGACTCAGAGTAGGGTCAGCAAGGAGTGAAGAAGTAAAATGATTCGTCCAGCATCACAAATCAGAATGTGTAAGAAGTCAGAATTGAACACGTCATCCAGGTTTTGAGTCTATATCTCTATCTCCTGTGTCACAGTGTGACAGTCACTAGCATTTACAATTGTGTCCTGTCATAGCAAAACATCAAACTAAGTGATTAAAATATACTTTATTAACAAAAAATGAATGTCTCCCCACAATAGATAATTAAAATATACTTTATTTTGAAAATTCCAAAAAGAAATCATTGTTCCCCAATTCATCTATTACATAAAAACAGCATTCCATAGCATTTAATTACTGTTCAGTCACCTTTCACCCAAATATTTCATTTTGCATTCATCCATTATAACAAAACATTTTAATTTACAGTCTCATTTGCCTTGTGATTGTGTGTTTTATTCCTCTCCCTTCTTTCTTTCTAATGAGCAGGCAACATTATCTTAACTCTGAGCAAAGGCTTCATCTGCTTTTATCTTTATGTCACATGCATCCATTCCCCTGATCTTGGTCCTTCTCTTCAACCCAACTGAACACTAAGAGTGCCTTTTGAATAAGTCCTAAACCAACAAAGATTTATGTGACTCTACTTATAAAACTAAAAAGCACTGGGCAAAAAACAGCATTAGTCTCCCTGAATTTCCTTTCTTCCTTCTCATCTTCCATATTGCCACAAGGGATAATCCTCCTCCCTGGAATCCTCCTCTGTTGACTCCCTCCCTTGGGGCACAATTTTAGGAAGATTTTCAGTTATTTTTCATCTTATTTATTCCTGGATTCACATTCCAAGATTGTTCTCCACGTGCTAGCTTGAAGCCTTACTTCCTGGGTGTAAATTCTACTCTGAAGATCTTAGGTGACTTCCTCCTTGGGACCACTGTTTTAGGAAGAACCCAAGCTACACTTCAATGGATTCATAACAGGACTTCTCTCCAGACTCCTGTTAGCCTGCCAAATTTTCTTCCTTGTACACTGTCATTCCCCTTCCACTATCCATGTCCCAAATCCCCTTTATGTTTTATCTTCCTTTATTCAAATGTAAGCTTTGGAAGTCAAGGAATGCCTTGCTTGCTTGCCTTGGCATCCCCAGTGCATAGCACAGTGCTTGACACATAGTAACTACTTAAATATTTTATCTCCCATTTTTATTTCTCTATTATCTATTACTCTCTCTCTCTCTCTCTCTATATATATATATATACACATAATTTTATATATATAATATATATGTATATATGTAATATTTATCAACAACATCATGAGTTCTAGTTACCAGGTATATTTCAGTAACTTTCTGTTGTAATAAAAAGAACTGAGTGATATAGCAAGTTTTTGGAAAAGTCATTTCTTATATTGTTGCCAAAATAATAAACATGTCCATATAGCCATACAAAGTCAATTTCAATGTGATGCCAAATAGCTATTTGTGAAACTTCACCATTTTGTCCTGACAAAACTATTATGATAGTAATAAGTTTCTAAAAGCAATTATTTAAGAGATATGTATTACAAGTAAACTAAGTTAAGCATATTTAATCCTGCACAATTCCTCCCCTGAAGAAATTTACATTCTAAAAGTCTAGTTACTGGTACATAATAGGCATTTAATAAATTATTCTTGATTGATTAACCTCAGAAGAGATAATATTCATAAATTTGTAACTACAACACAAAGGAGAAAACAAATATAAGGCATACAAACTACTGGGTGAGTTACAAGGAAGAAAAAATCTTTTCTGATCAGGGAATCAAGAGATTTCTCATGGATGACCTGCCATTTGAATTGGATATTAAAAGATCAGTAGGAAATGATTTGAGTCAAGTAATGGAGATAGAACATATTGGATGCGTATATGTTCATAGAATAGTGAATAGTAATTAGGTTTAGTTGGAGTACAGAGTGCTTGAAGGTGGGTAGTATGAGTCTGATAAACATAGAAATAGAGATTGATGTCATATTGTGGAGAGTATTGAATAACAGACAAAGGTGTTCAGATGTAATTTGGTAAGGGACAAGGAAGAACTGAAGAATTGTGAATAGAAGAATGACATAGTCAAAGCTGCCCATAAATACAATTACTGTAGAAGAATGGGTGGGTACAGGGTGTGAGACTAAAGTTAGGGAAACTTGCAGGAGTATTATATATAAGCATATAAACTAGGGTGGGTGTGGTAGAAATGGAAAAGAAAGATGACTGAAATATAGGAAAGGCAGATTTTGTAGCTCTTGGTAACCTGTTAGGTTGTAGGGATAAGAGCACACAAAGAAATTCTAAATTTTCAGGCAAGGTGACTGAGTAAACATCAATACCCTGGACAGAAACAGGGAAGTCAAGGGAATACCTAATTAAGGGGAAAATATTGGAGACTTTGCTTTAAGGCCTTTATCATAATGTTGTACTTATTTCTTTTCAGATTTTTGCTTTATTCCTGCTTTTACAAAAACAATTTGGCCACATAATTAAAAAACAAAAGAATATTCAGCTTTGCAGCATGATATTGGTGCTTTATTTTGTTCAGTTAATAGAATTGTATCCCAATAGAGCACTTATTTTTAAATATATCCATACATAATACACACACACATTTAACAGCTTGGTCACTCATTACCCATTACCAAATTCAAAGTATCAGAACACAGAGTAGAGTTCCAAATCTCAAGGTAGTAGTACAAACTGGGTAAGGAGGACAATAAAGACCAAGAAAGCTGTGATCAGACCTATCCCCAAATCATACCTCTTATAATGCAACAAAAACTTGCAGGTCTTTGCCGAGCTTGAAAAGCAGCAGAAAGACATAAAATGAAAAGTTCAGACCAAACATCCATTCCACCACCAGAGCAAAACAGAGTCCAGCTCTAACATAAAATCTAACATCAAAAAATTGGCTAGACAACAAAGCAAATGATAACAACAATAACAAAAAACCTAAACATAAAGATCTACAATGGTAACAAGAAAACTCAAGACACAAACTCATAAGCAATGACTTTAAAAGTCACAAAAAAAACTCAAAGAAGAATGCAATATTGGACACAAAACCAACAAGAATTTCTAGAAGATCTAAATAAAGTTTTTCTAAGCAAAAGAGTGATTTTAAACAATCAAATAATAATAGTAAAGAAAAAAATTGAGAAAAGACATGAGAATTTGCAAGGAAATTATGAAAAGAAAGTTAACATGGTCAAAGAAGCCCAAAACTACTAAATAAAATAATTCCTTAAAAATCAAAATTGGTCAAATGGTAAAAGAGGTACAAGAGTTCACTGAATAAAATAACTCCTTCAAAATCAGAACTGAACAAATGAGCTAATGCCTCCATGAGCCACCAAGGAACAATAAAATCAAGGCAAAAGAATGAAAAACAAAATAAAAGAAAATAGGAAATATATTATAGGAAACACAGATAATCCAGTAAAATAGATCAATTAGAAATAATGTAAGGATTATTGAACTACTTGAATGCCATCATCAAAAGATGAACCTAGATACTACCTCAAGAATACAATAGAATACTTCCCAGATTGCATAGAATCAGAGGATAAAGTAGAAATGAAACAAATCAACTGGCCATCTTCTGAAAGAAATAATGAAATGACAACTACTAGGAATATTAAAGTCAAATTTCAGAGTTCCAAAGTAAAGGAAAAGAAATACTAACGGACTCAAAAAGAAACAGTTCAAATACCTTGAAGCTACAGTCAAGCTCACATAAGATTTAGCAGATGACACAATAAAAAACTGTAAGGTTTGTATTATTTCCCAGAAAGCAGGGCAACTAGAATTAAAGCTAATAATAATTTATCTGGGAAATTGAGTATAATTTTGAATGGGAAAGATAATATTGAAGGAAATAGAGTGTTTCACACATTACTGATGAAAAGACCATAGCTGAATATAAAACTGATATTCAAATTCAAAATTCAAAGGAAGTCTTAAAATGTAAACATGAGTGAGGAATCATATGGGACTTAAGAAGCTCAAACTATTTACATTCCTATATGAAAAGATCATACATATAAATCCTAATGGCCTCATGACCTTAAAAATTTTTTGTATTAAAAAAGGCAACAAATGTTAAGTGCTTTAAAAATCTTTAAAACACTTTACTATTAGCATTAATCATACAGCACAATAACCCAAGAAATAAGTAACCAAGAGGACAAATGGAAAGTTGAAGGTTAGATATAAGCAGGATAAAGCATGCTACAAGAATAATTTATGGCCATGATGACAGAGTGAGAGCAAATACTCATATAAACTCTTAGAGAAATTCCTTCAGACATCTCTTAAAAGAGAATTTGACCAAATTTTGGACTTGCAGAATCCAATAGGAGACAGTCTGTTGCAGATTGACAGACAAGGAGAGACTGGAAGGCCAATGGGAAGAATCTTTTGTGGGAGTGAGCCAACAGCACACAGGGCAGCACATCCTGCCATAGCATGGCCAAGAAGGAAACTCCCAGGATGGCTTCAGGCAGCAGCAGCATGGCAGAACAGCATAGTGGCAGTCCAGGATGGGAGATCAATGGGAGCTGACTGAGTGACAGCTACTGAGCCCCAGGTATCAGCCTGCAGATTAAACATCCATAAGTCACAAACTCGAACTTCTGGGAGCAAAAATGGGAAAGTGATCTGTAAATATACTCTCCCCCTCCTCTTATTGACCTCAAAAGAATCATAAAATATTTCCCCCCAAAATCCTGGATCAGTGGAATAAACAGAAGGGACAAATAGTCTCATAGCACCTGAGGCTAGGAAAATCGCTAAAGAGTATTCTTCTGACTATGACAGAGGCAAACCTGAAGGACAGGAGCCCCAGGGGGTGGAAACCCCCACTAGGACCCAGGGGTGCCTAAGTGCTCCAGGGAAAACAGAAAGACAATAGAGCAGCCAGAATCACTAAGTTCTGAACTTGCCTTTGCTCTAGGTCAGCTGAGGAGATCTCCAGTGAGGAGACCACACCTTCCCCACACTTAGCAAGCTAGCCCCAAGGCTAATCCAGGGAAACACAAAACACCTGTCCTTGCTATCTCATATCAGCAGCTCAACACTAGGTTCCCCAGCTTCTAACCAAAAGAACCAGAGGCCACAACACACAAAGCTTCACCATCATGAGCAAGAAGCAAGGAGGAAGGAAAAAAAATAGAATCTTTCTATGGGGACAAGGACCAAAACACGAATATCAAAGAGGTCAGTATTGAGAATGTACTCTCATCTGAAACTTCAGAAGGGACTATGAGCTGATCACATGCACAAACAGCTGAAGAAGGAAATAGAAGAAAACTCCTCAATGATTTTAAAAGTATGAAAAAAGGAAAATAGAACAAATGGAAAAGGAAGTACAAAAAATAACTGGAGAAAATAGTCCTTAAAAGGAATAATTGGATAAATGGAAAAGGAGATGCAAAAGTTAGCTAAAGAAAACAATTTGATAAAAATTAGAATTGGGCAAGTTGAAATCAATAACTATGACATGTCAAGAATCAATCAAACAGAGCCTAAAGAATGAAAAAATAGAAGAAAATGTAAAATATCTAATTGGAAAAACAACTAATCTGGAAAATAGATCCAGGAGAGAAAATTTAAGAATTATTGTCCTACCAGAAAGTCACGTTGAAAAAAAGAGTCTGGACAGTATCTTCCAAGAAATCATCAAGGTCCGAAGTGCTAGATCCAGAGGGCAAAATAGTCATCTAAAGAATTCACTGTTAACCTCCTGAAATGGATCTCAAGCTATAAACGTCTAGAAATACTGTTGCCAAACTCCAGAACAATCAAGTCAAGGAGAAAATACTACCAACAACTAAAAAGAAACCATTCAAATAACAAGGAGCTGTATTCAGGATCACACAGGACCTTGCAGCTTCTGTATTAAAACATTGAAGCAATTGGAATATGATATTCCATAACTCAGAGGAGCTGAGACCACAGCCAAGGATCAATTACTCAACAAAGTTCAGGATAACATTTCAGGTAAGTAGATGGACGTTCAATGAAATAAGGCATTTCCAAATCTTCCCGACAAAAAGGACAGAACTCAATAGAAAATTCGATCTTCAAACGCAGGTCTCAAGAGAGGTATATAAAGGTAAACAGGGGAAAAGGAAAACTTGTTACTCAATTTGGGGAAACTGTTTATCTCCCTAGAAGGGAAGATGACACTTGTTAATCTTGAGAATTGCACATCTATTGTGAAGTATAAAAGGGATATACGTAGAAAGAGGGAATGGGTATAAAGTAAATGATGTAATGATTAAAATGTGATTCAACCATGTAAAGAAATTGCAACAGGATATGGGAAAAGGAGGAAGCAGAAAATGATAAATTACATCACAGGAAGAAGTATAAAATTATATTATAGTAGAGGGAAAGAGGGGAGGGATATGAGCATTGTTTGCGAGGTAGTCACATCTGATTTGGTTCAAGGAGGGAACAATAAACTTAATTAAGTGTATAAATCTAACTAGCTCTATAGTCAGTAGGAGGGTAAGGGGGAAAAGGGAGGGGAAGCTAAAAGGGAGGGAAGAAATAGTAAAGGTAAGGGGGAGTAAAAGGGAGGAGGGTTAAAAGAAGGAAGGGAAGACTACGAAAGGTGGTGGTCAAAAGTGAAAGCTATATTGAGGAGGGGAAGGGAGACAGGAGAGCTAAAAGCACAAACAGTGGGAAAGAGGATGGAGGGAAAAACACAGATTGTAATCATAATTGTAAACATGAATGGAATTAACTCTCCAATCAAATGGAGATGAATAGCAGAAGGGATTAAGAGCCGGAATCCAACAATATGTTGTTTACAAGAAACACAATTGAAATGGAGGAAGATAAACACAGGGTAAAGGTAAAAGGTTAGAGCAGAATATATTGTGCTTCAGCTGATGTAAGAAAAGCAGGGGCAATCCTAATCTCAAACAAAGCAAAAGCAGCAATAGATCTAATCAAAAGAGATAAGGAAAGAAACAACATCTTGCTAAAAGGTGCCATAGACAATGAAGAAATATCATTAAACAAGTATCCTCCAAGTGGTATAGCATGCAAATTCTTAGAGGAGAGATTGGGGAAGTTGCAGGAAGAAACAGACAGCAAAACTATACTAGTGGGGGATCTCAACTTCCCCCTCTCTGAATTTGATAAAAATAAACTTAGAATAAATAAGAAAGAAGTTGAGGTGAATAAAACTCTGGACAAGGTAGATAAGATAGGTCTTTGGAGAAAACTGAAACAGGACGGAAAGGAATATACCTTTTTCTCAGTGGTACATGGCACATATACAAAAACTGACCATGTTCTAGGGCATAAAAACCTCACAATTCAATGCAAAAAGCAGTGGTAGTCAATGCATCCTTCTCAGATCACAATGCAAGAAAAATAATATGTAATAAAAGGCCATGGAAGGATAAATAAAAAATTAATTGGAAACTAAGTAATCTAATCCTAAAAAAAGGAGTCGGTAAAACAAATCACAGAAACAATCAACAACTTCGTTCAAGAGAATGACAATAATGAGACAACCTACCAAATCTTATGAGATACTGTAAAAGCAATTCTTAGGGGAAGTTTTATATGTTTGAATGCCTATATGAATGAAATAGAGAAAGGAGATAGACTTGGGCATGTAGCTGAAAAAAACTAGAAAAAGAACAAACTGAAAATCCCCAATAACAAATTAGAAATGCTGAAAATGAAAGGAAAGATCAATGAAATTGAAATTAAGAAAACTATTGAACTAATAAATAAAATTAATGGTTGGTTTTTATGAAAATACTAATAAAATTGATGAAACTTAGTTCAATTTGATTTTAAAAAAAGAAAGAAGAAAAGCAAATTACCAATATAAAAAATGAAAGGGCGAACTCGCTTCCAATGAAGATAAAATTAAAACAATAATTAGCAATTACTTTGTCCAACTTTATGCCCATAAATTCGACAATCTAAATGAGGCGGATGAGTGTGTATATATATATATATAATATATGTATGTATGTGTATATACATATATATACATATATGTAAATTTCCCAGATTAACAGAGGAGGAAGTTCAATACTTAAACAATTCCATCTCAGAAAAAGAAATTGAAGAAGCCATCAATGAATTCCCTAGGAAAAAAATCTCCAGGGCCAGATGGATTTACAAGTGAGTTCTATCAAACATTTAAAAAACAGTTAATTCCCATATTATATAGAGTATTCAGGAAAATTGAGGAAGAAGGAATTATCTCAAATTCTTTTTTATGATACAAATGTAGTTTTGATACCTAAACCAGGAAGAGACAAAACAGAGAAAGAAAATTATATACCAATTTCTCCAATGAGTATAGATGCAAAAATTTTAAATAAGATTTTAGCAAAAAGAGTACAGCAACTTATCACGAGAATAATATATTATGATCAGGTAGGATTCATACCAGGAATGCAGAGGTGGTTCAATATTAGGAAAACTATTAGCATTGTTGAGCATATCAACAACAAAACTAACAGAAACCACACTATTGTCTCAATATGTGCAGAAAAACATGTTGACAAAATGCAGCACACATTCCTATTACAAACACTGGAGATCACAGGAATAAAGGGAACTTTCTATGAAATAATAAGCAGTATATACCTAAAACTTTCAGCAAGCATTAGATGCAATGGTGACAAGCTAGATGCATTTCCAATAAGATCAGGGGTGAAACAAGGATGTGCATTATCAAAACTGTTATTCAATATGGCACTAGAAATGTTAGCTGTAGCAATTAGAAAAGATAAAGAAATCGAAAAATATTAGAATATGCAAAGGAGAAACTAAGTTATTAGAAGTTATACTTTGCAGATGTCATGATGATATGATGATATAATTAAAAAATCCCAGAAATTCAAGTAAAAAACTACTTGAAATAACAAACAACTTTGGCAAAGTTGCAGGTTATAAAACAAACACATGAAACGTCTCCATTTCTATATATTACTACCAAAGCCCAACAGCAAGAGATAGAAAGATACATCCCATTTATACCTAGGGTAGACAGTATAAACTATTTGGGAGTTTACCTACAAAAACAAACCGACGTTCTATATGAACACAATTATAAGACACTTTGCACAAATAAAATCAGATCTACGTAAGTGAAAAAACATCAATTGCTCATGAATAGGTCAAGCCAATATAATAAAAATGACAATTCTACCTAAATTAATTAACTTATTTAGTGCTATTCCAATCAGAATATCAGATAATTATTTTCTAAAGCCAGAAAGATCGTATCAAAATTCATCTGGAAGAACAAGAGGTCCAGAATATCAAGGGAACTAAAGAAAAGAAGTGCTAGGGAAGGTGACCTAGCTCTATCAGATCTCAAATTGTATTATAAAGCAGCAAGTATCAAAACCACTTGGCATAGGCTAAGAAAGAGAAGGGTAGATAAATAGAATAGGCTAGGCACTCAAGACACAACAGACAACGAATATAGCAATCTATTGTTTGATAAACCCCAGGAACCCAGCTTCTTAGATGTGAACTTACTGTTTGGCAAAAATTGCTGGGAAATCTGAATATCAGTGTGGCAGAAACTAGGCATAGAACAATGCCTGACACCCTACACAAGAATAAAGTCCAAGTGGATACACAATCTAGGTATAAAGATTGATATTCTTGACAAGGAATAGTGTATTTACCAGATTTATGGAGAAGGGAAGAAATTTTGACTAAAGAAGTGATACAAAGCATTGAGAAGTGCAAGACTGATAATGTTGATTACATTAAACTGAAAAGTTGTTGCGCAACCAAACCCAATGCAACCAAGATGCAGAGGGATAGAGAAGACTGGGAAAGAATTTTTGCAGCTTGTGTCTGTGATAAAGGCCTCATTTCAAGAATATATAGAGAGTTGAGTCAAATGTACAAAACTACAAGTCATTCCCCAATTGGTACATGGCCAAAGCACATGAACAGGCAGTTTTCAAAGGTAGAAATTAAAGATATCTATAGTCATATGAAAAAATGCTCTAAATCACTATTGATTAGAGAGATGCAAATCCAAACAACTCAGAGATAACACATCATCACCTATCAGACTGGCTAACATTACAGAACGGAAAGATGATAAATGATGGAAAGGATGTGGGAGAGTTGGAACACTAATTCATTGTTGGTGGAGCTACGAGCTGATCGAACCATTCTTGAGGCCAGTTTGGAACTATACCCAAAGAGCTACAAAAATGTGCATACCCTTTGACCCAGCAATATCACTTCTAGGACTATATCTCCAAGAAATCACAAAAATTAAAAAGGGTCACACATGTACAAAAATATTTATAGCAGCACTCTTTGTGATTGCCCCAAATTGGAAATCAAGGAGATGCCCATCAATTGGGGAATGGCTGAATAAATTATGTTATATGAATGTAATGGAATACTATTGTGCTATGAAGACTTCAGAGAGATCTGGAAAGACTTATATGATCTGATGCTGAGTGAAAGCAGTAGAACTAGGAGACCTCTGTGCACAGTAATGACCACAGTATGCAAGAGGTTTTTTCTGGTAGACTTGGAACTTCATTGCAATGCAAGGACTTAAGAAAATTCCCAATAGTTTTAAGGCAAAATGCCTTCTACATCCAGAGAAAGAACCATGGATTTCAATCACAGAATGTAACAGATCATTTTCTTTTGTATTACATTTTGATTTGTTATAAAAATTATCCCATTCATTTTAATTATTCTATACAGCATGACTATGTTGAAAAATGTATTTAAAAGGAATATATGTGTAAAACATATATAATTGTATGCCACCTTGGGGAGGAAGGAGGAAAGTAGGCGGGAGGGAGTGGAAAAAACCTAAGTTAAAAAAAAGTAACAATATATATAACTAGAAAAACAGAAAAGTCATAGAGTGAGAACAGATAAAATAAAATGATGGAGTCTAAATAACATATTGATAGCAATTTGACTGAAATATACCAATTAATAAATTGTGAGGTGAGAGAAAGAAGGAGTGAATCAAAATTCACATCATGATAAACAAAGACAGGGAGGATATGAATTATTTCATGATATATTGACCATGTACGTTAATACATATGAAGAAGGTCAAAGTTACTATATAGTTATAGCCACATAAACTTGTATGTGTGTATGTTTACATATATATATATGTATATATATATATATATATATATATATATATACAGATATATATATATATATATATTTCTCACGAATAGGGTTATTGATAATCTGCTTACATATTTATCCCTAAGATTCTTTCATTGCTCTTATTGATATTTTAAATGGATAAATATCCTGGAATAAAAGTTGTAAGGACAATTTTAATCAGTCTTTAAATAATATAAAATGGTACTCAGATCATCTTACAAATTAAAAAAAGATCATGTTAAATCAGTTTCTGAAATTTGTTGCAATGGGTATGCCCTGTAAATTCTATATAATGTATGGTTTACTTGTGTGCCTCATATACCTTTGCAAAGCATTCATCAAACCAAACTAGATCCATTTTTCAGAAAAGAAATCTCAAGAAAGTAAGGAGACTGAATGAAATTAACGTAAACTTATGAAAATATCAGCAATTCCAGTGCATCTAAAGACCTCTTACAGCAAGAGATCCGCAGCATTGCCAAAATGGGGTGGAATACATGAGGACCCAAAAGGTTTCCATGCATTAACGATGAAGACATTTACAGAGTAAAATCTACAAGGAAAATCCTGGCCCAGGCTTTTCTCTATATTCAACCAATTTCTACTCATGAAACCAAGCTCCTCTAAATCTGAACATGACGGCAGAGCAGGTCAGAAAATTCCAAGCTCTCAAGATTTTCGCCCACAAAAGAGATAAAATACAACCTTAGAAGGAGTAAAATGCAGTAAAAATAAGTAAGACTAGGGGCTCAACAGGGGTCTTCCTGGGGCAATATGAAAATATAAGAATAAAAATCCCAGGATGAGGTTTGGTCCTTGTACAGAGTAAACACCTCCAGACTAGGGTCTCTGTTAACAACAAGCAATAAATGCTGGATTTAGCTGGATTGGGTGTTCTCCTATACCAGCCACCAGAACTTTCATTGACAGAACTTGATTGAGTGAAGTTGGGTATCTGTGCCAGGCAAGATAAAGGAACTTCAACTGACAAGGAATACCAGGCCCAGTTGTGCTGTGGAGAGCAGCAGAGGCATTCTGGGTGAGTGCAGAAGCAGTGGGACAGAAAGTCTGTGGCTGTAGGCTCCTACAGAAGGCCGAAGATTTGGCTTTGGTTTCAGACTAGAGATGAGAACTGAAGGGGGAAGGAGCCAAGATGGTGGAGTACAAAGAAGCACATATGCCTAGCTCTTACCCTACAACTCATAAAATACTTGTAAAGAAGAACTCTCAACAAATTCTAGAGCAGCAGAAGCCACAGAACATAGGAGTGGAGGAGAATTCTGTCCCAGAGAGACCTGAAAGACCAAAAGGAAAGATCTGTAGCCCTGCCTTGGCCATGCAGCATCAAAAGGAGCAGATCTGAGCAGACTTCAGGGACAGAATCTCTAGCTGCATCACAGATCCCTCAACCCACAGGCACCAAAGGTAAGTGAGAGGGTCCTTTGGGCTGGCTGAGAGGAGAGAGGGGTATCCCCATAACTCAGGCCCCCTCAGATAGCAGCAGTAGAGGCAGCAGCAGAGAGGGCTCCCAAAGCAGGCAGTAGCCTGCATCCATTGTTGAAGGTCTTAACAGAAAGCCCCTGAGGGAATTGAACCCTGTATGGCAGTCCTGCCCCAATGTGAGCAGCTGAACTTAATCTCACATTGATTAGCAGCCCCATCTCCAGTGAAAGCCCCTGAGGCTTTGGAGCACCTCATTTGAATATCAGCCCCCAGTGCTGGCTTGGTGGAACTGGAGGCAAGGTGGTTGTGGAGAGAAAACTCAGAAGCCAAGTAACTGGCTGGGAAAAGGCCCAAAAAAGGGGGAAAAAAATAAGACCATAGAAGGTCACTTTCTTGGGGAACAGATACCTCCCCTGATCCTTTCAGATGAGGAAGAACAAAGCATGCTGTCAGAGGAAGTCAAGAACCCTGCCTCCAAAGAGAACTTAAATTGGTCTCAGGAAATAGAAGACCTTAAAAAACAAGCAAGCAGCTTACTAAAGGAGAACCAAAAGAATGCTGAGGAAAATAACATCTTTAAAAAGAGGCTAACTCAAGTGAAAAAAGAGGTCCAAAAAGCCAATGAGGAGAAGGAGGTTTTAAAAAGCAGAATTAGCCAAATGGAGGGGAAGCCTCAAAAAGTCACTAAACAAAATAATTTGTTGAAAGAGAGAATTTAGTTCAGGGAAATGAATGACCTTGACTTAAACCAAGCAGTTAGTAAAGAAAGCCAAAAATATGAAAAAAGAGAAGATAATGTGAAACAACTCATTGGAAAAACAACTGACTTGGAAAATAGATCTAGGAGAAATAATTTAAAAATTATAGTACTACCTGAAAGTCATGATCAAAAAAAGAACCTAGACATTATTTTACATGAAATTATCAAGGAAAACTGCCCTGATGCTCTAGAATCAGTGGACAAAATAAATATTGAAAGAATTCACCGATCACCTCCTGAAAAAGACCTGAACAGAGAAACTTCTAGGAATATTGTCAACAAATTTCAAAGTGGCCAGATCAAGGAGAAAATACTTCAAGCAGCTAGAAAGAAACAATTTGAGTACTGTAGAAATACGATCAAAATAACATAGGATCCGGCAGCTTCAATATTAAGGGATTGAAGGGCTTGGAATGAGATATTTCAGAAGTCAAAGGAACTGGGACTGAAACCAAGAATCACCTACCCAGCAAATCTGAGCATAATATTTCAAGGGAAAAAATGGTTGTTCAATGATATATAAGACTTTCAATCATTCTTGTTGAAGAAAAGACCAGATCTGCATAGAAAAATTTGACTTCCCAAGACAAGAATTAAAAGAAGCATGCAACAGTAAACAGGAAAGACAAATCATAAAAGATTCTCTAAAGCTGAACTGTTTATATTACTACATGGAAAGAAAATATTTTTAACTCTTGAATCTTTTCTCAATATTTAGGTAGATGGAGAGATTGTGCATACACACACACACTCACACACATAGATAGATAGAGAGTACAGGGTGTGTTATATTAGAAGAGATGATATCCACACAAGAAAATAAAATTAAAAATTAAGGGCTGAAAGAGGAAAATTCCAGGAAGAGAAAGAGAGAAATGGAATGGGGTAGGCTATAAATCATAAAAGAGATAAGAAAAATCTTATTCGGGGGCGGAGCCAAGATGGCGGAGTAGAAAGACTCACCTATGCTAGGTCCGAACCCACAGCCCATAGATTTCCTGTAAAAAGAACTCCTGACAAATTCTGGAACAGTGGAAGCCACGCAGCAACACAGTGATGGAGATTTCCGTTGCAGAGAGCCCTGAAAAACCAACCACAAAAGTACCCGGGAGCAGAGTTCTGTCCTGTCAAGCGCTTCCCTCCCCCGCCCTGGCCACGCGGCACTGAGAGGAGCAAGCAGAGCCCAGCAGGCTCCGGCAGTTGCGAAGGTCCCTCCAAACACAGACGCACAGGTCAATGAGAGAGACTGGCTGAGAGGGGAGCGGGGGATCTCCGCGACTCGGACCCCCTGGGAAGCGGCCGCTGCGGCAGAGGCTGAGGCAGATTGGCCAAAGGCAGAGGTAGCTCATCCAGAGACTCCCACAGCGGGCTGGAGCTCCACCCCAGCTCCATTACAAAGGATCTCTGTATAAACCCCCTGAGGGAACTGAGCCTGAGAGGCGGCCCTGCCCCCACCTGAGAACCAGCAGATAAGCCCCCATTGAAGAGCAGTCAAGCCTGCCGCCAAAAGCCCTGAGGCTGGGGAGCAGCATTTGAATCTCAGACCCCAAGCACTAGTGGGCAGATCTAGGCCAGGGGGTGGAGAGGACTCTCAGAAATCAAATAACTGGCTGGGAAAATGCCCAGAAAAGGGAAAAAACTAAGACCATAGATGGTTATTTCCTTGAAAAGATCATT
>CM053770.1:536884092-536904996 GCA_028658325.1 Potorous gilbertii
AGCTGAGGCCAGAGGCTCCCAGAGCAGGCAGGAGCTCAGCAGCAGCTCCATTACAAAAGATCTCTGCATAAACCCCCTGAGGGAACTGAGCCTGAGAGGTGGCCCTGCCCCCACCTGAGAACCAGCAGATAAGCTCCCATTGAATAGAAGCCAGGCTGGAGAGCAGCATTTGAATCTCAGACCCCAAGCACTAGCTGGGCAGACCTAGACCAGGAGTGGAGAGGATTCTCAGAAGTCAAGTAACTGGCTGGGAGCATTTGAATCTCAGACCCCAAGTACTAGCTGGATGGATCTAGGCCAGGGGGTGGAGAGGACTCTCAGAAGTCAAGTAATTGGCTGGGAAAATACCCAGAAAAGGGAAAAAAACTAGGACCATAGATGGTTATTTTCTTGAGAAGATGATTCCTCCATTCCTTTCCGACGACGACGAGGAGGTCTGCTTACCATCAGGTAAAGACATAGGAGTCAAAGCCTCTGTATCCCAAATATCTGAAATAGATACCCCATGGGCTCAGGCCATGGAGGAGCTCAAAAAGGATTTTGAAAGTCATAACATCACCCTTCTGACTTTGTTGGTCCTCATCAAAAATGAAGGATGAACAAGTAGTTTTTTAGTTGATTCTCTAGGGTCCTCTAAGTATACTGTCATCTCATCTGCAGAGAGTGATAGTTTTGTTTCCTCATTGCCTATCCTAATTACTTCAATTTCTTTTTCTTTTCTTATTGTTATAGATAACATTTCTAGTACTATACTGAATAATTGTGGGGATAATGGACATCCTTGCTTCACTTGGAATTAATTGTCCTTTAAATGTTTGGTAGAATTTACTTGTGAATCCATCTGGTCCTAGGGAATTACATTAATAGATTGTTCTTTTTTTTTTAAAAGATGGAGTTATTTAGCTGTTCTATTTTCTGATTTGTTAACATGGATATTTTACATTTATATAAATATTCATTGATTTCACTCAGGTTGTCAAAGTTATTGGCATAAAATTGGGCAAAATATTTTCTAATGATTGCTTTGATTTCTTTTTTATCAGTGGTAGTTTCATCCTTTTCATTGCTGGATATTTGGCTTTCTCCTTTCCTTTCCTTTTTTTTCCCTTAAATTAACCAATGATTTATCTGTCCTTTTTTCCTCATAAAACCAGATCCTAGTTTTATTTATTAGCTCAATAGCTTTTCTTTAAACTTTCAGTCTTATTAATCTCACCTTTAATTTTCAGAATTTCCAATTTGATACTCAATTGGGTATTTTTAATTTGTTCTTTTTCAAGTTTTTTTAGTTGCATGCATGATTCATTGTTTTGATCTTTTTTATATTTTGTTGATATAAGAATTTAGAGAAATAAATTTCCCCTAAGTACTTCTTTGTTCACATCCCATAAATTTTAGAATGCTGTATCATTGTCATTCTCTTTAATGAAACTATTGGTAGTTTCTACCATTTATTCTTTGACTCACTTATTATTTAGTGTTAGATTATTATTTCGTTTCAAGTAATTTTTAATCAATCTTTCTTCTGCCCTTTCTTAAATGTAATTTTTATTGCATTATCATCTGAAAACTACAACTACTATTTCTGACTTTCTACATTTGATTTTGAGTATTTTATGCCCTAATTCATGGCCAATTTGTTTTGTTTAGGTGCCATTTTGCTGTTGAGAAAAAGGAGTATTCCTTTCTGTTCCCATTCTGTTTTCTCCAAAGGTCTGTCACATATAACTTTTCTGCTATTCTATTTATCTCCTTACATTCTTTTTTATTTTTAGTTGGATTAATTGAGTTCTGGGAGGAGACAGTTGAAGTCCTCCACTAGTCTTGGTCTGTTTTCACTTTTACTTCATCTGAGATCAGGATTGCTATCCCTGCTTTTCTTTGTATTTCTTTTCTTTTTTGCACTTCCGATGATAATAGATTCTGCTACAGTCTCTTATACCTACCAAGACCAGTGGAGGTGTTTCTTCATTTCCCTAGAGATACACTGAAGCATATGGTTGTCTGATGTTTTAAAATTAGGATTAGAATGAAATAAATCATTTAGTAGTTAACCAAAAGAAGTTAATTTAGGTATTACATGGAAAGAATATTCAGCATGGAGTCTGAATTTACTCAGCTGAGCATGATTTCCTCTGGCTTAGGTATACTTCTCCCTTGGTAAAGGAGAAGGTCTTGACTTTTAATCAGAATTTTTACTGTTGTTGTTATTCATCCTAGAAAGTGACACCAGTGACTTAAATCTTAGTCTCTTAAACCAATGGTGTCAAACTCAAATAGAAGTGGTGATTTCTGAGTTACTGCCCATGCCCAATGTCCACTCTTCTGGGGAATGCACTAGTGACACTAGAACTCATTCTACTTCTCACTGTATTGTCTAGTGTGTCTAGTACTGGTGTAAGGTGAACCACTGCCTGGCACCATTAAGACCTGTGCTACTATTCTACTGTCTACCTTTGATAGTCTTCACAACCATGTACCATACCATGTATCAGGGCCTGGAGGCACTGCTATTTTTTTCCACTTTCCCTGGGCCTAGCAACACACTTCTGGACCCAGGCCTAGAGATGATCCCTTGTGTGGGAAACTTGAGTCTCCTGGAAGTGATCTCAATAACATAGATATATAGACAGACCATCTCATGGAGGGGAAGAGGGTTTGCAAATACTTCAGAAGTCATGCTGTATCTGGTGGTGTGGTTGAGTAGACTGCCTCTCTAAAACTTGGAGTACAGGGTAAAATCTTAGGTTGGATTGGGACTGTGTTTGGCTATGAATTAGAAATAACATACAATAGGACCAGAATTGTGATTTCATGTTTTAAGTAACTCTGTAAAGAAGAGACAGTCCTATCAACACAAGTCTGCATTTTCTCTGTGATTTATAGGGGTAGAGAGTTGTCTCCATCACTAAGATGTCATCATGGGTCACATAGTCAGTATGTGGCAGAGGTGGGATTAAAGCCTATATCTTACTGATCTTATGGCCAACTCTCTATGGACTATGAAATTTTTCTCCAAAATGCATCTATAAAATTATAAGTTTATAGATGTAGAGATCACACATTGAGATCATTTAGTCTACTCTTTGCACCTAACAGTTGAAGAAACTGAATCCCAAAGAGGCTTAGACATATACCTAAACTCACAGAGATAGTGCCTGTCAATGGTAGAACTTGAATTGGATCCTTTTTCTTCAAATAGAGTTCTCTTCCTATTTTATTATGCTGTTTCTAGGGTCACTGGATTTGCAACTGTATGAAGCTTTACAGAACATTGAAATGTTATTGAGGACCAAAGAGATAAAGAGACTTGTAAGTAATGTTGGTTTGAACTGAACTGTATTTCTATGGAAGATGGTGATTAAGTTATTCTTACTGATGTAAGAGGTATGTTTGACACTCGTCCCCAAACCCAATTAATGTAACTGATAAGATTATATCTTTGAATGCCTTTGTCAGGTGAGATTACCTCTTTTATTGAATTATAAAATCCATGAATCAAAAGCTAAAATTAAGTTAGAGGAATAAAATGATGCAAGTTCCTGGATGAAATGCATTGAGATTGAAATATATATATATATATATATATATGCATGTGTGTATAGAGACTGAAATATGTATGTATATATATTATATATACACATATGCATATATATATATATGTGTGTGTGTGTGTGTAAACACGTGTGTAGGGTAAGATTGAAATGCATGTATATGCATTTCAATTTTTCTTTATATGTGTGTGTGTGTGTGCCCAGAGGTCTCCAAGGTTAGTAGAGAAACAAGAGTTAAGGAGGACAAAGGAACTCTTCTGAGGAAAGTCATTTTTGATGTTTGACATCTTTGAGGTGGAGGGAATGAAAGTTTTAGTCTTTTACAAGGACCTTCACTCTTAAAGCCCAGAAGAAAGATATACCTCATATACACACCTATGCATACATACCTATATGTATATATGTGCATACATACACACACACATATATGTACATATATATGCATGTGTGTGTGCACACGTGTGCATACTTACTCATGAAAACTTCAGGAAAGCATAAAAAATTTCTATCTAGAAACCAGGAGCTATGATTTTCTCTTTTGCCACATATACTCTTGAAGTTTGAGTTCACTTTCCATTATACTGTACTTGTGGAATAGTATGTCTCAGACTTTGGTGGAGGGAGTAGTTGTTCTCTACCAAACTGTTCTCCAACCCCTGTCAGACCTCTATGCTAGCAGTATTAGAAAATCTTCAGTCTTTCACATTTATCCATAGAACCTGGAAAAGAAGTAGACAGACATTCTCTTGGGACTCATTTTGCTAATACAGTGGAGATTGAGGTAAGCAATATGGGGAGGGGACATATTATATTTGTATATCGATCATAATATATCTATTAATCTATAATATATATTTCTGTATATATATATATATATATATATATATATATATGTATACACATGTATATATATTATAGATTGGGAGCAGCTGGTAGGTATTTAATATCAACTTGATTTCCTTTCCTGTGACTTTTTTTTTAATTCATATACTTTTAGGGATATATTTTAGACTATTTTTAACAGTATATGTGTATATGCTACACTACATAAAAATGCTTCCCAGCTCCAACACTTTGACATCCTGATATGTGTACTTGGGATCATGGCACTTCACCTCATACTCAAAGCTTCTGTACTCCACACAACTTTACATGTCTGTCAACAAATCCTAATAGAGAAGAGGAACATACATCTTTTCATGTAGTTGGGCAGAGAAGAGAGATAACTTCAGAGCAGAATAGATTAAAATCCACTGAATAAAGTGCAAATCTCCACTCTACTATTGAGAAAGTCATATTATTAAATTAATAGGGAGTACCCAATATGGTCGCAGAGAAGTTGGCAGCTTCACAATACATACACCATATATCTTCCATTGTCAATGTAACAACACCTAGGGGACAGACACCAATGGGGCTTGCTAATTAGCAATCATGTTGATCAGTACTTATCACATATCCAAAACTCACAGGAAAATTTTCCCAGCTGCTGAAATGGAGTACAATTCACAGATTGGCAGCAGTCTCCAATAAGTGGCAAGATCAGCCTGGCAAAATACTGTTTACAGCCCTTTTGGTTAAAATGAATGAAAATTGGGGACCATTTCTTCCAATCATCTGCCAGGTAGCCTATTTATTATCCTTTATCTATTCTCAACCTTCCTATTGTTCATTTTATCATTGTCATTCTAAAATCTTTGTTCACCTTTGTAGGAAAAACAATATTGATATTTGTTCAATTTATGGTGTCTGATATGATATTTGTTGGTTATAAGACATCAATGGTTGCCTAGTAAATGATTTGTCTGTCAGTTTCTGGAGGAACTCAGTCCTGTTATTCAAAGCAGCCCTCTGCATAATGTTAAAAGTAACATAGCTATGTTTTAGACATAGTGATGTACTTGGAAGCAGGAAGATGTGGATTTAGATCCTTCCTATGAAATTTACCGTTTGACCATATGTAAATGATTTTCCCTCTCTGGATTTAATATTCTTCATTTGAGGATAGTAGGTACAACAGTAACATTATCAAGATCTATATAAGATGTTAAGGTTTACAAAGTTATATCATTTGTTATTCTACAACTATGATGTTGGAAGTATTGTTATCCATATTTTACAGAAGGGGAAACTAAAGTGGACAGCAATTAAATAAGTTGCCCACAAGTAGTAAGTGTCTGAGGCAGGGTTTGAACTCAGGTTTATTTGATTCCAAAGTCACCATTCTCCCCTGTGACACAAAGCTCCCTCAATTGTAATCATACCTACTGTGTTTACTTCTCATGGTTGTTCTGAGAATCAAATAAAAAAATGTATGTTAAAATGTAATTTATGTATAAATACAAGTTGTTACTGTTATTACCACCATTGTCATCACTACTAGTACTACTACTACTACTACTACTACTATTGTCATAGCTACTGATGCTGCTGTTGCTACTATTACTGCTACTGCTAGTTCTAGTACTGCTACTACTACTAGTAATAAAGCTCATCACAAATAGCAAAATTCCTTTTGGCCAGTCCAACCTTTGACCAAGGACAAAAAGTTCTTCTGACTAGATCAAACAAAAATTTGAAAGAAGGCAAAGAAAAGAGGGAGTTATATTTTGCAATCAACTTAGTGTTTGAACTAAGATTGAAAGGAAGTGTCCCCCTCCAAAAAAAAAAAGCACACAGTCTCAAAGAGAGATTAGGAACAATCTCCATCAACATCCTTTCTTATATTTTCATTTGTTTTTGTACATGTTTCCTTAAAAGGAAAACTGACAGTGGCAAGTTTCTCTCTTGATTTGGGTGTTTCCTTTCCTACCTAACCCAAGTGTCAGGTGAATGTCTCCAGCATAATTTGCAATCTAAAATATTTACCTATAGGTCATACTTGTGGCCCTCTTTCATTTCTCAGACCTTCTGTTCTCCCTCTCTTACCCTCAATATGAGAAGTCTAGCTTAAAAAGCACTCAAATAGCCAGAATGGCTGCCTAGGGAACTAGGTGAGAGAAATGCTTCCCCATTCCCTGAAATAGATATAGTGTTCTCTTCCAGAAATCAGCAGTGCTTGGAGAAGAGAGACCCTGGGGTCCATATTGTCTTGTCACAACCCAACCTAGTGATATACTTCTTATTTTTGTGACCACAGGTATAGGAAATAATAATAGCTAACATTTATAATGCATTTTCAAGTTAAAATGTTCTTTGTTAATATTTATAAATCAGTATCTGGTCTACAACTTATATTGGTTTAGAGAGCTAGCAGGAACACTGAGAAGTCAATTGAGTTGCCCTGGGTCTCATAGTCAGCATTTCAAAATTAAGATGTCCTTCAATCCAAGGCCAACTCTCTTTTTATCACTCTAGGGTACCATATTTTTTTATAGTTATGCATTAATTAATCTTTATTTTGAAAGCTCATCTCTCTCTCTCTCTCTCTCTCTCTCTCTCTCTCTCTCTCTCTTTCTCTCTCTCTCTCTCTCTTTCTCTCTCTCAAATGAGAGGTCCTGACAAGAATAGTCTATATTGCTATGCATATAGAGGCAACCTAGAAACTTGAAAGTAGGCAGGTAAAGGTTTTGGTTTCAGAGGAAGTTTAAGCAGTTCCATTGACGACATTCTGGGTTTGAGATTTTCATGAGACATCTCATTGGAGATAGCCAATAGATGATGTGGGGTTGGTGGTCAGGAGATAAATAAGAGTTGAATATAGATTTTGGAATTATCTTCATAAAAATTATAATTGAAATCCTGGTAATTAAATTCAGCAAGACAGAGTATGGAGAAGAGATTTTTTTATCTGAATCTAGGAATAGATATCACAAGTCCCATGAATTTGGATAGGCAAAATTAATTGGTTTCTTTTAAAAATCTTATTTATTTTCTTTTAGTTATTTTAAAACCTTATTATGAGAAAATGTCCATATGCTTCACCAGACTGATAAAAAGGTCCTAGACACAAAATTACTAAAACAAAACAAAATGAACAAGAAATAATAATAAAGCAACAACAACTCTTAGTGTAAAGAAAGAAGAAGAGATAACATAGGATAGATGTATAGGAAACATCTATTCATAAGGTTTATAACATGGTTGATGATTCAAAAAGGCAGGCTAGGAAAATAATCAAATATAATGATGATAAATTTGAGTATCAAAATACTTTTTCTCCACTCCTATGTTGGAAAAGAGCAGTGATGGGAGTCAAACTTTTATCAAAAATATGAACAGAAGATGGCAGGGTAAAGGCAGGAAATCACCCAGTTTTCCTAAATTTCCCTCAGTAACCTCTAAAATAATGCCAAAATGAATTCTGGAAAACCAAAAGAAAAAAGGAGAGGCTGGAACAATATTCCAATACAGGGTGATTTAGAAGGTTGGAAAAAAAAGATCTGTCTCACTGGAATAAGAGAGGAGGACAGTTTGGTACACACCATGTTTGGCAAGCCAGCAGTGGGTACAGTACTCTGTTGCATTGTCCATACTCACTTTCAAGTCCTATTCCCAGGGCAAGAAAGAGCTTTAGCATACTAGAACTTTTAGGTGCAAGGAAGCTGGGATCCTGGTCACACTTTCAGGGCAGAAAACAATGCTTATTGTCACTTACACACCACAGTGAAGAACAGAAAGCCTTAAAGCCATGATAAAAAAAATTCTATGCAAAACATCATTTTTAAGAAAGTATTAAGGAAAATTGCCCTGATGCCCAACAACTAGAAGATAAAATAGAAATGAAAAGCATGTGCTAAACAAATTCTAAAAGAGATTCCAAAATGAGAATACTCAGGCACATTGTAGTCAAATTCCAGAAGTGCTGGGTCAAGGAGAAAATACTACAAGTTTGTTTTTGAAAGAAACAATCCAAATACCATGGAGTCACAGTTGGATTCATGTAAGATTTAGTGCCTTCCATGTGCAAGAAGCAGAGGGCATGGAATATGCTATTTCAGAAAGCAAAAGGAGAAATGATTGCAATCAAGAATCATCTACCCAGTAAAACTTAATATATTGCTTTGGGGGAGTGGGAATGAGGAATGGACATTTGAGAAAATAGAGGACTTTCAGGCATTCTTGTTGAAAGGATCTGAGCTGATTAGAAAATCTGATTTTCAAATCTAAGAACAATAAAAGAGAAGCATAAAAAGGTAAACAAGAAATATAAATCACAGGGGATTAAATAAGAGTTAAAATATTTGCATTCCTTCATGGGAAAATTATATGTGTAATTCCTAAAAACCCCTTATCATTATTAGGCAATTGGAAATACAAATAGAGGACATGAGTTTGATTTGACTAATATGAAATGTTATAAAAATTAAGGGTGAGAAAGAGGGATGTACTAAGGAGAAGGGAGAAGGGAGTAAATTAACTCAAATAAAAGAAGCATGAAATGGTTTTTACAATAAAGAGGAAATGGGGAAGGAGTTGGCCAAATCTTTCTTTACTCTCATTGGTATTAGTTCAAGGAGGCAATAACGTATATATTCAGTTGGGCATATAAATCTATTTTACCTTAAGGGAATTAGGAGGCCAGAGGAATAAGAGAAGGGGAACCTGTTAGAAAAACAAGCAAAACATTTTTGAGGAGGAGGATGGAGTGGAAGGAGAGAGAGAGAGAGAGAGAGAGAGAGAGAGAGAGAGAGAAGAATAGGAATAGGAAGAAGGGAAATACAGTTAGTAATCATAACTGTGAATGGCATGAACTCACTCATAAAATGCAAACAGACGAGTGGATTGAAAATGAAAAATTCTACAATATGTTTACTTTTCAGAAAACAAACTTAGAGCATGTGTGCTTGCATACACACGCACACCCACAGAGTAAAAGTAAAGGGCTAGAACAGAATATATTGTGCTTCAACTGAAGTAACAAGAACAAAAAACAAAAACAACAACAAGGCTAGACATCATGATCTCAGACAAAATGAAAGCAAAAACAGATTAATTAAAAAGAGATAAAAAATAAAACTATACATTGATAAAAGGTGCAATAGACAATGAAGCAACAGCAATTCTAAACATAAACACCAAAAGGCATAGCATCCATGTTCTTAAATGAAAAATTAAATTATAATAGGAAAGAGATATTAAAGCTATAATATTGGGGTATTTTAACTTTGCCCTCTCAGAACTAGATAAATCATAAAATTGACAAGACAGATGTTTAGGAGATAAACAGAATTTTAGAAAAGTTAGATATGACTGATTTCTGGAGAAAATTTAGTAAGAATAGTAAGGAATATGCCATTTCCTCAGCAATATATGGCACCTCCATAAAAATTGGCCATAAATTAGGATATTAAATCCTCACAAACCAATGCAGAAATATGAAATGCATCCTTTTCAGATCATAATACAATACAATAAAATTTAATAAATGATCATGGAAACAAATAGTCAATTTTTGTTGTTGTTCAGTCATTTCTGATTCTTCATGATCCCATTTGGAGTTTTCTTGATAAAGATACTGGAGTGGTTTGCCATTTCCTTCTCCAGCACATTTCACAGATAAGAAAACAGGGACAAACAAGATTAAGTGACTCGCCCAAAGTGTACTGTGAATGGTTTTTTTTTAAATGAAATTGATGTATTTTTGATGAAATGGGAAGATCTTTCCAATCCATTAATAGATCTATGTGAGGTGTTTAAGTCACATGGAAGTCTGAGTCACATGAGTCTAAGTCACATAGAATAGGAAGGTATAGGATATGAAGGATGGAACAGGAAGAGGTGGAGTTAACACAGAGCTGATAGGAAGTTACTCAGAGAGAAATCAGAGCTGGGAAAGGCAGCTGGCTAGTGCAAGTGAGAGAGCTTGTTTGTAATTTGTTTGAAGGAGCTTTTATGTGGGAAGCCTAACAGAGGGAAAGCTTGGGGATGTTTGTTGCCCTCTGCACTGTTATTGTGTACAGATTTCTATGTTTCTATGATGGATTTGTCTTTCTGGTGTTGGCATTTAGGTTTTTGGTATCTGAATAAATGTTTTGCTTCTGTCTTCCATGAGGAGAGCCTGTTATATTTCACTATTAAAACCTGTGCCAGCACATTCATGGCCGCTATAGGTGCTATGGTTATCAACTTTGTGCTACACATGGTCACACAGTTAGGAAGTACCTGAGGCTGTATTTGAATTCATGTCTTCCTGACTTCAGGCTTGAGGCTATATCTACTGCACCATTTAGCTGTCCCATAAAATAAAGTTGCATATATTATTTAAAAAATTAACATCTCTGACCAGAAAAGAAAGTAGCTATTGAATGTCTGAACTTAATAAAAAACTACATGAGCTAATGTAAAACAATGAGTGAGTCAAAGAACAAATCATAGAAACAACCAACAATTTTATTAAAGATAATGACAACACAAAGACAATATATCAAAACATATGGGACTCAGCCAAAGGAGTACTTAGATGAAAATTTATATTTCTAAGTGTTTACATGGATAAAGGAGAAAGAACAGAGCAATGAATTTAGCCTACATCTAAAAAAATAGGTAAATCTAGAAAGAGCACAAATTAAAAATCATCAAGTAAATACCAAATTGGAAATCCTGAAAAATCAAAGAACAGATTAACAAAATTGAAATTTAGAAAACCATTGAACTAATAAATAAAACTAGGAGACTGTTTTATTAGAAACACAATAAAATAAATGAACCATTAGTAAATTTTTTTTTAAAAAAGAAAGCCAAATTACAGAAAATGAAAAGGGTGAATTCATGAACAATGAAAGGAATGTAGAGCAATTATTAGGAACTCTTTTCCTCATTTATATGCCAATATGTCTGATGATCTAGGTGAAATAAATGAATATTCACAAAATATAAGTTGCTCAGATTAACATCAGAAGAAGTAGAATACTTAAATAACCCTATTTTAGGAAAAAAAAGAAATTGAAGAAGCCATAAATGAGCTGCCTGAGAAAAAATCCCCAGGACCAGAGGGATTTACAAGTGAATTCTATCAGACATTTGAATTAATTCCAAGACTATGTAAACTATTTGGAAAAAAATATGCGAACAAATCCTGTCAAAGTCTTTTTATGACAAAATATAATGCTGATACCTAAACCAGGAAGAGTAAAAACAGAAATAAATTTGTAGACTAATTTTCCTAATGAATATTTAGGCAAAATATTTAAATACAATATCAACAAGACAATTATGGCTATATATTACAAAGATCAAACATTATGAACGGGAGAGATTTATATGAGGAATGTCAGGCTAGTTCAATATTAGGAAAAGTTATTAAAATGGATCATATCAATAACAAAACTATAAAATAAATATAAATAATAAAAATATAAATATAAATATATATAAATAAAACAATATAAAAATAAAAATCATCATTTTTATTAGAAATAAAAGAAATTTTATACAACAAATTTAACAAATCTTTTGAAAATATGAGAATAAATGTAACTTCCCATAAAATAATTAGTGATATTTACCTAAAACCAACAGCAGACATTATCTGTAATGGGAATAAGATAGAAACCTTCCCAATAAGATGAGAATAAAGCAAAGATGCCCATTATCACTACCATTATTCAATATTGTACTTTAAATGTTACTTATAGTAAGAAGGAAAGAAAAATAAATTCAAAGAATTAGAATAGGCTATGAAAAATTAAACCATCCCTCTTTGCTGATGATATGATGATATATTTGGAAAATCCAAGAGAATCAATTGAAAACAACAACAAAAAATAGTTGCAGTAATTAACTTTAGCAAAGTCACAGTATATAAAACAAAGTGATATGAATCATGTGAATTTTTGAACATTACCAATACTTCCATCAGGAAGAGATAGAGCAATTCTATCCAAAATAACTATAGACAATATAAAATGTCCACCTTCTAAGACAAACCCAGAAACTACATGAACACAATTGCAAAATTTAAACAAAGTCAGATCTAAACAATTAGAATATTATTGATTTCTCATGTTGGTAAAAATAACAATTCTACATAAATTAATCTACTATCTCAGTGTCACACCAATCTAAATACCAAAAATTGTTTTATAGTCCTAGAAAAAATGACAAAATTCATCTGAAATACCACAATATCAAGGATATCAAGGGAATTGATGAAAACAAATATGAAAGAAGGTGCCTAGCTATATCAAGTCTTAAACTGTATCACAAAATGGCAATCAGCAAAACAATCTGGTACTGGCTAAGAAATAGCGAGATGGATTAATGGAGCAAGTTAGATATACAATATGCTGTATACAAACAGAAAAAAAAGAAAATGAAAGAACTTGCATCTACAAAAAAATACATGTAGCAACTTTCTTTGTTTGATGAGATGGAAGAGAATTGGAAGTCCAGGAGATGCCCATCAATTGGGGAATGACTGAACAAGTGGTGGCCTATGATTGTGAATTTCTCAGATGCTATAAGAAATGAAAAGTAGGTTGATTTCATCAAAACCTAAAAACACTACATGAACTAATACAAATTGAAGTAAGCAAAAACAGGAACAATATTTTGCAATAGTCAGCTGTGAATAACAACTATTTCTAGCAATATCAAGATCCAAGATAATTCTTAAGGACATAAGAGGAGACATGCTATCTACTTCCAGAGAAAGAATATATGGACTCTGAAGACAGATCAAAGCATATGGTTTCATTTTGACTTTTGCTTTATTTTTCTTTCTTTCTTGTCATTTTCTTTTTTCACATGACTAATATGGAAATATATTCTGCATGATTGCAAATGTATAACAGCTTTTTTCAAATTACTTGACTTCTCAGTGACATTGAAGGGAAATGAAGGTGGGCAGAGGAATTTGGAACGCAAAATTATATTAAAACAGTTGCAATTTGTTTTAGCATGTAATTGGGGAAAAATAAAATATTGTAAAACAAACGTGAACAGTCAAATTTTTATCTGAAAATTTCTCTCCAAGACAATAGGACAAAATATCCTTTGGCAAAAAGTCATCAAAAAATACTATTTTGGAATCATAACATTATTAGCTACACTACAGTAATGTTCATTTTATGCCACAAAAATTGGTTTGTATCATTAAAGCTCAAGATGACTCTTCCTTTTCATCAAGTGGTTCTACACTAATGATCGAAAAGTATCTTTAATTAAAAATGGAAAGTCAAGACAGGTGTCCTGACAGGTAATAATTATGTTTGGTGAAAAGTTCAACCTTGGAAATCTATTCATATCGTCCATATCGTCCCTTCAAGCTAATCCATCATTATTTTCTACTGTCAGAAGAAGATACTGCAACTCATTAATTAAACATTAACCTTATTCATGGGTCAAGGTTTAAAAAAAAAGCCCTCAAGTCTGTTTATTGGCAAGATCTTTTCTGCTCAGTAATTTAATAGCTTAATCATCAAAATGTAGGCAAGAAATAATCAAAATGACAGTCTCTATATATTTATGTCTATATCACATTATTATTTGACTCCTGTCTTTATTTGTAGAATATTACACACACACACACGCACACATTTGTGCATGTGTGAGTGTGTGTAGCATCCTTTATGTGATAATCCCCCAATTTGAAATTACTGATTCTATACCCAGATTATGGGCATGACTCCCAAATTCTAGTGATTGTCTATGAGTCTCTACTCCTAAATCTAGAGCATGAGAATAGTTTCCACCAGTATGCTGCCATTATTAGCCAGTAGACATAAGAAGCTCAAATCAATAACATTTGTTAAAATGACCAAGAAAGACCAGTAGCTACAAAACATTAGTCTCTACAAACTGTGCCCAAATTCTCACATTAATATGCAATACATTGCAAAGAAGAGCAACATTGTAGGCTAAGTTTAAATTTGGTTTGGTTTAACAGGTTCAATGGTGTTAAAATGCAATAAGCAATTTTAAAGCATGCAATGCAATTAAAAGATACTTTAATAATTAAGCAATAAAATAACAAAATGCACAAATAATAACCCTATAATATATAACTTCTCTTCCACAGTCACCAGATTAGGAATTCAAGGAAGAAACCACAAGCATGTGGAATTCTGAAAGCATTACTACACCTATACTCTCTCCATCTTTTTTTTTTTTTGAAGTGAGGCCACTGTGCCAGATCCCTCTAATTCGACAATGGAGTACTTCAGAAAATAAGAGCACAGGTAGTCACATTACGAAAATCATGTCCAGCACTCCCACCTCAGTTAAATGCAACTTTCAAACAGGTTTAAAAAATAAACAACGAAGAGATTCTGTAAGGTCATGGAAGCCTTCTGTTTAATGAAAATATAGAGCCATCATTTTAAGTTCTCTGCTGACAGGAGCATAACAGCAAGGTTTCAGATTTATTCTACGTGGTGATGAAATTAACTCAAAATACTCTGATCTGGGTTTGCTTTTTCCTGCCTGGATTACAAGAGTTTACAGGAGAATGGGAGTAAGGGAACTAAATCAAACTTCCCTGTGTCTTCATCCTAACGTTTTGCCCATCCAGTAGGCACAAACAGAGGCCACTGGTAGTGAGACATACATGTGGAAAATATATGTGGCCAAGACAACTGCAAACTCTTCTCCACTGTCCCTCACTCCACGAAGCATTTCTACTGAGTTGTTTGCTCAGTTAAACTCCTAGGATCAGCTCCTTTTCCCACAGTGACCTCTGAGTTGCCAGAGTCCTCACTATATTTGTCTCTCCCTGCTATAACTATCTCTCTTTGCTTATGTCAGAGGTTATATTCCTTGAAGATCTGTCTAGCCTCTCTGTATCTGGGCCTGTCTGAAATATGTAACTCCTCTCTTTAAATTGTACCTTGAAACTCTCACCTGAATTTCCACCTGATTGATGAAAATGTCTCTTACTGAAAAACCAGTTCCATTGTTGCATTCCACGGTTAAAGGGGATAAACCATTAGAAGAGAAGTGAAAACATCAATCTTCCCTATTTATTGATTATTTGTCTTCATTTCTCAAATTTTTTAGCTAAATGCAAATCTATAAGGTTTTAGCAATTGAAACCTCAAAAGTCATGGTGACTAAAAACAAAAAACAAATCAATCCCTTCCATTGGTCAGATTACTTTTAATTCTACCAGAGAAATGTATGAAATGTATTTACATTTTACATAAAGGGATCAGTGAATGTTGAAATCTAATTAACATATTAAAACTTGTCATCTGTGATTACAAACTCGATGTCAATTGACTGGAGTGGGGTAGAGCATATCTTTCCCTCAACTTCTCTCCTACCTAATCTTTATCTGGTTGTTTCTCTGTCTTTTAATGTCTCAAATCAGTATGTAGATGTGGTCAGTGAGTCACTTCTGCCTTATTAGAGAAACTCATAGAATACTTCTTTTTGTCAGACATGTTCCCAATAGTCTATTATAATTGCTTTCCAGCCTCCAATCAATTATTCGATTCTTAATTATACAGTTATATAACTCAGTTATAACTTTCAGAACTCTAAAGTAAGCCTTATGTCAATAAGCTGATGGACTATAGTGCCCCAGAGCCATCTTTAACTCAGTTCTCTGAATTTAAATAGTTCCTCTGAGTACATTTATCAGAATGGTGATTTTCTTTCAGGTCCTCAGATCGCTATCTTATCAAATATTTTCTATCTGAGAATATGTTTCTTCTTGAACCAATTTTTTGAATTTCATTTATGCAAACATTCATTTTTGTTCCTTTCAGCAGCCTATAAAAAGGACTATCAGTATCTTACACCTTGCCTACAGTGAACATTTGCAATCTATTGCCAGAAATATTAAATCTTAATTTAGAATGTAGTCTTACTCTGGTAGTTGTAGTTGTGAGGATCATGGTAGCCTCCCTTTGAAGTTTGGAATCCTTGTTTTACTTTCTCTGAGTTGTGCCTTTTTTGATACCCAACCACTCATTCTTTTATTGTTCCAATTTTAAATAGATTTTATTCTCCAAGATAAAATTGCCTTTCTCCTGGTTTATAGTACTAATAAAGTGAAATATTGTTTACTTCTCTCTCTCTGCAAACATCCAAGTACTGAGAATGCCCAGGTTTACACAGTAGCTTAAATGTTATTTTTTAAACTGACATTGCCTTGATTACAAATTTGAATCTTTCAACTTTTGGAAAGCTGTATGGAATGCACTTTCTTCTGGTATACTTAGTCAACCTCTTCAGTGGTGGGTCAGAAGAAACACCTCCAGATGAAGTTGTTCCACTAGTTATAAATCCACCAGGCATGCCTTCGGTATGTATCCTGCATTCTGGTATGGCGAGTTTGCAAAAATCTTTTCCAATTCATTCTGCTGAATTGTCAGTCTTCCTTCTTAGAAGTCACTTTCTTATCAAGTCAATTGTTTATTTTGTTACATTTGTGAAGGACCTTCCTTTTTGTCTGGGAATTCATCATCTGCTGTAGCCTTTAGGCTGAAAGCATAAGATTCAACTGACTTGTGAAAACCTGGTCCCTCAGCTTCTCATAATCAGTCATATCTCAGCTTCCTGGACCATATTTTCAATATATTCTATGCTTAGATGACCTTTGTCATTGATGATGATGATATTCTCCTTGCCATGCTCTTATACACAGAGGACACCCTGAGAATTACATTTGCATCACTGCCAAATGTTAATTCGAGCTCAAAATCGCCAAGCAGGTTCTTATCCTTTGTTATTGCTCTCTCACCTTTCTAAACAAGGCTTGTTGTCTAAGTAGGCAATATGATTCATATCAGCTTTGTAGGATACAGTATTGATTTTGGTTAGAATTATCAAATATCAAGAAGCAATTTCAATTCCAAGAGGAAAAAGAATGGTACCTTAAAGTAGCAAGTCCTGAATATTCTCAGATTTATCTTCAGTCAAGATGGCAACCTAGGCAGCTATATCATAGGCAACAGCCTAAGCAGGATTGCTATTTTTATATAAAATACTTTTATTTATTTCATTAAACACTTTCCAAATACATATACAATTTTTAACAGCCAATTTTTAAAATTTTGAATTTCAAGATCTCTTCCTCTCTCCCATTTCCCTCCAATCCCCTGAGCATGTAAGCAACATGATAACAATTATACATAAGATATCATGCAAAACTTATTTTCATATTACCCATAGGGCAAAAAACACATATATACACAAGAAATAAGAAAAATAAAATAATACTTTAATTAGCACCTCTCTTTGGAGATAGATAATATTTTTCATCATGAGTCCCTGGGTTTATCTTGGATCATTGTTTTGAGAAAAACAAGGAAGTCTTTCATAATTGATCATTCTTACAAGTACTGCAGTTGCTGTGTATATTTTTTTCTAGCTCCACTCATTTCACTTTGTGTGAATTCATATAAAACATCCCAGGTTTTTCTGAAAACAGCTTGCTTATCATTTGTTATTGCACAAAATTGTTACATCACAAACATTTACCACAACCTGTTTAGCCATTCCCTAAGTGATGGGCATATCCTAAATGCCCAATTCTTTGCCACCATAAAAAGACTTGTTATAATTATTTTTGTACAAAAAATTCATTTTTCTTTTTCTTTGTTTTCTTTGGGATACAGAACTAATAGTGGTATTGCAGAGTCAAACAGTGCAATGCACAACTCCATCAACAATGCAGTAATATCCCAATTTTCCCATATCCCCTCAATTAATCAGCATTTTTCTTTTCTGTTGTGTTAGCTAATCTGGAGTAAGGTGGTACCTTAGAATTATTTTAATTTTCCTTTCTCTAGTCAATATGATTTAGAATTTTTTAATGTGATAATTGATAGTTTTGATTTCTTCTGAACACTTCCTGTTCATATTCTTTGATCTGTACACAGCAACTGCAATATTTGTAAGGATGATCAATTAGGAAAGACTTCCCTATTCTTCTCAAAACAATGATCAAAGATAAACCCAGGGACTCATGATGAAAAGTACTATATACCTCCAAAGAGAATTATAACTATTACTTTTATAAATATGGCTCATTTCTCTATATAATTGTGAAATGAGGCCTTTCCAAGAGAAATGTGCTGTAATTTCCTCCTCCAGTTTCCAATTTTCCTTTAGTTTTGGCTGCATTGGTTTTGTTTGTGCAAAAAATTTTAATCTTATTTAAAATTATCAATTTTCTTTCTTGGAATTCTTTTTTTCTTTCTTTTTTTTTGGTAAAATGCTTCTATAACATAGGTACCTTTTTCCATGCTTCCCTAAATTACTTATAAAATCATCCTTTCTGTCTAAACCATGCAACTATTTTTTAATTTTATTTTTTATTGTAGTTTCAATGTTCTACAATCACAACCATATAAGTTAGATTTTTTCACTCCCTCCCCCTCCTTCTCTCCTCCCTCCTCAAGATGGCACACAATTTTATATAAGTTCTAAGCATACAATTCTATAAAAATACATTTTCACCATAATCATGACCATGCAGCTATTTTAATCTTTTTTTGCTATACAGTGTGAGAAGCTGGTCTCTACCTAGGTATTTTTTCCCCAAAGAGTTTTCCAGTATTTCTAACAGTTTTTGTCAAATGTTGAGTTCTTACCCCAAATGTTCAGATCTTCAGATTTATCAAACATTAGATTAACATAATCCTTAGCTATATGGTCCACCACTATATTTTTCACGAAGTGCCAATTATATATATATATGTATATATATGTAATATAGTTTGAAATCTGGTACTGCTACACCTCCTTCCTTCACGTTTTTTACATTGATCTCATTGATATTCTTGACCATTTCTTCTTCCAGATGAACTCTATCACTTTTGCTAGCTCTATAAAATAATTCTGTAGCAGTTTGATTAGTATGGGATTGAACAATTAAACTAACAGGTAGAATTGTCGTTTTTATTATTGTATTGGATTAGTTTAGCCATGAGTAGGGCAATAAGGTGGCACAGTGAAGACAGTACCAGACCTGGAATCAGGAAGATTCACCTTCCGAGTTCACATCTGGTTTCATACAGCTACTAGCAGTGTGACTGTGGGCAAGTCACTTGACCTTGTTGGTCTCAGTTTCTTCATCTCTAAAATGAGTTGGAAAAGGAAATGGGAAACCACTACAGTAGCTGTGCCAAGAAACCCCACAAATGAGATCACAGTCAGACAAAACTGGAAATGACTAAACAACAACAACTTACCCACGAGACATTAATATTTTTCCAATTACTCAAATCTGTCTTTATTTGTGTGAAGACTGTCTTATCATTGCATTTATATAGTCCTTGGGTTTGTCTTGGGTTTGTCCTGTCCCTCCTCAAAAATGTTTACTTCTAATTACTCCCATCTCCCATTTGCCCTCCTTTCAATAAACCTTTCCACTTCCACTTAGCTCCTTTCCCTCTACTTTCCTGTAGTGTAAGATAGATTTTCTTTTTTTTTTTTTTTTGCTAGTTAACTTCTTTATAAACTCAACTGGTTGTGAGGCAACATATAAGGTTGTTCAATGCTTGGCTTGTAGTATAGATCTTCCCTGTGCATCTTTAATTATCTTCTAAGTCATGACTTCACTTGAATTTGAAACTCATATATGAATGGCTCAATAATTATATTTATATACTTTTTCTACTGAGAGTTTCTTACTGTTAGTGTTGTTGATAATTTGTGACTTGAGAGCATCTTTGCAAGAAATTCAGTGATTTGAGAGGTAGAATGATCTAGATTTTTTTGTTTTGTGTAAGAGTAGGTGTGGGATATAGGTGTGTCTATGTGTGTGACTTTTTCAGCCTTCCATAAGCCCAAGAAATCTGATAAAGCTTTTTCTTTCACAAATACATTATATCATAGTTCGTTATTTTTATAGCTCTTTTTATACCTAATACCAGATAGATGCCAAAAAGTCTTGGAAATCTAGGTTAATATTATACCAAATATTAAATAAAAACTTAAACTGAACTCTTCCTGCGTGAGAAAACAGATTGCCTGAAATATACACTTTGAAAGAATCTCGCCTATATAATGAGCCCTGACCGAGGGGATATTATACTGTTATATTCCTTTTTTTTAAATTTTTTTTATTTTTAAATAAATTTGTTTAACTTTTTACATTCATTTTCACAAGATTTTGGGTTCCAAAATTTTCTCCCCATTTGTTCCCTCCCCCCTCCCCCATACACTGGACATTCTAATTACCCATACCACCGATCTGCCCTCTCTTCTATCATCCCTCCCTTCCCTTACCCCATCTTCTCTTTTGTCCTGTAGGGCCAGATAACTTTCTATTCCCCATTACCTCTATTTCTTATTTCCTAGTAGCAAGAACAATATTCAACAGTTGATCCTAAAACTTTAAGTTCCAGTTTCTCCCCATCCCTCCCTCCCCACCCATTCCCTTTGGGAAGGCAGGCAATTCAATGTAGGCCATATCTGTGTAGTTTTGCAAATGACTTCCATGATAGTCGTGTTGTGT